>CM055203.1:22754606-23078263 GCA_029224185.1 Karalla daura
ACATCTGACACCATAGCTCTACAAAATAGATTTGCTACTCGTTCCAACCAAGCAGCAGAACACTTGATTTGGCTTATTCAATCAACCAATCTGAGTCTTGAGGCAGCTAATTGGTCAATCTGTGTTCTCTTGGTAAGTTGGAACTAAAACCAGCAGCCACACCGGCCCTTTGTGGAACAGTTGATGACCCCCGTTCTAAACTGTTAGCCATCAGTACTATTTTGCTTGTGCTCACCTGTCCATCCTGGGTGAGGATGCCCTCCTCTCTCTCTCCCTGAAGTTTCTCCCTTTTCTTTACCATCAGGGTTTTTTCTTGGGAGTAGTTCCTCCACCTTTGCAAGGGTCTAAGGACAGGAGTTTTTCAACTATGTACATGTGGTTGCTCTCTTGCAGTGCCTTGAGATAACGGCTGTTATGAAATAGCACTTAACACAAATAAAGTTGAAGATGAAGGGAGTCATCCGAAAGGGATCAGTAAATTAAGTCCAATATTGTTGCTTTTATGCATTTTTTTTTTAAAGATATTTTTTGGGGCTTTTTTGCCTTTATTCAGGTAGGACAGCCGAAGAGAGACAGGAAGTGAATGGGGGAGAGAGAGATGGGGATGATCGGGAAATGACCTCAGGCCAGAATCGAACCTGCGTCGCCCGGGTTCATGGTACGGTGCCTTAGGCTTAACGCTGGCGCGTCTTGCTGCTGCTGCTCTCTGGCAAAGTTTTGCTCATGATTTTCGTTGAGTTTTTGTGGCTAACGGTCCTGCTAACTTGCTCTGGTGTGAGCCACTATTAATCGCAACATCGGTCATCCCGTGTTTTTCCATGTCACTTCTGTTGACTGTGTTAGCGGGTTAAGTTTGTTACCTGCCTGCCACTCCACCTCGTCTTGCCACCTGGTTCCTCCACTCCTCCGTTGTTGTTTACAATGTGGATCAGCAAGCTATATGCCTGCTTTGCACTCGCCTGGGTCCTCCTGGCTCTCCTCCTCCATCCTGGGTCTGGTCAGCTCCAGTACACGGCAGATAAGCTCGTTGGCTCCGCTGTCTCCTGGCTGTGCCTCTACCGGTTTTGCTGCTCCTCCACCTGGACATCGCTCTCCTGCTTTGCCGGAGATACATCCACCGGGGCAGTCGCCGGAGCTTCCACTTCGACGACTCATGATATCGCTCTGGTCCATCGCTCGCCGCACTTGCTGGCTCGCCGACAGGGCTGCTGATCACAGTGTGCTAGCCAGCCTAGCTAGGTCATCTGCTTACACCTCTGTCAGACAGTCAACTTCGGTCTGCTTAACATCCGCTCACTCACAAGTGTTATGCCCCAGTCTAGGAGTGCCTAGGACATAGCATGAACAGCCCCCCCCATCTTCCCAGAGTCCCAAGTAGCCACGAGCCAAAGTTGCTGCAGTATAGCAAAAAAATGATTTTATTACAATAAACACAAAAGAACGCTTAACTTAACTACTTAGGCTTCAGGGTGGACCAAGGCCAAAACAACAAACAAAATGATCCTGTCTGGTGAGTAAGAACTAACCTAACCAAAGCAAAGGACACAAGACTTACCTCCCTAACTAACATACACAGGAGAAAACAAGAATAACCAAAATGGCAGTCCACCCTTACCTGACCGAGAATCAACAAAACAATACAACAAGTGGCTGGTTGGGAGACCAGGAAGATGAGGGGAGAGTGAGCCTGGCTTGGCCCTGGATGACTATATATCCCCGGTGCTTCTCCATGGCAGCCAATCACGGGTCCAGGTGTAGAAACTTCCCACCAATCGCGGCTCGGGTGTAGCACACACCTGTTTGCATATGAGATTGGAAAGCCTTCCAACCAATCGTGGCTCGGGTATGGCACACACCTATTTGCATCTTAGATTGGGAAGAGAAAACACAGGACACACACACACACACACACAAACCCCACCACAATGACGGCAGTCATAACACAAGCAAGGGACATCTCGTTCAGGATCTCCTCACGGACCATAAGTTAGACTTTCTCTGACTGAAACTTGGCAACAACCCGGCTACTTCTTACAGCTCAATGACTCTGCTCCTCCCGGGTTTGTTTACATCTCTCAACCTCGTGGCTCAGGACGAGGCGGAGGCCTCGCGATAATCCACCGCGAGAATTGGAATGTGCTACCTGTGTCTGTGCCTCCCTTCAGCTCGATGGAATGCAGTCTGTCGACTATCCGGCCCCATTCCCACCGTCATTGCTACTGTCTATCGCCCTCCCAAGTCACATAAGGAATTTTTAAATGATTTTACTGCACTGCTCACACACCTTTCCACTCTCTCACCCAACGTAATATTGTTAGGGGATTTCAGCATTCACATGGACAATCACAATCTCCTCCAAACGCATGATCTTTCTTTATGCTTGGATAGTTTTGGTTTCCATCGATTTGTTGATTTCCCCACCCATACAAAAGGTCACACTCTGGACTTAATCTGCTGCTCTGGCCTCTCCCCTTCCAACTGCTCAGCTGATGATGTCAACTTGTCTGACCACTTCCTGGTTTCCTTCAACATCACTCTCCGTCTCTCTACCATCAAGTCTCTTCCTCTCATCTCTTTCAGGAATATTAAGGACATTAACACTGACACACTCTCCTCCTATATCAGCAATATCTTGATTCCCGATCACCTCCCCTCACCCGACAAACTGGTCAATCTCTATAATGATGGTCTCCACAACATCCTGAACTGTATTGCTCCTCTTAAGACTCGATCTGTTACCTTCTCACAATCTGCCCCCTGGTACACCCCTGAACTCCGGTCTCTGAAAGCCAAAGGACGACAACTTGAACGTCTCCATAAGAGAACTGGTCTCACCATCCTTAAAGAAATGTACATTGCTCACATCCGTCATTAGAAGGACTCCATCACTCAAACTAAATCTGACTACTACTCTGCCCTCATCCACCCCAATGAGGGCAACTCAAAAACTCTGTTCACCCTGTTTAACAAAATTCTCCAACCTCCCGACTCTCTACCTGCCCATCTGTGTTCTGTTGACACCTGTGACTTTTACTGCATTTCTTCAATGAAAAAATCCATAAAATCCACCAGAATCTCCACTCCAATTCTCCCTCTCCCCCCTCTGGAGATCTCTTCCCCCATACCATTCATTTTCCAGTTTCCAGCTTCCTTGATTCTTCAGATATATCTGCTCTCATCCACAAATCCAAGCCCTCCACCTGCCAACTTGACCCTCTCCCCACTTCTCTTGTTAAATCATGCCTCCCCTCTCTCCTCCCCCTCATATCTGCCATCATCCACTCTTCCCTCACCACTGGGACCGTCCCTGCACCCTTCAAAGTCACTGCAGTCACCCCAATTTTGAAAAAAACGGGCTCAGACCCTAGCAATCTCAATAACCTACAGCCCATCTCAAACCTTCCCTTCATCTCCAAAATCCTGGAAAAAATTGTTGCCTCCAAATTTCACTCTAACCTATCCCGCAACTTCCTCCATGAGCACTTTCAGTCTGGTTTCCGCTCCCGTCATAGCACAGAAACTGCCCTCATAAAAATCACTAACGGCCTCCTCATGGCAGCTGATTCTGGTTTACTCTCCATCCTCACCCTCCTCGATCTCAGTGCAGCCTTCGACGCCATCTCTCATAATATCCTCCTCCATAGACTCTCCTCCATTGGTATTTCTCACACACCCCTTGACTGGTTTAACTCCTATCTCTCTGGCCGCACTCAGTTCATCCAACTTAAGTCCTTTAGTTCCCAACCCTCTCAAGTCTCTTCTGGTGTGCCCCAGGGCTCTGTCCTGGGGCCTCTCCTCTTCATCACTTACCGTCTTCCCCTTGGCAAAATTTTCCGTAAATTCAACATCCATTTTCACTGCAATGCGGATGACACCCAGTTTACTAGATTACTGTAACTCTCTTCTCTTCGGCCTTCCTCAGAAATCCCCCCATAAGCTTCAACCAGAATTCAGCTGCCCGCATCATCATCAAGACCCCATTCCACCATATTACCCCTGCACTCCAGCAACTCCACTGTCTCCCGCTTAAATTTAGAATCAACTTCAAAATCCTTCTCATAACTTTCAAGGCCATCCACAACCTCGCCCCTCCCTATCTCTCTGATCTTCTCCACATTGTCTCTCCCTCTCGCTCCCTCCATTCTTCCTCCTCCACCCTCCTCACCATCCCCTCTGCCTGTCTCAGTACCATGGGGAGCAGAGCTTTCTGTCACTTCCCCCTGACATCCGCAATATCGACTCTTTCCCCCTGCTTAAATCCAGACTGAAAACTCATCTGTTCCAGCTTGCATACCATCTCTGACTTTTTTTGTTGTTTGTTTGTGTCAATGTTTTAACTCTAGTGTTTTTGTTTTTTCTTTTTATTTAAATTTTTGTTCTTTCTTTTTATTTAACTTTCTTCTGTTTTCATGTTGTATAGTGTCCTTGAGTGTTTTGAAAGGCGCTTCCAAATAAAATGTATTATTATTATTATTATTAACAAACATCCCAACTTGGTCCATGTCCATGTCTAGTCTTGTGATTTCCTCCTCTGCTGCTGCTATGTTTTAGCGCTTTTCGGACGTGATATGATGACATCATCGCTAGGTTCTTACAGGGCCGTTGGTGTAATGGAGACACAACACCTGAGAAGACCAGGCCAAGTCGTGGCCTGGTCAAAAGTACCAACCCACAAAAAGTGCCATAACCAGCATAGTGGAAACATGCCTTATGAAGTACTGAGATCTGGACCTACATGTAACACAGACACAATACTGGATGTTTAATGAGAAGACTATTGATGTGAGCTCAGGTGGATACGGAGGCTGAAGGGTTAGGGTTAGGGCTGAAGACTGAATGTTCTTGTGCAAGTCTGCTGAGCAAATCAGACCATTGCTATCACAACTCTCTTATTAGCCATAGTTACCTATACAGTATCAGCATTCCTGTCATCTCCATTACACATACAGTAGAAAGCCTCACTATTCCAGTCCACCTTAATTTATGAGCACTTCAGCCTTACTATCCCACCTCCTCTCTGACTTCATTTCTATTAGGCTATCTGCAGTTAACAAAGCTGACTTAACTACTGCTTATGCCAATCAGCAATCGCTCAGCCTCTTGGTTCTCACTGAGACCTGGATCAAAGGGTCACACCACTGCATGTTTGTGACCATTTCTTTGTTAACTTCAACACACAGCTTAAATCATTCTCGACCCCGCAACCTTCGCAATCCCGCTTTACCCACACTCACCTCCTTTTCCTCCCTGGAGGTAAATGAGGCCACAGCATAATTCATCTTTTCACAAAAACTTTTTAGTTGGGAGAACTAATTCGGAATCTATGTCATGGTACCCGATGCTCTGTACGTGACCACAGGCGATGTATTCGTACGCATCCAGTACCTTATAGGCTCATAACTTTCGGTTTCTCTTGGTTTCTGAATTAACATTTTTGACTGTTCGACCTGGTCTCAGGAGATAACCCACAAGAATCACAGCACGTCTCCATGCACCCGGTCACAGCCGCTGTCGGATGCTCTGAAATGGTCGTGATCCTCTCGGAATCCTGTAAAACTTCGGTAGAATATCGATTCTGCCAACCGTAAAATCAACAGCCAGACATTTTTATGCTGGGAACATTTTGCTATCTCAGTTTATTTCTCAATGTTTATGTCTCTCTCATTAAGAATGAATGGGGAACAACGCCACTTCCGTTGCCACAATGCGCGCGCATACATCATCATCATACATCATTATCAAACAGTAAAAGGGTCTATAGAAATGGGGTCTAGAAATGATGAGAGCAGGAGCTACAGTGGGAAGGCAGCCATTAAGTAATATAGCGACCTTACATGTAGTCTAATGTAAGTAGTATTTGATTTGTACAGCCGATTGGCGGTACAGCTTCCTCCACAAATAGTTTATCTACTGCAGCAACAGCAGGGACAGGTGTCCCACCCACCATGTTCCCCCAGATGATGTCAAAGCTCAGATGGCTGTTAGTTGAAGGGGCTCCTGGAAAATGCTGAGCAGGCTGGCAACTTGGGGTCCGCCTCTGTGATTTGCTTGCTGCACACTGGCTCAGTCCTGTCCAGCAGCCAGATAGCAACTCATCAGAGGGAGATGAGTGTGTGTACCAAAGTTCGATAGATTGTAGATTTGTATGTGTCTAAATTTGCTGTCAACATGAAAGGAAAGCAGAGATTAACTGTGGATATGGCTGATGAAAGAATAACTGCAGGCATGGATTGATGGATAGCTTTATGGATGAGAGTACAGATGCAATACTGCATTGACATAGCCCCAAATAATTTCAACTCCACTCAATCTCTACACAAGCTCATCATTCACATCATCAATGTATTTCAGATAGTGTAAAGCAAACAAATACAAGGACAGAAAGATGTCTCTTATTCATCATTCCTATGTGAGGATAAAATTACCAAAAGACAAATAGTTTTGTTTTGCAGTACAATCCATAAAAATAGATGAATGGAAGAATGTCAGAATGAGGAAGGGTTTGCATGGGTAGGGACGAAGTATTTGGTGTATTTTGATGAGAGGTAAAGAAGGAGGCAGAGTAAGGGAGAGCAGTCAGACACGTTGCCATCTGTGCTCTCTCTGGCACGTGCAGCAACACACATACTCACACACACACACACACACACACACACACACACACACACACACACACACACACACACACACACACACGCACACGTGCTGTCCTTGAAGCTTCATTAAATAAATTCACAGAGACTGACATCAGAGCTGGAAAAGAAGAGTAAAAAAGCTAAATAAATTGTGAATAATGTATAAATTATGAAAAATGGGCCACACAGCAGTTTTCTCTGGTTACTTGGGTTTCCTTCTTCCATAGTCCACAGTGTGCGCTCTGTGATGGACTGGCAACCTGTCCAGGGTGTATTCACTGCCTTCGCCCAGGGTCAGAATTTAGGATAAACATCATTGAAGCATCATCATCATCAGACATCATGATTTCTCTGCATTCTTTTGGCCAATGTTACTAAACTGGATTTATTAACATTGGAACATTGTTTAAATGCCACTTGAGGATTGCTGCTGAGTGTGTGTCACAACGATCTGACATAGACCGTTAGTATAATAGTATAATAATGTGGACCCAAACGCACGAGTGTGGATGCAAACTAAGTCAAAAGGATGAATTTATTAAATCCAAACTAAGGCTATGGTGTTCACACACAGGAAACACTGGTGAACATATATGGCTGCTTGGGACTCTGGTGTCTCTGGCAGGGCTGCTCCGGTTGCTCTGGATACTGAAGCATCCAGTTGGACTGCTCTAGATTCTAGCGTCTCTGGTGGGGCGGCCTTGGCCTTTCGGGACCTTGGCACCTCTGGTAGGGCGGCCCCGGTATCTCGGGACGCTGGCGTCTCTGGCGGGGCAGCACCGGCATCTTGGGACCCTGACGTCTCTGGTGGGCCGACTCTGGCCGCTCGAGGAAGCCAACAAGACAACATCATCTGCAAAGAGCAGAGAGTCTCCTATGAACCCCTAAGCACCCATGAAATTTTGTTCGGTATAGCCATCAGCATAGTAACTTGTATACAGGTAGTGTTTGTAGCTTGCATACTCTCAAAGTAGCATCTGCATGGGAAGGCTTTGTCAGAGGCCTCTCTTGTTTGAAGTAGTGTCATATGCATGTGCATATCCTCAGAATACCTTCAGCAGATGGTTTTGTATTATTGAACACACTTGTGTCTATAAAGGTGTTACTGCACACTTTTTGTCTCCATCAGTACAGCTGTGTTTGTATACATACATGCATTGATAGGACAGTGTGTGCACATGCATGCGTCACACAGAATGTGGATTAGTGGACAGGAGGGAGCTGGATTAGGAGGAGTGAGGGCAGATGGAAGCACAGAAAGCAGAGGACAGCTCGGGACGCCTCAGTATGTGACAACAACAGAGGATTGTCGCTTTGTGTTTGTGCGCATGTGCGTATGTGTTTCTCAGTGTCATTGAGCATGCACGTGTTCTTGTAAGCACTGCCTCATGCCCTGACCCCTCCCCTTGGTGATTTCTGAGTCACAGAGCATTCTGGATACACACACAGAGAGAGAGAGAGAGAGAGAGAGAGAGAGAGAGAGAACAGAGAGATGTTGATGAAAAACTTCACATAGCCTGGAGTAGAGGATGCTAAAAAAGAATTTGGTGCATGTGTCTATGGGTTTGTGTGTGTCTCAGATTTATCCAGTGTCAAACCTTTGTACATCTAAAGAGACAGTTGGCTTTCAGCATTTCTTTTCAATGAACAATTGGCATCAGAAGAATGATTTAAACCACATATGTGTATATTCAGAGTTAATTTTTATGTAGCAATTTGCTTTTGTTGTGCTTTAATTATTCAGTATTTTAAAATCCACTGTAATGCCCATGCATTGCAGGGTTTTGGACAAAAACCAAATGAAAATCAGATAACAGTATTTTATTTGTTTGTTTATTAGTGTATAGTGTAATAGTGTAAATTGTATGTAGCACATTGAATTAACTACACTTCTATGCTCTAGCTCCTTGCTGCAAATACTGGAAGTCCTGTCAAGCGAGTAAATTTAAATTATTAATATGATATGCATCAAACTTTAACTGGAAGATTCATACCACAGACACTGACAAGACTTCATCAAGCACATTGCTTCATTAGAAACAACCTGCCTTTCTGCAAGGCTTAAGTTCCTTTCAATCATTCCCTTTTCAGAGAGCTTCTAAAACTTGCATATGCACTAAACCGCCAGATTAATTATGAAGGAGTAAACAAATGTTGAGGGAGTTTCAAAAATTATCAGTCTCTGTAATGTTTAAAGAAGCTGCTTTGAAGCATTTAAAGATCACTTTAGTGACCCCATAACATCATCGAGTGTCATCATTGGCCAAAATTTGATTAATTCAGAGATGTAAATCTAATTGTAAATCAAAGTGTTTAGGCTAGAAAACTTCTGTGTTATCTGATTGAACAGAATCTGTGCTCTCCGATTGCGGGTCCCAGAGTGAAACGGTTTGAGGACACTCTGGGACTCTGGGACTCTGGGAATAAAGCAGCATGGTGAGCCAATGCGGTCAACCCTGCCTCTCAACGCACATAATAACTACACTATGCTATTTGATGATCCTGTCCCACAGGAGGCACTGACTGGTTGCTGAGCAGATGCAACTTTATTTCTCCAATGCTTGCCAGAAAGAATGAATGAAAATTGCCCCCTGCAACAACCCTCCAGGCCATATTTATATGAACATGAATAGTATATCACCCCGAACAGCGGGGACACACACACACCACAACTACATGCTCTTGGATACAAGGCTGAAAGAACCCGGTGCTAGTACTGTAGCATCCCTTGGCACAAAATGAAGACATTTCTAACTGCTTTTGTCTCATGGTTTAATCTGAGAGAATACACAGACTACTGTGGACCAAAGCCAGAAAAAGTCACAGTGCAAACACACACACACTCTTTCCCACCCACCTTCCTCCATACAAACCATTGTCATGGTGACAATATAATTGACAGACTTCTCAGCCACTTAAATGTAGCCTGCAACAACCGTGAACATCACGGTTGCATTTAGGAAAGTAGAACTGCTGCATACAGGCCTGGCATATGTACTATAGCGACCTGGGTTGCATTCAGCGACTCTGTTTAAATGCTGAATTTACACCTGGTCTGTATGGGAAAACATTGTTCCGCACTTGGAGTTTTACTGGAGTTTAACTTTACTGTTGTCTGCTATTGTCCGTTCCTTTTGTAAATCTGTTGTTTTTTATTTTATTTTCTCTCTTGCTCTCCTTCTCTTCTCCTTCTATTTGCTTTCCCCCCTCTCTCACCTGGTTCGGTATGCCTCGGTCAGCCCACAAAGCAGGGGCACTAATAAATGAATGAATACAAAAAAAACTGATGATGATTTGAATCAAGACATGTTTGTAGAATTGGATACACAATCCATGCAATAATCTGTCTTTTACCAACGATTCAGAGCAGAAAAAATAAATAAAGACTTACTGGTTAATGTAGCTATAGAAGCTCTTGTACACATTGTACTGAAGGATAAAGGTCACCTCTTGTTATTACTTGAATTGTTTACTTAGAGAAAAGCATTGATTGTTCAAAAGCCAAATTCTTTTTTCTTAAGTATCTTTATGTTGTTTTTGAAGACACCAGTAGGCCTTTGTAGCTATAATGGACAAATTAGATTTTTTTCCCCACTGCTCCTTTTCGAAGGTCCAGTCTTCCTTTTAGTGAGGCTTCGTCCTCAATTAACCCCTCTGTGGTTGTATATTGAATTAATCAACACAAATACAGCTGTGTATTAATTCAGTGTATTAATACACTGTGTATTAATTCTGCACATACAGAGAAGGTGCCAGAAGTCTGTGCCTTTGTGGTGTCTCATCACAAAAAACATAGAAATGATAATGCGTGGCTGTAGAGGTCCATAGAAATTAAATGAATGAAGTTCTTGGTATGCTCAGTTGACTTCCAAGAATAAATAGCTTATGCTCATAATCATTCCTGACACCCTAGGGATTGAAAGGGATTGTTTTTCTTATAGAGATACAAATTCCCCAGATATTGCTGCAACATTGAGTCATTACCCAATATTGAGTCATTTTCAACTGTGACCTTTTTCCAAACAAACACTTTGATAATTCAGTTATAACTCAGTTACACTCAAATTCAAAACCGAGGATGTTGCTTAATTAAGGTCTGACAGTGTCATGACATGAACACTCTGTTTAAATCAAATAAGCAAAGTAACAATGTAAAATCAATTCATTTTTTTCTTTGTGTTCCTGTCCTCTGTTTGGATACATAACCGTGAAGCCCACTCTCTGACGCCCATAAACAGTTAGCCCCAACAGAAACAACAGCAACTGAACACTCTCAAAAACAAATGAAAAAAACAAAAGAGGACAAAAAATAAAAATATACACTTTCCAGCATCTTACTCCTACAGTTAGATGTATTAGATCATGTATTTATGCAGCTGTGCAAAAATTAAGGTGACATCACATGATTAATCACATGGCTGCTCAAAGGAATTCACACAAATCTATTCCATTGTTCATTAATTGCAAGTGGAGGAAAGCTATTGTAAAAGACACTCCTTACTGAGACCCTACTCCTTACTTAGACGCACAACTATTATTGAATAAAATGAAATTTTTATTCTTCATCAAGTCTTCATTTAAATTAGATCAATAACATCACAGTTAACAGTTAATTAAAACAGCTCTGGCAAGACCTGCTCTATAGGAATAGTAACATTGTGCAACCTGTTCTCACTTAGCCTTCATACAAAAAAGTACGAAATCTAATTGCAGCACAATTTTTGCGTTTTTTGTACAAAATTCTATGTACGAAAGCCACGGTCACATGACCGGTGCACGAAATGCTGGTAAAAAGAGACGATCCAAACATCATTTACATTACAGTTTACAGTTTTTATGTGCAAGTTATGTGGCAATTCCGGCGTCTCTGTTTTGAGAAAGAGGAAATGTGGAAGTTCATCAGCAAATATCCGCAAATAACTTTATTTGTATAGTCGTTACAAACAGGAACACACAAAACTTCTCCATGACAATCTATAGCTCATAGACACTCACTGAAAGAAGATAATAATAAACAAATAAGTGTTCATTGGGGACTGATCTAAAACACATGAATGGAGAGAATTTAATCTCTCAGATGGAGTAAACCAAGTCAGAACCAGAGCGTGCATAGCAACAGGAGGGTGCATAGCAACCACCCTAGCAGGGTAGAAAGATCAGAAAAATCTAAGTAACTACGAGCAGTTTTTAAGACTTTTCTGATCTTTCCATCTTTTAGGGTGGCTTCTTGGATGCTTTGGTTGCTATGGAAGTTCTAACTTCTGGTTCGGGTTTGATGGAGAGATGCTGCCATGTCACCCTTGGCCTGTTTGGCAGTTGTGTCCCCCTCAGACACTGCCACATGTAGTAGGAAACTGAAACTTGGCATGCTGGATGCTCTTGACCCCCTGATGAACATAGTAAAATGTCAGCCTCTTAGTTCAAATTGTCTATGAGTTAATCCAGAAAAAGCCCTTCACGGTCCCATCATTCTTGCAGCAGTCACCTCAGAAACTTCCAGTGATGGTAGGACACTGTAACTCAGCATGCTGGATGCTCCTGAATTCCTTTGAACATTTGCCATTTCCCACCTTTGATGGCTGACCACAGTCGCAAAAATAGACTAAATGGCCTTAAACTCAATCTGCAGACCCTCTGCTCTGGAACAGACCCTCTGAGCGCCGCCTCCGTAGACCCTTGGGGAAGCAAAGTTGCTCTAGGAAGGTGCTATCAACATGGAGACAGCAGATCCTAATGCAAGGCCTTCTGACAAGGAACATAGTCATAAACCAGGAGGACACTTCAAGGGGAAGGTATTTTTCTCTCCCCTTCTCCCTTCTGACTTGAAGGCAAACTACAAACAATATGTATGTATTGCAGCTATGACGTCAAGAAAAAGTGTGGGGTCATGACTGCTGGGAGTTGGAGTTGTGTCCGAGAGAAAAAGTGTATAATAAATGGTTGAGCTGACCTCTCCAAGAGTACCGGTTCCTGAGTTTTTGTCAGTAACAAGCGGCATTTAGTGGTGATTCCTATCTCTCCGCAAATAGACTCCTCACCTCAACCTCACCGCCAGTGGTAAATAGTAAGTAGCGCCTGTGGTCCACAAATACGTCTATCTTGCCACAAAATTGATAGTGGAATAATTATAAGGCACAGTAAGACGTATCAACAGAAAACTATGTTGAATACATAATTTCCACCAGAATCCTCTGCTTTAAACAATTGTTTTAAGTTTTCTCTATGTGGGATACAAATCGTGTCTCAGGGTACGGAGCGTACAATTTTGGGGCACTAGTTTTCACACTTTTCTAAACGAATTAGTCATAAAAACACGTTGCACTGTGTGACTGCAGCTTTGTGCTGTATGAAAGAGTGGAAAGTCAATTGATCTGAAATGTCTATTCATACAAACATTGGTAACATTGCTAATATTGATTGCATTAGTGTAATGAGATTGATACATTCATTTCAGTTTTTCACTACTCTGCTATGGTTTAATCGAGGCAACCTGTCACTGAACATTGCAAATGTAAATATGCAACATTGTAGCCAACTGTTGCTCTCATAGACGTGCTCGCACCCGTGAAAGTTTTGCTTTCACGGGTGCGAGTGACACATTCAGTTTGTATCTGTTGTTCCAATCACTTTTCAAAATAAACTGGAAATGAAAAACAAAGCAACTGTTAAGTGTCTGTGGAATCGGACCCCAAAGCAGAGGCTAACAATAGTGAGTTGAGAGCAGAGATTCTTTAATTGCTCAGTAACAAAAGCCAAAAACAAAAAGTAGGTTAAGGTGGCAAGGAGCTGGCTGGCAGGTGGTAGTCTTCAGCCGACTAACTCTGGAGAATCAGGGGACACAGAAGGGCAGAATGCGTGGATACAGCACAGAATATATTGGCAGCAAGCAGAACTAAAGGCCAGGCTAATAAGGTGGAGGTAATGGGTTGATAGAGCACAGATGTGCCTCTGCTGTCCATAGGAGGAGCCAGCCACACCCCCTGCCACACACAAGCTCTGCAGAGAAACATAACCAGGAGAGTAGTGCTGGGAAGACCAACTCTTTTTACTGACTTCTACTCTCGAACAGTAAATTGAACGAATCTTGAACAAATTATTTCATTTATTTTACAGGAGGTAAAATGGGACATCTTATGGGTGTTGTAAAGACTGTCGCAGTTCCCAAACACTACTGAAGACTTAATGGTTTGCTTCAGCTGACAAAATATAATACACAAAATGTCTTAACCAATCCAATCATGTGAAAACTTAAGACAGCAAAAACACATCACAATGAAGTGACTTGTGCATCCTCTCTGCCATTATTTAACAGCGCGACAGTGAAGAGATCCGAGAACGGATGCAGAGGAAAATGAACGGGTCTGACGAAATGAACGGATCGGTAGAAATGAACAGGTCGTTAAGAATGAATAGACACAACAAATGAACGGGTTGGAAGACATGAACGGGTTGGGACAAATGAACGGGTCGGAAGAAATGAATGGGTCGGGTGAGCGAGAGCAAGATCCGCGAACCAGACTCACTCAAGCTGCCTGTTAAATGTGAATGATCCGATGATCAAGCATGAAAAAGACCCGTTCGGTCCAAGCTGCTTGTCAGGTGGCAGCTGGTAGAGTAAATGTAAAACTAATTTTGACAATTAGTGAGACTATTAAAACAAAAAGTAACATTTAATAAGTTCCCTAAAATGTTTACATGATGCATTTTCTGTGTCCAAAATGTCGTATTGTTATTATTATTATTGTTTTTATTATTATTTTCAGAAGTATTTATTTACAAACACACTTTGCACAATACGCTATACGTGTACATCTACAAAAACTGAAATCCACTTATTAATTATGACTTCAGGAAAAAACAATTTATGTTGGGGGTCACGTTACAAATGAATCTATTGTCAGATATCAGACATCACTCTTTTCTTGATTCGTCTCTCAGCCCGTACCCAGTAGCGGAGCTACAGCTGTCACGTGACAAAACAACGATGACCTGAAAACACACTGTTTAGTGAGTCGAGAACGAATCTTCTCTGTTTCCGGTTATGCTGCCTGAGTCTATGCAGCTGTCTGCCATGTAGTGAAAGAAGGAACTGCATGAAAATGAACGAATCACCCACTGAGAGGATTCATTACTCCCAAGTCATTTGAAAGATTTGTTCATATTGATCGAATCGCTCACGAACGACACATCACAACAGGAGAGAAAACAGGAAAAAAATGCAAAGAAAAGTACAACAATAAACAAGCCAAGCTATAACAGTAATATTTATTTTGTTTACCATGCCTCTGTTTTAGCATATACTGTTTAAGCAAGTAATGAGCTGATTTTGTTTGTAGGAAATTGCCTGTCTACAACTTGAACAGTGGACATTACATACACAACTGAAATGACTGCCCAGACACAGCAATGCAAATTGATTCTGCACCACTGCTAATTTCTGTATACTGTACAAGCATGTTTAGACATGTAATAGCGTGTAACCACCAGAACACAGTGCCTATATTTTCAAATATTTTCAATATTTTCAAAGCCACCTCACACAACCTCTAGATTTTTCTGTCTTTTTCATTTTTTAGTTTTTGAGAGGTTGTGAGTGATGATACTCAAAGACATGTTACAGCCATGATGACATCTGAACTATGACAAGATGAATCTCTTTAATGGAAGAAGCTGTGTGCCTAGTGCATCAAACAACACCCATGTGACATTTGCCTGGACAGTGCACACCTGCTTGAGTCATTCTTTTCACGAAGGTAGCCTGAAAAGCAGAAATCACCATTAATGTTTTTTCTTGATCTTCACTGAGTGTGTTGCTAAAAGTGTCAGTGCGTGGTTGAGGTATGACAAAAGGGTGACATTGTCAGTAAAATGTTATTGCAAGCTGTGTGCATTTGTGTGTGTGTGTAAAACAGGAGACATAATATACGTACCATTTAAATAGTGCTGGGTTTTCTGAAAACTGAAACAGTTTTGACAGTAAGGACAGAAAAAAACAATATCCTGCAGAATAGAGAACTTAGTCACTTTTACGTTTTTTTCTTTTTACTGTACTGTACTGTCAGGGAACATAATTCAGTGATGTAAATACCTTTAGCTGAGATTTCAATTTGTCATACCATGATTAAAATTTTGTGTTCTGGACCACTCTGTCGGTGTAACTATTGTCCTCTCTGTCCCTGTTCTTCTCTCTATCTGCTGACATGTTGCTGTTGTCTTTGCTAATGCTACCGTTGCTTTTGTCTTGACTGATGTTGTTACTGATTTTACTGATTTTACTGTTTCTGTACCTCTCCCCACACGGTATCTGCAGTGATGCTGCTGTTGTTTGTGCTGTTGTTTATTTGTGGATTTTATGATTGTTGTGGTTGTTGTTGTTGTCTTTGTCTTGTTGTCAGTGTCCCTCTCTCTCCTGTTTGATATTCTTCTCCAGGGTAAGAATATATAACAGCATCTCTTCTGTTTGGCCAAATCTGCTTGGCACTTCAAAAGCATTCAATACTGTACTGCATGCCGAAGCCGCTGGACAGGACAGGTAAATTAAATAGACAAATAAAAATTGAAGTATTGAAACCCTGATTCAGGAAGATTGGAAATCCACTTATGTGATTGTAAAGCACCAGTTGTAACCTAGTTACTGTTTTCCATCTCGATCAATTATTTACTCTCCTGTCATTGCAGATCCCACCTCTCTCCCATGCCATCAGCTCCTTCTCCTCACCTGGTTTTCCCCACCCACCTCTACACCTGCAGCCTGTTTGCTCATCAGTCCCTCTGTACTTATTCTAGTCCTTCTCCACCTTATCTCTGCCAGATTGTCTTGTGCACTTAGCTTGTATTTTTCCCTGCCCCTAGCCTGATTTGCCTGCCTGTTAATCTCCTGGTTTTGACCTTGCCTGTTTCTGGACTGAGTAAATGGATCTTCCCTCAAACTTGTTTGTCTAATAGTCGTGCTTTTGGGTTCCTCTGCCGAAGCCATTGATTGTGACACCAGTGTACATATTGTGTTTGTATGGACTGCAATGCCTCCAGAGTCCCCAGTGTCTGTGGTCCCCAGAGGATAAAGCTCTCTGACTGTGCTCCCAGGGTAAAACTGTGTAACACTTGAGTAACGTCTATTTGATACATACTGAAAGATGACACTCATTTAGTTGAGACCTTTGATGATGATGCAGATGCAGAAGGTACTGGGTTCAGTGTAGGTTTAAATGGTTTGGATCCAGATGATGGTTGAGATTATGGCGTGGAATTTGTCCAACAGTGTTTAATAGGGTAGGGACTAAGGATGCACAATGAATGTCAGCACTGACCATTATCGGCCCAATATTGGAAATAATGTCATCACATCAATAAAGGTGCTTTCACTCCGAATGCAGCAGGCAAGGTGTGCAATGCCAGGTAGAGTGTAGCACTGTTTTGCTTGTGCCTGCCTGTCCTTCCTGGATGAGGATCCCCTCCTTTGTCTCTCACCCTGAGGTTTCTCCCCTTTTTTCCCTGTCAGGATTTTTTCCTGAGAGTTGTTCCTCAGCCTTTACGAGGGTCTAAGGACGGGGTTTTTTCCCTATGTACACATTGTTGCTCTCTTTGTAAAGTGCCCTGAGATAACAGCTGTTATGAAATGGCACTTAAAAGTTGAAGTTGAGTTGAGTTGAGATGAGACACAAAATCAGGCTGGGTCGGTACTGTGCAGACAAGAACAGGTAACAGTGCTGGAGAGTCATGAGAAGCTCAATGGAATGAGGAATTAAAACCGGTTTGGACAAAAGGGGAGTGGGAGTGACAGGGAAAAAGAGAGGGAGGGTTCAAAATCAGAGCCAGAATCAGGCTCCCTGATAGGCCCACAGCAACGTCTCATAACATCTGTGCTGGACTCATATTGAAAACGGTTCAATTTAGGCGCAGTGACGCAACAGAGGTGAAACAGCAGCACAACAGCAGCAGCAGATAATGTTGTGCCACTGAGCAGCAATGCTCTTTCCACCACTCAGCTCAGTGCAGGGCGGTGAGCTCCTGTGCCATGGTCGCACAGTTGCCAGTTGACCTGCTGCCTGTACTTACCGTATTCGGTGTGAAAGCACCTTAAGTCCAATTTTTTTTTTTGCCTGTAACTTAGTCAGTATTGTATTTATTTTTCTAATTTGTGGTGGTCTTCTATTGTTTCTGAAAAAGAAAACGCAAACGCAGTCTGTTTGAGATACTTATTAAAGCAGTGGTCGACAACCTTTTCTGGGCCATGGACCAGTTTCACACCAGACTATAATTTGATGGACCAGGCTGATTTTCTATTTCAAAATAAAATAAATAAATAAAATAAGGGCTGTGCAGCCCTGTATCAGATGACACATGATTGACAGATCAGCATTAAATAAACTCAATTTATTAACAGTTGTACAAGAGGCACCTTAGAGATACTTAATCTCTAAGGTGTTTTGAGCTAAGTAGCAGAATCTCATTGTTTTCAGAGCTCAGTAGAAGAGAGTTGTCATCCAGATTTTCCAAAGGCAGGTTTGGAATTGTTGTAGCTGATAGTTTTCATGTAATTTGACTGATAGATATATTTGACTGTCATCAGCATAACGATGAAAGTTGTCTTTCCTGATCATTTTGCCCAGGGGAAGCATAAATAACATGACTAAGATAGGTCCAAGCACAGAACCTTGACCATTAATAGTAAGGGAAAACATTTGTAATTTGTCAGCGAAAATAAATTGCGTGTACATAAATCATTGTAATGAATCCTTATCATTGTAATAAATCGCTAGCTTAAACAATTTTCACAGGACAAACTAACTGAATTAATATTCAAGATAAACATACGTACATTCAGTCTACGTCTGAGTGTTTGCTGTTTTCTCAGAAGTTGTATGATATATACAGATACATATATTTGAGAAATAAAGTAACCAATCAGTTGATATTGGTGCCAACTGGCATGCTGAATTAGGAGGCTAATAACAATTCACTCACTTGTGAAAATGAAGAACTAAAGTGATGATGCTAGTCAAAATAAAAGACCAAAAGATTGGATAAATTTCTGTTGCTATGACTCATAACAGGTTAGCAACAGGTTAGACATTGGCTGTGTTGCTTCACTGCTGGGACGCTGATTCTATCATACCAGGAGCTCCGAAGATGCTATGAGAGAGATGAGCTGAGATCAAAGACTGCATATAAAGATGGATGTATCTGCCAAGGCAGAAGTGACTTTACTTGCAATACTCCACCAGGGCAGGAGATCCACCAGGACTGGCTCCATAAAAACTTCCTGCAACACACACCCAGTCAAAAAATGTCATTTTCAATCATGAAATACTCATTCAATCCATTTTTTTCATAACTCATATCACCCTCAATAGCTTAAGTTTGTCGTTCAAGTGTGATCTGGTGGTCAACTTGCAAATAATCCCGTGATTTATAAGATTTTAGATTGTAAAGAAATTAATGAATATGGGTGTGACCATTTGGTTGACCTTCACAGAGGCAAGAGCACAAGTTACATAAATTGGACGAATAGACTGTGCTTACCTTGTTCATACGGCTGGGTTATTAATAGGATGAAAGTGAAAAGTTCTATCTATCAATCATTCCTCTCCACCTCCACCATCTCACTAAATATGGTTTCTGCTGGCTCCAGTGTGAAGATGGCAGTCACACTCCTGGCTACATAAATGGCCCATCACAAACCAATGGGTGATGCAATTGAGGGTTGAGGCTTGACCAAGATGAGCCGATCATTTTTCCTCCCAAAAAATAATAAGTTATATTTTATATGTGGCATGATTAAATACACTCACACTGGAGCCTGGGCACCTCCAGTGACATGTAAATGCCGAATAAGTGCTTCAATCACACTTTTGCGAAACACTTCTATATCGATACGTCTGAAAAACCATCTCATGCACAAAAATGTTTTAGTGTTATTTGAGAGGTTTTTTGAAATGTAGGTCTTTCCATTACCAGTTTTTTATTATGAGGTTTTGCACATTTTTAGGGGTAATGGAAATGCAACTACTGAAATTAGCTTAATATGGCACAGCCCCACCTAGAAGAGTTTTCACCAGCTGCCTGCCAGTGACAATTTAACATCACTCCCCAGCTCTGCTAGGTTGTGTTTCATCCAGTCATCACAGGTACCATCCCAATAATTGGTGAAGATTACTCTTGAAGAAGAAAAAATCTGAGAGCAGTCCAATTCAATTGATGAGATTTCAACATCTCTTTGTCCTTGTAAGACTTTACTCAGCTGTCCTGAGAAGACTGCATCAGCTTGCTATTATGTAATCTAGTTACCATTTAAGCTTAAGTGAGTTTGGTTATGGGGGCGCATTTTTTTCACAGAGGGACAGAATAAACAAAGAGGAAAACAGAAACAAAGAGGGCATGACGGGTCATAGTGACAGGCGTAATGTAAAACTGAAATTTTAAGATAGGAAGGCTAGAAATTTCGAATGCAGAATCGCAAGAACATAAAATTAGAGAGAGTAAGAGGGGTTGTGCAAGGTAGATGGTAGCCTGACAGTTTGTGATGATATGTACGGGCGCGCGCGCGCACACACACACACACATGCACACACACACACACACATGCACACACATATGCACACACACACACATATGCACACACACACACATATGCACACACACACACACATATGCACACACACACACACACACACACACACACACACACACACATGCACACACACACACACACACGCACACATGCACACACACATGCACACACATGCACACACAAACGCAAGGCAGGGAGGAGGGGGTAAGGAGTGGCTGGACGAGGACAACAGAGAGGGAGGAGCAACACCGAGTGGCTATTCCTTCCGGCAACGAATCTAAAGGCAGAGAGATATGATTCCCTCAGTTGTCGCATCCGATTGCTGCGGGTCCAGGCTGGGACAACTCTCCTCTACTTCACTGGGATATACTTGAGCTCGGGAGGTGCCTGGCAAAGGATTTAAATACTCCTCTTAGAGGTTTAGATAACAACGAAAGCTACTGTTAGCCTTGCTAACTGACTTTTTTACAGAACCGCTGTCATAATACCAATCGACTGGAGGAGCTATCTTCACGTAAACAAGGCTGAATGGGACACGTGCATTGACTCCTGGGAGGTGCAAACAGCAGAGAACTGCTGGTACACCTTGTCCTCCTCTGATATACCTTAAAGAGGATCAGCATGCATATATTACAGCCGTACTGCATCAACAGGTCAGTGTGTCTGAATATATTCGTTCATATTTATGTGCTGAAAAGTGGGTGTGTGCTACCTCGAACATTTATATCGCAATCCGCATGTTTATAGATTGTATGTAGAAGTACGCATTGAGTGCAGCTGAAAAAGGTTCGTCTGTGTTTGTCGATTTGTGTGATTGTATTTGCTGTTTTTAGACAAATGTATTAGTCCTGAATTCATCACTTGAGCCCGCAAATTGAATTTGGAAATGATTATCACATTAGAATGCCTTAATCAAATAGAATTTTATCTAGAATATCACATTCCCAACAATTAATCTTGTTATTCACATGATGCTTGTACTCTACACATGAACATATTCGTGCTGTCATTCTTTTTACTAAATATTTAAGTTGGGAAAGTCCCTCAAAGTAGTGCAGCGTTAGATTGATGCTATTTCTAGTACCAATCAACTGACATAAATCCACCATTGTCTTTGAATATGTTCTCATCTCTTTGTTGTGTCTTTGTCAGGACTTTGATGTTATTTGCTTGTATGTTAGTGGTTCTATAATACCTAGTCTATCCACACCATGTTAGATTCTCTTCTCCTACCACTGTAAGAATGTGTTGCAGAGCTAGGATATTTAAAGCCACTTTTTGTGAGGTTACATAATTACAGCATCAATCGAAACCTAGAGGGAGCATGAATTGCTGTCTGCCTTGATGTCATGAAGACATGGGACATTTTCAGCATAACTGAGCTGTACAAAAACACCAGAATTCATGTTTTTAGAAACAACAGGATATTTACTTATATTTATTTATCATTTGTGTGGGTCACACATTTGTGAATAGTCAGCAACTAAATTGTCACAAGACCAAAGACAACCATAACATGTTTTTCATTTTCTGTATACAAGGTTTCTGCTGATATCATAATGCTTTCAGTTGGGTCTGCTCCCTCATAGTGGCCAAAATATGTTAAAGAATTATTTATGATTTAAGCGGCACAGAGAATATTGCCTCATATTGTACATTTTCCATGCTGTCTGGATGTTTGACATCATTTGACACAAACTTTCATCACCATCTTGTGAATTTATGTGGAAACAAAGGGATACAGACTTGACAGGTTGTGTCAAGTCCATTAATAGAATATATCTGTTCAACTGAAGTAATAAATGATCATTTGAGCTTTTCTATTATGGTTTCTTACTTCCTCGTTATCTTACTGTGGGACCATATGGACAGCACCAAATTAGGTTTGCTGAACCATGAAGAGCAGCAAGAACAGATGAAGAGATGTCAGAGCATTTTTTAGGTTGCAAGAGGAAAATGGATTTGACAACCAAAGAGAGGAATAGAGGCAGGGTGGGAGGGAGTTGAACTCGGTAGAAGATGAGTGTTACCTAATACCACTGCTGGAAGTTTACAGAGAAATAAAGGGAGATACTAAAATATCGGTGGGCGGGAGGGTGGACAGACGCAAGAATCGGAAAGTGGCCGAATTACTTCATTCAAATTACTTCATTCACTTCACTACATACTTCAACATAGACATTTTGAAAATTGTGATGTGTGTTTTTTAAACAGTGTAATTACAGTGAAAGCACAAGAACATTTATTACGATTTAACTTTGTTTAATTTGCCTCTATTTACTCTTTGGGGTTTGAAGTTGGTGAAATGAACAAACAAGTTTCACATCAAAAAGTTTTTCACACGTTTTTGCAGTACAAATGGAACAATTGACCAGCCAACCAACCATTTTGCATAGCAAACAAATGTGGGTTTACTCCCTTTCTCTTCCCTTTCCCAGGTGGCCAGATGTGTCAAAGAGAAAGAGCAAGAATTGTCAGTGTTCGGTTAAGAGTATGTCTGGTAAGGATTTATCATTTCTGCCTTCACAGTTTGCTTTTGTTTTTAGGTAGATTTGGTCACTCCAAAGCAGGGTTGCTTGAGCTTTTACTTTAAACACATTTGATCCTTTACCAATACATTTCTCGTTACTAACAATACTCCCATTCATTAGTGTCAGAGAGCATCTGTATCTCTTATTATTTGTCATCCATTCTTGTTTTTAAAGCCATGACAATCAATTTTAGGTCCCAGTTAAGTAATTCTAATTCAAATTATGAATTGTTTGGAAATAATTACTTTGCTTTACCAAGTAAAAATGCATGTGAAAATATATTAGCCCCACACACTCCCAATGCTTCTCTGTCATCCGCACTCCCTCTCGCTCCCCTCCAGATATTTTTCAGTCTTGGTAATGATAGGTTTGTCTCAACCAAACCAGATCTTGTAAATGATTTGCTCTCAAGACAAATGAAAAGTCAGGATGAAATGCCTTAACTCAATTTGTGTGAGTGTAAATTTCTGAAGCCTCTATGATGTCAGACCTGTGTGCCCTTTGGGCCCTTGGGCCCTTTGCACAGGAGCTTTATTTAGGCCCCTTTGATAACACTCAGCAACCCCCTCCCTCTCCACTCCTCACCCCACTACCACTTTTCTTCACACCTCTATGAAACTCTCACCCTTTACCTCCCCATACTTTGCCCTCCACCACTCTTCACCCCAACGGCTCCTCCTTGTTGTTCATCCCTCTCACATTCTGCCCCATCCTCCTCTTCAAACTCCTCCTCCTCTCCAATAGCTCTTAGTGTTTCTGTTCCAGGGTATATCCCCAGCTATCTGGAGAAGGACGAACCATGTGTGGTGTGTGGGGACAAGGCCACTGGTTACCACTACCGCTCCATCACCTGCGAGGGCTGTAAGGTATGGCAAAACATGTTCCCCTTCCTGTTTGTTTGCAGAAGGAAAATTGTTGCTGTGGATGTCTAATCCGGCTGTACTGGCTAGAAGGATTACATACCGCATTGTCTTGAGGTATTACAAATTCCTGAAACGGAGAAATCATGCCAACATCCACAGAGCAATCATGCCAACTTCCACAGAGCATGAGTTATTTCATCCAGCAGTCACATTCATCCCGCCCATTTTAGGTGGGGAGCAGATATGTTGCGGAGAACATTTCAAAGCTGGCCAAAAGTTAAGATATAAGTGCTTATGTTTGTGCGATAAAAGCCTGCATTATCAGAAACATAGCACATTAAAAATATAATTAGATCATTTTAGAGTCTCAATTTTACCTTGATGCATGTTTTTGTACTGTGTGAGGATACTAGAGTACCGAGAGGAAAACCACGCACACAAGGAGAAATTGTACACTCCACAGAAACTGGCTGATGGCAGCTTGGCTCAAACCCACAACCTTCCAACATGTGGCAATGCTATACTGCCTTATAGAGTGTGAGCACCTAAAGTCAGCTTGATTCGAGAGAGACTTTTACAAACAACCAAGTTTGTCCTGCCTCCTGATTTGGGTCAAACTACTTCCCAAAGTACTCATTCAGAGCTCAGTCAATCATACTGGTCTGCCATGTGATATGACCCCTGAAATGCACTTGCTTTTTTTCTTATAAAGAAACAAATGTAATGATTTTGTGAATTTAATTTTGGATTTGATCATTTCCCCCAGTCAGTTCTGTCTACATGTTCTTTTACACTTTTGCTTCTTCTCTAGTTGTTGTGAGCCATTTCTTTCTTTGTCCCTGCTTCTCTGTGTTTTCTCCTCACCTCGTCCCAGGGTTTCTTCCGCAGAACCATCCAGAAGAACCTCCACCCAGCATACTCCTGTAAATATGAAGGCTGCTGCATCATTGACAAGATCACCCGCAACCAGTGCCAGCTGTGCCGCTTCAAGAAATGCATTTCTGTGGGCATGGCAATGGACTGTGAGTTATCACATCTCTTTTTTTTATCACAGTCACACAGAGAGATCTACTAAGGAAGGCCTGGTGCCTTCACCATGTAGCTTCAGAAAATGGATACAAAGCAGCTAATGATAGAGAATTTGAATTCTGCTGCTTATACTATTGCAGAAGGATAGCCCCTTTCAAATGTAAAGGCCGGCCAATTCCCTAGCTGTACATTATGTGTAAACTATGTTGTCCCTCCCAGTTCCAGACAACTGCCAGCTGTCATTCCAAGCTTTCAAATATTGTCATGTATGCAGTTTGCGCACATGGGATTGCATATTTGTTCTCCCTAATAGTGTTTTAATAATGTGATTGGCTCATCATCTGGATATGGCGGCGATCTGGTTGTTGGTGTAGTTCATGAGCTCCCAGAACAGCATGACATTTCCCCTGATTTTGAATCATTTATATTTATATAAATTATTTATACATTTATTTATATATTTATATAACTCATACATTTATATCTCTGAAATCCTTTTGGGCAATTACCAGTTCAGAAAAGCAAATACTACAATGACTCAAATTATGAACACCTGTACCTGCAAGATTGCTGGTCTTTTATGAAGAAGGACCCGCCATATACAAAAATGCAGAAGAGGCAAGGATGTGCTGAAGAAGGGGATATCAACAAAGACAAGAACAAATCAGAAAAGAAACCATGAGGGCACTACACCCACTGATGTATTCCCAGACAGCTGTTAAACTCTGCAAGAAACTAGGAGAAAACATCTGGGAAATCAGTGGGTCCATAAGATGTCGAAAGTACGCCACAGACATTGAGAGAGCTCTCACACTCCACAGGAGCGTGAGGTGCATCTGTGAGTGATAGGGAGAGAGGCAGATTTAGTAATGATAAAGACGCCAGTTTTTATTCCGAGGAGGTGACATTCTTTGTGACAGTGTTCTTTGTTTGAACACTGTCACAAAGAAAAAGGATAGGGTAGGATAGGATTGGACAGGATAGGATAGGATAGGATAGGACTTTATTGCAATTTGGTTCCTGGACTGGTCCCTTCTGGTCAGGAGAGTGAGAGGCTGCGGCACCGAGGTGTGCTACCTTTCCCGATTGGGAGATGGAAAAGATGATACAGCATTACATGAAGAAGGGGAGGAGAGAAAAAAAAGGCATTTCAGACTGTGCTCTTGAGGGGGAGCAAAAAAACACCCCAGCAACATAAGCACATGCAACATAAGATCATGACTTGCAACAGGGCGGTACATGGAGTCGTGGGCATGCAGCTGTCCTGCTGACATGGAGACGCTGGACTCAGACTGCCAGTCACACTGGGGGTATGAAGTAGTGACGGTGTGGGTTGGTGGGGAAGGATGGTGATTGTCAGTGTAAGTTTGTTCGGTCCAAGTGTGAAAGGCATAAGAGTATTTCCACTGTTTCCCAAACATATGCCTCAGTCTGCAGGATGACATCACGAAAGCACAACAGGTAGCCATGGAGACAGCCTTGGTCAGGTCCCAGACAATCAACAATTCGCCAGTGCCTTTTAAGAGGTGGGGGAAAGGGATGTGAGAGCATCATGTCTGCCATGTTCTCCAGGGGAATTGTTATTCCAGCCGTGACCCTGGCCAAGGCCAGTGCTGGTTAGGAGGCCAAAAGCAGATAATATCAGAAGATGTTTGGATTTTGGGCTCATAGCCACATTCCATTTTTCACAGCTACATGTCCATTCTGGTCGCCGAGTTGGTCCAAATTCTTTTGAAGAGTTGTGAGCCTTTCCAAGATGATTTCCATCATGCTCGTGAGCCTCTCCAAGGTGGTACCAATGCTGTCCATTAGAAAGTTCATAACTACAGGCTCATAACTACGGCTCTCCATTGCCTCAATCATTACCGTCAGCTTTATGGGGTTTTGGACAGCTGTTGGACACCTGCTCCTCTGCTCCCTGCCTTCTCCAGTCCCTCAGCTCTTTGGCTGATGGAAAAACCAGCCACAGCCTACACCGCAACTTCCACTCCTCCAGTCAGTGACTGTATGACCATCACTGGTCCCGACATGGCGCTGACCAGCTGCCCGGTGTGCGCAGCAATGTCGCGAGTGTCCCACCGGAGTGCACGATCCATACTGGCTGCTGCTCGCACCTCTGGTCTAATCGCCAGTAGCCTGTGATAGAGAGCAGCAGACTTTACTTTTACTTTGCAAGATGTGTTTGTTTGCCTCAGCCACAAGGACTTCCAGCTTTTCTTTGCACTCGCTATGATGGAAAGGGTGAGAGCGTGCAAACTCCTCATTAGCATACTCCTGTTTGCACTTGTTGTCATGCAAAACAAGCTTGCAAAATCTTACCAGGAGGACGCGATTTATCCCTTATCTGGGATCTTATTCTAGTCTATTCTAGTCTATTCTAGTCTATTCTAGTCTACTCTAGTCTATTAAAATTTTTAACCCCACTAAGGCAGAATCGTTTTGTATGGATTTGGCATTAAGCTGTCACTGTTGAATGAGACATTACATTTTGTCCTCTTGTGATTTGTGCACTGGTTGTTTTTAAAGAATGAACATATGAAAGTTAATTTGATCACAGAGTAAAAAAACACAAATTAAACAATCATCAGAAAACAACAATGCAATGCAAAATGAATTAAAAAAAACAACGAAACTATGCAATAACCACCCTTCCCACCACACAACGCTGCTTTGTAACCCCAGTGTGACAGGCGGGTCTGTAACCAGTGCCCCCCCCCCCCCCCCCCCCCCCCCCCCCTTTGTGGACGAATCTCCTTCAGTTTCCCAGAGGCTGCGTATGCTGGAATGCTGGCAAGAGGGTTGCCTAGTGGGCTTATCCGGGTATTGCCGATGGAACTTATTCACAAGCTCAGTATCAAGGAGGTGTCACTTGGGAACTCAGGACCTCCCAGTCCAACAGTACTGAAGACCATGGCTTCGTCACCAAAAATGGACCTCTTAGTCGGTAGAAGAGGGGTTGTCAGAGAGCACAGGTCACAAGCTTGATTCTGGACATGTGGAAGGTTAGCTGAACCAACATGGCGGACGAAAGCTTAGTTAGTTAGTAATTTGTTGGATGGGGAAAGCATCAATGAACCTGGGAGTGAGCTCATTGGATTTGACTTGAAAGGGGGGGGGGGTCTCGGGAAGACAACCACTCCCACTGGTACACGTGGTACTCTTAGTCAGGTTTTCACCTCTGATTCTTGCGTGGGGATCAGTGGGGATTGGAAACTGTAGGCTTGCTGGAAGGGGGATACTCATATGGCCCTGCTGGGAAGAGTGTAGTGTGCATATTCCATCCAAACTTGCTGAGTCAACCAGGATGAAGGGTTCTGCACTGAGATACAGCAAAGTGTGGTCGACCTTCAATAGAACACTGAACTCCCTCCAGAGAACTGATGTAAACTGGGGACCCAGTTTGAAGAAAATGGTAGCATTCTGCAACGGTTCAAATGCAGAGGACTGGAAGGGACAAGGGAATGGGTTAACTTCTGAATGGTCACTTTATTCCACAATTATCAAAGCAGGGATGTAGGGTGCTGTCCTTTGTCACAAAGAAGAACTTCAACCCTCCTCTCGCTCTGGGTCAGACAGGGAATAGAAATGTCCCCTAGAAGGTGAATAACCGCGGCAAAGCTTGATGGCACTGCCGTAAGGCCAATGCAGTGGTTAGAGGTAATTCCTTTAAGCCCAGTTGATGCACCAGCATTATGTCCATGAAGCATGTGTCTCCCTGGCTGTGAGTAAAAACAGCTAGGGTCTGGACTCCATCTCAACTCAACTCAACTCAACTCAACTCAACTCAACTTTGTTTTAAGTGCCAGTTCATAACAGACATTATCTCAAGACACTTGACAAAAGGAGCAACAATCTGTACATGGCAAAAATCCCCTGTCTTTAGACCCTCGCAAAGGCTGAGGAATGACTCCCAAGAAAAACCCTCACAGGGGAAAAAAAACGGAGGAACATCAGGGTGAGAAGCAGAGAATGGGATCCTCACACAGAATGGAGAGGCGGGCTCAAGCAAGACAGAATATAAGAATATAGATCAGAGGTCAAATCAGTCCAGAGTAGAAAAGGCATGCAGCGGGAAGAGCCGGGCTGAGGAACGAAGTTCTGGATACAACTCAGGATCTATGGAATCTAGGAGGGAAGAAAGCACAAACGCTCTGGGGACTAGGGTCTCCGGTCCATATGTTAGTCCTGCACAATCAGCAATAAGAATAGAGAGGAGGAAGTAGAGGAGGAGGAAGTGGAGGCCAGATGGGGGAGAGACCAAGAGGAAGATGAGAAGATAGAGGGAACATGAGCCCGATCCTCACAGATAGAGCTCAAACCAGAGACCCCCGGCAGACTCAACCTCTTGCAGCTTATCTAGGATTTAAGGTCTATCTGTTGGCTTTGGGGAGATTCTTGGAACCACAACTAGGCCTGCATCCAGAGAATTGAGTGTCCTAGTGGGGCAATAGGGTTTTATCAGGTCTGAGATATAAGAGGGTGCAAGAGCTTTTTAAAGGTAGAACAGTGCCATAAATCCAAAGAGCAGACTATTATTTGTGCTTGGAAAATCTGTATTTCTCAACTTGTGAATGTGTAAGTGCAGAGTCTGCACTTGCAAGTTGAGGTTGCAAGTGAGCCCATGAGGCTCATAGAGTACATCCCAGTTTGTTGACTCGAAGCAGTCCTGCAGTGCCTCAGTGGACTCCTGTGTCCACTTCCTTACTGTCCTGGTGTGCTTAGGTTGTTTCCTCACATGTGGTACATACATACATTGGGGATCAAAATGACCAAGTTATGGTCTCACCTTCCAAGAGTGGGAAGGGCTGTGATGTCATATGCATCCATAATGTTTGCATACAGGAGATCCAATGTTTTATTGTCTCTGGTGGTGCAGTTTAAGGTGTTGTTAAATGAGGAATGATTGAAATTTTCTGTAATCACCATGAATACATCCAGGTGTTTAGCAGCGTAAGAGCCGATGAATGACGATTACGAAAATATAGTATGGTGACCACATTTGATCTTCAAAATCGGGGACACACAACCTTGAGGGGGGCTCAGAGGCTAGTCAATCGTTGGGGGGCGTACCCAGCGCCGTACCCAGCGGCATACCCGGCACCGCTGTACCACAGTCAGTGTGAAAGCACCTTAACAGTTCAACATCCGGAGTACAGAGATGTTCCTTCACATTGACATGTCTGGGATTGCACCACCTCTCACTCACATAAAGAGCAAGTCCGCCACCCTTTTTCTTCCGACTTTTGGAACAGTCTCTGTCTCCACGTACCTAAGTGTTGTCAGGCAACGCAACACTGTTGGCTGGGATGTGCGAGTGTCGGGTTGGGGTTAGGATATGCTACACTCATGCTATTCTCTCTGGGTCTTCACCAGCGCTGCCAGTCCGTTCTTCTTATTACCCAAAGACCTCACGTTTCCCATTATTATCGCTGGGACCGTTGGTTGATGTTTTCTCCTTTTCTCCCTCCGTTTGGCTCCGGACCTGCAACCCCTGCATCTCCTCCATAACTCTTGCAGGACCACAGGTCTATCTCCAGGCAGCAAAAACACAACGGGAGCTGTGGCTACAGGCTGCCACCTGGAGCATTGCCATGCCAACAATATATATAAAAATTGCAAATTTATGCTTCACGGTAACCTACTTCAGTATTAACTCCCCGCAGGAGGTTTCCATTTATATTTCAGCGTAGGTCCCACAGTCAAGCCATGCAATTCTCTGTCTGAACGCTCGAGGGAGTAAACATTTTCTTGGGGTCTGTGGTGAAGCTGTTTGCAACTCCTTGGTTCGTGACTGTGACTCATGAGTGACTGTGACTCATGAGATGTAATGGGGACTTGGCGAGGCACCATTACAACTGTAATGGTAATATATGCAGAAAATTATGAGGTTAAATTAGATTAATTATTCTAAAAATGTACACAGATGAAAAGGTATAAGAAATGGTTAGGTTTAAAAAGTAAGTGGCTATTGCAAGTTACAGACATGACAATACCCCCAATAAACCTTCATTTGGTTCAGGGCTTTTGTGTGTCTTCTGTCCCCTTAACACTCAGTATCTTTGCTCTCTGAGCGTATGCAGTGGCTGAGTGATTAAGGACAAGTCTGGAATTAAAAAAAATCCCTTCAACTTCACTTATTTTTGTGGTGGGGCCATGTTTGTGATGGCTTACATGTGATTTTGGCCCTAGTGAAACTTCCATAGAATTCCTCGTTTTCCAAAGAATTCATTTTTCTCATCGATCATCAGTGGCAGCTGGGGATGAAATTGAACAGGTTAGCAAAAAAAGATACAATTCTAACATCTTTACCCCCACCCCTTGCACGCACACACACATAAACACACACACACACACACACACACACACACACGGTTTGACAAATTTGCACAGGTACAGTGATGGGAAGACATGCATGACCATGGATCTGCCACGCTGTTGTTGTGGCAGAGTCGGTGCAGTGAGGTCTTTTGGTTGGTCTTTTGGCACTGGCGTTTTGTCTCTTTTATCCTTTCAGGATCTGCGATCCTGTCAGCAGACCTCTTTTAAACCTGAACATGGTCCTGTAGCAGTCCCAACAGGGTGCTCAGTTTGCATCCAGTGTGCATCTTCGAGTTAACATGAGTTAATCTTTCATCTAATGTCCTTTAACATTGTCTCTTTGATGCTTTTCTGACGTTCGGGCGACTGCAGCTATGCCTTTGCATGCTGTTTTTCTTTGTTTGCTAGGCCTGCTCATGCCATGTGAAGAAATGTTGGATTGTCAATAGGGCTGACTGATTGATCCTGGCACACTGGCACACATTTTTTTTGTTTTGTTTTGTTTTTTTTCTTTTTACCTTTCGTTGATAGAGATTATCATGATCAACTGTTTGTAAATATGATTCATTTGTCTCTTCATTGATCACAGTTATATTCCTTTGGTCTTTTACCTTTCCCATACATCACACTCATGTACTTCATGTAGAAAATACTACCAAGCAATGCAATTTTATTTCAACAAATAAAAGCCTCTGGTCTTGCACTACAACCTGCTATCTCTATGTCCTCCCTCCATACCATTGTCTCCTGACCGAGCACCACACACTCCCCTACCAGCACCCATGCTGCCCATACAGTTTCACTGGGTGAGGACTTGACATGGTCAAAGTCCATTTCCTTTGAAAACGTTCTGAATGTTTCACTGTTGAACTGGAAGCCACATTCTGTGCCTGGTCAGGCTACCCGCTCATTGACTGTGCACTACAGACACTGTAGTCTCTGCTGAAAGATCTGGGAGCATCTATATTTCCCAGGAGTCTCAATAATGGTCTACAATGACCAGAAAGTCTTTGCCCACCTGTCTGAACAAATCCGTACACACATTTGCCATGGCTGTGTTGGGAATGCATGTGACATAATTGTTTCTAGTCCTAGACTTTCCTGTGTATGTTGGGCCAATAGAATATGTCCCTGGCCTGCCAGGGAACCTAGTTTTAGGTTTGATCAAGACCTGTCTTTTAGTTCCCACATAAAATTTATCTCAGGGACTGCCTACTTCCACCTCTGCAATATTGCAAAAACGGTGCACCTACTCCCTCTTCACACAGCAGAACAGCTGGTCCATGCCTTTGTTACTTCCAGGCTGGACTACTGCAACTCTTTACTGGCTGGATGCTCCAACAGGTCACTGAAAACTCTGCAGCTCCGAAATGTGGTTGTCCTTTCCTCACCCAGCGAACACTGAAAGAAGGTGACTTGTGCAAAAAACACAGTGGTCCTCAAGTGTTGGCATTATGTATTGAGACCTCTTTGAAGCTAAAATAAGGGTTCAATGCAGATCCTCGGCTTTTCTGGCTGCCTGACAATTACCACCTTGCTAATCCAATCAGTCACCTCAGACGCTGAGGCTAGGTGTCCATCTCTTTTCTATTTGTGTAATTGAGCCTCAGCTGGATCTCTGAGAGCCACAGGAACATTGCGCGGTGAAACTTGTACAGGAGCTACATAGGTCTGTTTAGGTGCTGTCTAGATAGAGGCTCTGAGCTGAGTTTTTCCTCTCACCACACCCTCTGTCTTGAATACTCCAATGAATTGCACTGACTGGCCTGAATACAGTACCAATCTAGTTTGGCTTGGTAACAGGTTTGTCTGGGGTGCCAGCCATCTCATGTCTGTTATGCTCATCGTGTCACAGGTCGCCCCTGAATCTTTCTGGCACTTCTGAAACTTCTCTGTTCATCTTGATATTGGCAAACCATTTTTCCCCACATCCCTGCACTGCCCCAGTGATCCTGCCCTGATGCTCTTGGCAGCATATATGTGTGGCTCAGAGTTAGACATGCTTTTATTTTTTGTGAATTGGATGTCTGCTGTATTAACTTGTTTAGTGATCCTCTTCATGCAAGTGGTGCTGTTCCACACCAGGGACATTTCCACACCAGGGGCGGTTCTTGCCATATGCAGCACAGAGTTCCCATCTGTGCCCGTGCATGTTGCCACACAATATGCATGCTGCACCTCTACTAATGATGATGATGATAATAATCAGGCACCTAGCATTAGTGAAGTCACAACCTGTTATAGTGGGCCAGCCTGTGTGTAGTCAAGGGCTGACAACTGTTTGTTGCATTCACCATCTCTAGAGGTGTGTCCTTGAAATGCGTCTCCAGTGTACCCAGAATGACTGTGGCATATCTCCTCTGCTCCTCTGAAGTTCCACATTGTGTTTATATATGTGGCAACATTCACTGGCCATCACCCATCACAGGTTTGCTGCTTGTATATCCTTCAGGAACCAATGAGAAACAAAATCTTTGAGGTCAAACATTCTGGACAAGGTTATAAAGCCATTTCTTAGGTTTTGGAACTGTAAAGTTTTGGAACTGAAAGTGTAAACGTCGAACAGTGGTGAATCTGCCCAGGAGTGACCAGTCAAGATAGAGCCATTGCTCCTCCGCATTACCTCCTAAGACGCGGCCCATTCATTTATGTCCTTTATAATGGACATTTTGTTTACACGTGTCTTCCTTAAGTAATTGGAGTTACTCTGTCAAGCCCTATAGTATTTTGTAGAGGACATTCTGGGCTTTCCAGTGATGTGTCATGTGGCAGGTTTGCTTGCTGGGAAGTTTACTTTTTTTTCTCTATCAAGATGGCCGGCATACCAACAACCACATTGTTGAAAGAGGAGAGAACAGATTCACATCTGTGTTACCTGGGCTTCCTGCCAATCAAGATGACCCTAAAATCTGTGAAAACTAGAGTTAAATCTAGTACCATATTATGCTTCTTTGTTCTCTAAACTGTGGTCTATTTTAACATGGAAATAGTCATGTTGTCCTCTACAGTGGACATGCTGTGATATTAAAACAGAAAATATATATTTTTTAAAAATTAATAATAATAGTGAGGTGTTTTTTTAGGCCCAAATAAATAGGAAATCACGCCATATAAAGTTTTTACACCTGTTTGGAGACCCACCTTCTTATGAAGGAAACTTACCTACTTACCCCGTGAATTTCCTCAGGGTTTTTAAACAACTGTGTACATCCACCCCAAAGCAAACCCTGCCACGGCCACAAATGTTATATCTGATGTAGCACAGAAACCACAGTGACTGTCACCTGAAGCACTTATACCTTTAACACTTAACCCATACTTGGGGATTTTAACCATGTGTCCCTAAAAAAGTCCCTGTCTCATTTCAATCAGTATGTAACCTGTCCAACCAGACAGGATAAAACATTAGATCACTGCTATGGTACAGTATAGGGAGCATATGAATCATTGCCCCTGCCCCCCCAAGGGTCTGCTGACCATAACAATGTGCTGCTCCTCCCGACATAAAATTGTTCTGAGGAGAGTAAAAGTCCAGACCAAAGAGGTCAAACTCTGGTCTGAGGAATCCACTGCTTGTCTCCAGGGATGTTTTGACTGTATGGATTGGGAGATATTCACAGATCCTTGAAAAGAAATTGATGAACTCTCTGATGTCACTTGCTCCTATGTTCTTTTACTATGAAAGCATGATCATTCCTACCAAAACGATTAAGGTTTACATCAATAATAAACCTTGAATGACTCAGTTAAATAGAGAGGAAGTGACTATCATTCTGGCAGGGAGGGGCCCCTGAAAGAGAAGCAAGGAACAAGGAACTCCAAGTTGAAATATTAAGGGCTAAACAAAAAAATAAAACTGCAGTGGAGAACAAATTGATGGGAAACTGATGGGAATCTTACTTCTGCCTGGTCAGATATGAAAACAGTCGCAGGCAAACAGCAGAGCAAAGGTGGTTCCACATAGACCGCGGAAAGCGCGGCGTGCAGGGCCGGGTACAGCGCAGCTGGGCGCAGTGCTGCCGCTGTGCCGCGCGGAAAGGCAGCAGGGTTGCTAAGCTATCAGTAACAACATTTAGCAGTTGGTTTGAGGGCGATCATGTGAGAAGGTGTATTAAAAGTCCTGGCTATAGTGCTATTAAGGAGACGAGCAGCACAGAAAAGGAGGATGTTGGTCCACCCAGTTCTGATGGGGTAATGCCGGTTTTAGGTCTACTTAGGCTAAACAGGGAGGAGTTTAACCGCCTGCCCGGTAAACCTTGTATCCCAGAGATCGGGAAACTTGATTAGCTGCCCCCTCCATAGTTCTGGAGTCCTCTGGAACTCGTGACCGAACAACCTCTCCTATTGGACGCGCCGCGATGACGTCACCGCCCGCAGCGGCCGAGTTGAACATTTCTCAACTCTTGCTGAACAGCGGCAGCTGCCAACCCTGTGCGCCTTGCGCTGCTAAACCACATACACAATGAATGGGTTTGCCGCCCGCCACCTGCGCTTGCCGCGGTCTTTGTGGAAGCACCTTAAGAGCAAGAGCAACATTGCTATCGGCTATCAAATTGGGATTCTGCTAATGCTCTCAACAAATCTGAGGTTCGACCAGCAGTACGAGTTTAGAGATGAAACTGATGGACTTAGACGGACTTAGACGCAGCCTAAGGGTTGCTCAACACTACAAGAGACAGAGCTTGTACCCAACCCTAAGCATTTTGCCTATAGGGCACACAGAGGAGTGGTGGATGCTTCAACCACCCTTCTTAACCTTAGACTTATATTTGTTGACTTTTGCTGACCTCAGCCTTTAACACCGTCCAGCCTCATATCTTAGCCACAAGGTTGATCGAGGATTTTAACCTGAGTTTTAATCTGGTTAGTTGGATTTTAGATTTTTTAACACAACAAACCCTTTTTTAATAAATCTTTAGCTGAACATATCTAAAATGAAGGATATGTTGATTGATCTTAGAACTCTCACCTACAATAAGCCAATTACTCTTATCCAAGGTCAGCCCATGGACTGTGTCGATAGCTACAGGTACCTTGGCACAGTCATAGACTACAATCTGATCTTCAGAAGGAATTGTGTGGCAGAAAGGGACACTATCTCCACTGTCTGAGGACACTGTCCCGTCTTCACATAGACAGAACTACCCTCTTCAAAACAGCTTATTTAGAGCCCTTTCTGTCTTTCCTTCTTGTGGCATGGTATGGCAAACAGTCCTTTAAAAACAGAAATGCTATATCAAATTGTAAAGTGGACTAGTAAGCTTATAGGTGAGCTACAACTCAGCCTATTTGCAATCTACATCTCACAGTTGCAGTGTAAGGCTAGCTCCATCTGACAACACTTAATTTATTTATTTGTTTGTTTATCTCCTATTTTATTGTACACATTCAAGTGCACATGTGTTTAAGAAATTTCCCATGACGCACTTTATTACGGCCCTTTTTCCGTTTATTATATTTTTACTGTGGTTGCGATAATGATCTTTTTCTGATGTCTTATGTATTTGGATGCAGCGCCATTTCTTACCAAAGTGGGGCCCTACGCAAAAAAGACAAAAGGGGCCCCCCGGCAGCAAAACGGGGCCCCTATTGGATCACGGGGCCCTACGCACTGCGCATGTTCTGTGTATAGGCAGCGACTGCTTGGATGTGCTGTCTCGTTTTATTGTGTCTGGACTGTTGACTCTCCATCTGCAAAACAATTTTACCTTCAGGTACCAATAAAGAAGCCTTAAACCTGGACTGAAACTGGAAAATGGTTCCACAGGAGAGGGCCGTGTGAACTGAAGGCTTAGGCTCCAAATCTAGATGTAGAGATTCTTGGAACCACAAGTAGGCCTGCATCCAGAGAATGTAGTATTCTAGTGGTTGAATAGGGTTTGATCAGGTCTGAAATGTAAGAAGGCACCAGACCATGAAGAGCTTTGTATATGAGTGTTTTGAACTAAATTCTATATGGTGCAGGAAGCCGCTAAACAGAGACCAGAACAGGAGAGATATGATCAATATAAGAGGAGCAAGGGTTATCAAGTGTCCCCTGATAAACGGAGAGCCAACATTGTACTTAGAGCTAGTGGAACCGCTTCCTTGAAGCTCGCTATAGCACCTTCAGTCAGCGCCTTGAATATGTGCTTTTCTCCACATAGTAGGTAGATAGAAGAGAGTCGAAAGTAATTAATCGATGATCAACATGGGTGCACCCAGCATTATAATATTTCATTATTACACACACATTAAGATAGAGGCGGCGTAGCAGAGAATGCATATAGGGATTAGTTGTCATGGCACCTGCTACATTGACAGTTAGTTTTGTTGGTTTGTTAGTTTTGTTAGTTAGCACCCCCCGCCAAACCCGGTCCATCCTGCCAAGTCGCTCTGATGATACCACAAAAGCCACTGGACAATCGCCACGCAGCATCGTCCATTTCACAATTGATTGTCACAGAAACCCCTCATTTAGACTAATGTACAGGTTTCTGAGAGGCACAGCAAGTCAATGTTGTCATCTGAAATTAATTCATAAACAAGTGCAGCTTTAGAAGATGAGGGCAGATCTTAAGTGATCCGCATTTAATTCTCCTGTCCTGTGCTTTGGCAGTGGAGTTGCTAATTTTATTGAGGTTATCAAGAATAGATCTTCTGGTGTTTGTTTTGAACAGCTGGGGGACAGACAGAGTCTCAATGGGGTTTTGTGTGGGTAACGGAGAGAAGCATTGCATTTACATTTACTCATTTGGCAGATGCTTTTATCCAAAGCGACTTACAGTTGAGGGACGTGCTTACAGTGCAACAAGAGGCGATAGTTGGGGTAGATAAGTCCGATGGGATAGGAGAGGTTCAGTAGAAGGATAGGACAGAATTTTGTGTTTGCTCGTTTTTAAGACCAGTCTATTAAACTACATATCTGCCTCCTGGTCTCAACTCTGATGAGGTTTGTCGGGACTAATGCACTTGGCCAGGTTACTAGAAAGTTGAGCTGCTCCTTCCATTGTGGGATTAATGCAGTCTCCTAATGAGACCAGGCCTACCCTAAAAAGTCTGCCAACTATCTACAACGCCCATGCCATTTGCGGGACACCACTTCAATGACCAGCGGTTAAGTAATGATGCATGGTCATCACTCAACAAATTGGGCAGGGGGCTGGAGAAAACTACAGCATCCGACATTGTTTTTGCCAATGAGCACACCGCCAAAAATTACACAATAAAGAGACAATCTGTAAAGTTGTACAAATCTTTTAACCCAGAGACAGTAAAAAATGGACAAACAGCTCAAGAAGGGTAACGAGTACATAAGAAGCAAGTAGATGACAACCTAATTTTCAACTTCCTTTGTCTCACCATTCAGTGGTGCTGGATGAATCGAAGCGTGTGGCGAAGCGTCGTCTGATCGAAGAGAATCGGCAAAAGAGGAGGAGGGAGGAGATGGTGCGGACTCTGCAGATGAGGCCAGAACCAAACACCACAGAATGGGAGCTGATCAGGATGGTGACGGAAGCCCATCGGCACACCAACGCCCAGGGCTCCAGCTGGAAACAGAAGCGCAAATTCCTGGTAAGTAGGCTGAACACTGTTCCATTAGTGTGTAAAGGAAGTTTAATGATGTTTTGAAAACAATGAGAAAGAAATGTATTGCTGTTTGGCTGAATTTATTGACAAAATTGTCTAACAGTGAAGTAATGGCAGAAGCTTTCGTGAGGCAGGGAAGAGTCTGTGAACAAATGTACAGTCCTAGGGTCAATTTCTTAGACTTAGACTAAGACTTTGGGATGACTCCCTCAGGGAAATTTACATTTCCAGTAGCATGAATATAAGATGGCATAAAGAGAGTAAACAATGTACATTCAAAGATCTCATCAGGATAAAAAGACAAATAAACATTATAAACTCGTAATAAACAGTAAAATCTTCATAAATAATCAGTAAACTCTGATTTAATAAAAATTTGTGTTCTCTGAATTGAATATAACAATTGAATATAACAATACAGTGATCTCTAAACTATAACGCAGTTCACCTTTAGCAGCTTTGCTGTTCTGCTGATTTTTTTGGTGCAGTTTTTTCATTTTTTTTTAGTAGAGTTTTTTAATGTTTTTTGTGCATTTTTTATGTTTTTTTTTTTTTTACAGTGCATTGTGTTCTGAATCCTGATTGGTTAAGGGACTGTAGATAGATAGATAGATAGATAGATAGATAGATAGATAGATAGATAGATAGATAGATAGATCGATAGATAGATAGATCGATAGATAGATAGATAGATAGATAGATAGATAGATAGATAGATAGATAGATAGATAGATAGATAGATAGATAGATAGATAGATAGATATACTTTATTCATTCCAGAGGGAAATTCAATTGTTCCAGCGGCCCTATAGACACACATACACATTCCCATATCCATACTGTACATTACAAAATCAAACATGATGATGCCGGACAGACCAACATGATTACATCCATGCAGCACATACAGTAGCCAGAGGAAGTTGTCAATGGCATAATGACCATACAAGTCTGAGAAAAATATATAGAATATATAGAATATATATATAGAATATAGAATATATAAATATACATCATAAAAACAACAACAACACCCTACCTAACAAGGTAAGCTAAAGTGCATTAGTATCAAGGTTAAAAACACATATGGTTGTACCTAAAAGATTAATCTTCTCTCTCTGCTCAGAGGGGAGTTGTTATTAAGTGCTATTGCAGTGGGGAGGAAAGCCTTTACTACAGCTGAGTTGGCAAAGTCTCCAACTGAAGACACTTTGTTGTTTAACCAGTGTTCTGTGTAGGGGGTGCGATGTGTTGTCCATAATTTGTAGCAGTTTCTGTAACATCCTCCACTCCACCACTACTTCCAGGGGTTCCAGAGTAGTTCCCAGCACAGAACCAGCCGTCCTAATCAGTTTGTTCAGCCTGTTACAATTGCTGGCCCTGATACTGTCACCCAGCAGATGACAGCAAAGAAAATTGCACTGGTCACCACGGACTGATGAAACACTTCCAACATCTTGGTACACACATTAAAAGACCTGAGCCTTCTCAAGAAATAGAGCCTGCTCTGACCCTTCTTGTAGACGACCTCAATGTTGTGTTTCCAGTCCAGTTTATTGTCTTATTGTGAACGCCCACATACTTATAGCTTTCCACCACCTCCACCTCATCTCCCAGGATGGGGGTTGTGTCAAGCTTAGTCCTGGTCCTTCTGAAGTCCAGCACCATCTCCTTTGTCTTGGCAACATTTAAGAGCAGGTGGTTGTTAACACACCACTCCACAAAACTGTCCACTAGTTGTCGATACTCAGTTTCCTCCCCGCCCCTGACACATCCCACCACAGCAGAGTCAGAAAACTTCTGCAGGTGGCAAGACTCAGAGTTGTACTCAGTTGTAGTCAGAGGTGTAGAGTGTGAAAAGGAATGGAGATAGAACAGTCCCCTGAGGTGCTCCTGTACTACTGATCACCTGCTCAGACACACTGCCTCCAAGCCGCACAAACTGTGGCCTATCTGTGAGGTAATCCATAATCCAGCAGGTAATAGTTGTGTCCACCCGCATCCTCTGAAGCTTTCCACACAGCAGCGCAGGCTGGATTGTGTTAAAAGCACTGGAGAAATCAAAAAACATGATTCTCACAGTGTTGCCTGCTCTGTCCATGTGTGAGTGAGCCCTCTGGAGCAGGTAGATGATAGCATCCTCCACCCCCACCTTGTGGCAGTAGGCAAACTGCAAGGGGTCCAGGGAGGAGGTGACCTGCGGTCGTAGATGGGCCAGGACCAGTCTCTCCAGCACCTTCATGATGTGTAATGTCAAGGCAACTGGTCTGTAGTCGTTGAAAGCCGATGGAGAGGGCTTCTTTGGGACTGGAACAAGCCAGGATGTTTTCCACAGCACTGGCACCCTCCCCTGCTCAAGGCTGAGGTTGAACAGGTGCTGTAGGATCCCACGTAGCTGGTCCGCACAGGACCTCAAGACCCTGGGGCTGATGCCATCCGGACCTGCGGCCTTGTTCAGGTGGAGTTTACGCAGCTGCCTCTTCACCTGGTTGCTGGTGACTGACAGGGCGGTTGAAGGGCTTGGGGGGTGCGGGGGAGGGACCTGGGTGGCTGAGATGACATATGGGGCAAGCCCCTGTGTGGAGGTGTGCAGAGTGGGGGAGGTGGGGGAGGAAGAGAGGGGCCCTAAGCTGAACCTATTGAAAAACACATTCAGCTCATTGGCCCTGCTGAGGCCACCCTCAGCCTGACCTCCCTTCACCTTAAACCCAGTGATGGTTTTCATCCCATTTCTCACCTCTCGCATGTTATTCTGCTGGAGCTTGCTCTCCGGCTTCCTCCTGTATGCCTCTTCCCTCCCTCTCTCAGATGCACCTTCAACTCCTTCTGAACAGTCCTGAGTGTCTCTTGGTCACCCTCCCTGAAAGCTCTTTTTTTCTTGTTCAGCAGTCCTTTTAGCACACCAGTGACCCAGGGCTTACTCCCTCTGTGTTCTCATCAGTGCCCCAAGCTCATCAGTTTTGTTTGCTAGTGACCTTACATTCCCCATGATTACTGCTGGAATAGAGGGCTTAAATCGCCTTCTAGCTCGCCATAGCACACCGGCTCTGCACCCCCAGCGTCTCTTCCGCAGCTACTTGGGGATTTGATGTCCATCTGGGCATGACCGGACTCCGTTATAAAAACAGTAAAAACTGTAAGAAGGCATAAAAGTCGTATCAGCCACTTTGTATCCATTATGTCTCGAGCAATCTCCTTGAAAAACAACATATAAAAACAGGAACAAAAATCCACTCAGACCGAGAGCTGCAGCACCAGGCAGCCATCAGCACGGTGCCATCTCCACTCCACTGTAGTCTAGAAGTGAAAAAAGTTTACGTTGGTCTTTCACTTAGACCAGTGTCAACAGTTTTGGAGCTTCATCTCTATACCTTATTTTGGAAATGAATGCCCTTTCGCACCTTTATCATGCAGGAAGAAGTCAAAGCCCCAGGATTTAAGGTCCAACAGGATCATTTGACTCTGGTTATGTGTGGAAATGCTGCAGGTTTTATGATAAAACCAGGGCTTATTCATGGGTGTAAAATCCTAGAACCCTGAAAAACAAAAATAAGGATGTGTTGCCCGTTTACTGGATGCAAAGGCTTTCTGCCGCCAAACACTACATCCAGCGCTATTCCTGACCAAAGTGGGGCCCTACACAAAAAGACAAATGGGGCCCTGTGCCAAGAACTGCAACTTGGTGACCAGTCGCAAAACTGTGGCCAGAGGCAGTGGAAAACCCGACGGGATGCTCCCTTGACAAGATCCATCACTCTGCGGTAGATACAGCTGTGAATTTAGCTAAACAGCTCAGAGGAGACAGCTTTGATGACATGACTCCTGATGAAAGAAATGCTCTGATTGATGCACACACACATCCACTGACTGATGAAGACCTGGCAGAGATGGCAAAACCACCAAGTGAGGATGATGGAGAAGGGGAAGAAGAAGACACAAGTGTTGATAAAAATGATGAGGATAGAATAACACTTGCTTGCACTCGCTCAGCAACCATGGTGGGAATGGCCACTGAACTACAGCGAGTGGCACAAGAATAGGACCTTTGATGTATCGTTCATTACAGTTCTCAAATATAATCGAAGGTGGCATGTTTGTTTAAAAGAATCTTTTTGCCCAGAAGAAAAAAAGAGCACCAACATCTACCCATAACTATGGAAAAAGATGGCTGCACGACAGCCTTCAGTAGAAAAAGATGCAACAACAGAGCGGAGCCAGGATGAAGAGGCACAGTCGGAGGGACTGTGAAATGTGCGCAAGTCACAATGTGTCCAACCTCGAATTGATTCATAAATTATTATTATAATTATTATCATTTTTCTAAAAACTATCATAGTTATTTGTAGGAAAACATTTCTTAAACAAATGCTTGGGCCTGCAAACAGGTTTTGAGCTGTGGTTTCATTCTATAGTATAGTATTGTATGATAATTGTAAAAATTAAAGCTTCAAAGACCACAGGTTCTTTTTTGAACGAACTCCCCGAGATGAACAAGGGGTCACTGTAGATGGAAAAGAGTGAATAAAGAATAAATATAAAAACCTTTGATTAAATTAAATTATTGTACTGTGGTAGTGGTGATGTTATTATTGCACAAGTGTTCAGGTCAATATGTAAATACATAAATTACAATGGCAACCACTCCTTCCCTTTGTCCTCCCTGTTCCCTCTCCCCAAGTGAGGAGTTGTAGAGCGTGATGGCTTGATGGACAAATAAGTTCTTAAGCCTTGTGGTTCTACAGACTCCTCTGGTTGTTGATGACGGTGTGCAGAGTATGGCTGGTATTGTCCATAATGTCCTGCAGTTTGTCCAGTGTCCTCATCTCTGCCACCTTTCCCAGATAGTCCAGTTTCAACCACAGAGCCAGCCTGCCTGATCAGTTTATCCCATCTGGAAGTGTCCTTCCTGGATATGCTGCCCCCAGCATAGTACAGTGTAAAAGAGGACACTGGCCACCACAAACTGGTGTAACATCCACAGCAGCTTGCTACAGATGTTGAAGGGCCTCAGTCTCTTTAGGAAGTACATCCTGCTTTGTGTCTTCTCATACAGGTGGCTGGTGTGTATTGTCTTGTCCAGTTTGTTGTCCAGCCGCAGCCCAAGGTATTTGTAGGAGTCCACAATCTCCACCTCAGCTCCTTCTAGCAGGACTGGTTGCGGCTGTAGGTGTTTAGTGTGGTATCATTAGGCAAAGTCCCCCACCAGTCGCCGATCCTCCTTCTCATTGTTATCCCTGATGCACCCAACAATGGCTGTGTCATCTGCTTACTTATGCATGTGACACAGCTCCGAGTTGTAACAGAAGACCGAGGTGTACAGGGTGAAGAGGAGAGGGGCTAGCACTGTTCTCTGGAGAGCCCCATTTCATAAAGCCAGTTCAACAAACTCTGAGTTGATCTGATTTTCTATGTTTCAAAATAGCCGATTTGAGTTAGTTTGATCAATTCTTAGTAGTTGATCAAATGTGCACTGCGACTTTAAAAAGCCATTTGCCCCAGATCTTTAATTCCAAAAAAGAAAATTCCAGCATGCTGAAATTTCTCCATGTGCTCCAGGATACATGCCCGTTGGTTTGTAATACTTTTTCTGCTTTTGGATTGGTCACAAGACACCATTCTGTGAGTGTGTGCATGTATGAGAGAGAGAGATCATCAAAGTTTGAATGAAATTCTTACCCTGGATGAGAACATAGGATGTGTGTGGGTGTCTGTGTTGAAAACATTACAGACAGACCACACCATATTCAAATATAAATTAAGTTTGTACACTTAATTGTTGTTTTACAGTTGTTTTACCATTTATTCAGTTGTTTTACCTGAATTCACAGAAAAATCAGCACAGGGCCCCCTTCCCTGGGATGAGTACCTGTGTCTTTTCAGGGTCCGAGCAACTAAGTTGCGAGAACCCTATTTAAACTCTCCTGTTTCTTTTTATTATTATTAGGGTCCGAGCAACAAAGCTGCAAGGAACCTATTGTATCTGCTCTGTTTCTTTTTTAGGGTCAGAGCAACAAAGTTGTGAGAACCCTCTTTAATCTGTAGTGTTTATTTTTTTATTATTATTGGTATTATTATTTTTATTATTGTTATTAGGGTCCGAACAACGAAGTTGCAAAAACCCAATTAAAACTCTCCTGTTTCTTTTTAGGGTCCGAGCAACGAAGTTGTGGGAACCCTCTTAAATCTGCCGTGTTTCTTTTTATTATTATTATGGTCTGAGCAACGAAGTTGCGAGAAGCCTATCAAAACACTCCTGTTTCTTTTTAGAGTCCGAGCAACAAAGTTGTGAAAACCCTATCAAAACTCTCCTGTTTCTTTTTATTATTATCATTATTGTTATTATTCTTGGGAAAAAGTAATCACTTTTTTGGGGGCCTGAACGTGCATGAAAACGCACCATTTTCAGCATGCACATTGGCATCCCAGTCCCTGGGAGTAGTACTGGAAAGTGCTCCAACCAGAGACTCCATCGTTCTGCTGGGAGACTTCAACGCTCATGTGGGCAATGACAGTATAACCTGGAGGGGCGTGATCGGGGGGAACGGCCCCTGCCGATCTGAACCCGAGCGGCGGTCTGTTACTGGACTTCTGTGCCAGTAACAGTTTGCCCATAACGAACACCATGTTCAAGCATAAGGGTACATGGCACCAGGACACCCTAGGCCGGAGATCAATGATCAACTTTATAGCCGTATCATCTGACCTCCGGCTGTATGTCTTGGAAAAGAGAGGGGCTGAGCTGTCAACCGATCACCACCTGGTGGTGAGATGGGTCCACTGGCGGGGGAGGAAGCTGGACAGACTTGGCAGACCCAAGCGCATTGTGAGGGTCTGCTGGGAACGCCTGGCAGAATCCCCTGTCTGGGAGGTCTTCAACTCCCACCTCCGGGAGAGCTTTGACCTGATCCTGAGGGAGACTGGGGACATGGAGTCATGTTCTCCGCCTCCATTGTCGATGTGGCTGTTCAAAGCTGTGGCCGCAAGAATTTCTGCTAATTTCTATCGCCGTTTTGTACGTGATTACAGATGTATAGCTGCTCCCCTGACTGCTCTCGCCTCCACAAAGAAGGAGTTTCGTTGGTCTGAAGAAGCTGCATCAGTGTTCGAGTCTTTGAAGGACATGTTTACCTTGGCTCCTGTTATCCTTATGAAGGCGCCAAGGAGCCTTTTATAGTGTGGACTGATCATAATAATCACCACGCCTCTGAGTGTCTTGCCAGGTGCTTGTTTGTACCTGAACCTCAGAGCAGAGGTGCTTCAGTGGGACGATGCACCTTGCCCGTTTTGGCATCTAGGGGCCCAGAGAACTATTTAAGTTTTGTCTCAAAATTTTTGGTGACCTAATCTAAGGAGGGGTGTGATTAACTATGTCTGCTGTCAACATTGTTGCAGCCTTTGTCACTGCTTTACCAACCATGGTCCCACATCTCTATGGACTTCATTACGGGTTTGTCTTGGGTTCCAATAATAAGACTAATAATGACTGTTGTAGACAGATTCATAAAGTTTTATCATTTTATTTCGCTTTGGGCATTACTATCAGCCAAGGAAACAGCCTGCTTGATGATTCATCATATGTTCTGGCTTCATGTGATTCCCTTGGACATTGTGTCTGACTGTGGACCTCAATTTACGTCAGCCTTTTGGAAGGGGTTTTGTGGTCTCCTGTGGGCTGCTGCCCAATGGCCAGACTGAGCAGGAGTTGGAAAAGATGCTGTGTTGTCCTTGCTCGTCCAATCCAGTGGCTTGGTCCTCCCTGTTAGATTGGACCGAATATGCACATGCTCCCATGGTTTCCAACCTCCTCTATTTAAGGTGCAAGAGAGGGAAGCGTCCAGTTCTTCTGTGAAGTTGTTCATTTTGCGATGCCAGAGGGTGTGGAGTGAGATCAGTTCACTGCTTTGGCTAATTCCAGACGCTCTGCGTTATTAGGTGGGGGAGCAGGTGTGGCTGTCCACTAAGGACTTACCCCTGAAGGTGGGATCTAATAAGTTGGCGCCAAAGTTATGGGTCTTTTTCCAATCGAAAAGATCATCAACTGGCTAAAATTGCCTTCTGCAATGAAGATCCATCCTACAGTCCACGTTTCTGGTGGACACGACAATCGCACACACTTCTTCTTGGCATCTGTTCCTCTGTCACATCCTGTGACTCACACTGTCCCACTTCTGGCCTCTCATCACCCTCCCAGACTTGGAGACAGTGGGTTTGGCTAAAGTGGAGCCTCTGATAATGACTTTTATAATGACTCTGCGATAGAGGTGGATGTTGTGCCTCCATCTGATGCATCTGATGATGAGATCTGATGAGGTTAATCTTTGAGCTGCGTTTGTTTTGTATTTTTTGTTCTTTTGTTTCTGTGAGATGTCAGGAGCCATCCCATAAGGGGGGTTCTGTCAGGTTTTCTGATCTCTGATTGCATTTCCTTGTTTTTTACGCCCTTAGTCTGTTCCACCAGTTTGAACCGCCTAGTTTAAACTTAGTTTAAACCGCCTTCCATGTTTTGACCTGTCGAGTTACTGCCTTGGCTTCTGAGCTGTTTCTGTTACTAGACCTAGAGATTAGCCCGATAGCCCAGCAGGCTCCTGGCCTGTTAAGTGTTTCTTGTGTGTGTTTGTACCTGCAAAGAGATTTCAGGAATGGGAGTGTGCTTTTTGGCACCAATCTGATTGTGTGATAATACCTGCCATCAGGAAAGTTAGCATATACACTCTTGACCGCTGAGAGGCATACACTCACCATTCACTCTCATACACATGGAGAGGGTCAATTTAGAGTCTTCAAACAACTTAAATATTGGTGTTTTTTGACACTGCTCACAACAGTCACCCACAGTGCCGATGTGGATGACAGTTTTATTGTATTTATGTTTAGGCTTAGCCAGCAGCTTCAAATTAGATTCAACGTTGGTCGCTCTGGCCCCTGGGATACAGACTATGGCCACTGGACTCTCTAACTTCACATTGCTTAAAACGGTGTTGGCAGTAACCAGAGGTTTATCCTCGGTGGTTATGTCAGTATGTCAGTAGATCAGCAGTTTCTGAAATACTCAGACCAGCCCTTCTGGCACCAACAACCATGCCATGTTCAAAGTCACTCAAATCACCTTTCTTCCCCATACTGATGCTCGGTTTGAACTGCAGGAGATTGTCTTGACCATGTCTACATGCCTAAATGCACTGAGTTGCCGCCATGTGATTGGCTGATTAGAAATTAAGTTTTAACGAGCAGTTGGACAATAATAATAATAATAATAATAATGGCCGGTGAATGTATATCATGCTATCTAAAGGAAGCAGGGGAGGAGCTAAACATGACAGGAGAAGCAGAAGGGTAAGCCATCGCTAACTGGAGCTAATGCTAACAGGTAGCGCTAACCAGAGCAAGGGTGATAAAAGACAATAGAAGTGGTGTAGGAAGGGGAAACACTCCAGCTCACGTGCCGCTTAGCCTTAAGCTCACATGCACTGCCGCTAACTTATTCAGGGAATAGCGCTGTAGCGGAACCGTTGGCCCTCCTCAGGTAAAGACCAGTGACTCTTCTTGCACAAGTCTGCTGAGCGAATCTGTTTATTGCTCTCTCGTATTAGCCACTTATTAGAATTTCTCTTTTATTAGTCACAGCTATGTGTCTCACCATTACTGTCATCTCCAGCACTCATAGAAAGCCTCACTATTCCAGCAGGCAGAAACCCAGCTAACCTACAAGTACTTCAGCCTTCCCCTCCCACCTCCTCCTCTCTGACTTCCTTTTCTGTTGGGCTCTGGAACTGCCAATCTGCAGTTAACAAAGCTGACTTCATTCCTGCTTATGCCTTTCAGCAATCTTTCAGCCTCCTGGCTCTCACTGAGACCTGGATCAAACCGGAAAATTCTTCCACCCCAGCTGCACTCTCAACCAACTACTCCTTCACTCCCCCCTCCGACTGATGGGTAGAGGAGAGGGGACAGGTCTCCTAATCTCCAAAAAATGGTCCTTTGCTTCTTTCTTTTCAGAAAAGGTGGAAACTATTGAGCAGTTCTCTGCACCACCCTCTCTCAGTTAGTCTCCACAGGACAAGAGCCCATCATTCTCCTCGTTCACCCCTCTCTCTGAGACTGAGTTGTTAGCCCTAATTTTTCCTGACTCCTTCAAACATGCGGTGGTGCCCCTCAAATCGAGAACTGTCGGCCAATTTCTCTTCTTCTCTTCCTTTCATTGAAAGTGCAGTCTTCATTCAGGTCTCATTCCTCAAACATGCTCAGGTGGTGCCCCTCAAGTCGAGAACTATCGGCCAATTTCTCTTCTTCTCTTCCTTTCATTGAAAGTGCAGTCTTCATTCAGGTCTCATGCCTCCTCACACACAATGCTCTCCTTGACCCGTATCAGTTAGGTTTGAAGAGTGACCACTCCACTGAAACGGCCCTGTTGTCAGTGACAGAAGCTCTGGGGGCTGCTAGGTCTGCAGGACAGTCATCAGTTCTCATCCTCGTTGACCTATCAGCCACTTTTGACACAGTGAACCATCACATCCTGCTATCCATACTCTCTGAAATGGGCTTCTCCGGCTTCTCCTCTCCTGGTTTGGCTCATATCTACTGGGCATTTCTTCAAAGTTTAGTGGCAAGGGCACACCTCCTCCTCCCATCCCCTCCCCACAGGGTTGCCCCAGGGGTCAGTGCTAGGGTCCCTTCTTTGCAGCATTCTCCACCTCCCTGGGCCTCGTCACCCGCTCGCATGGCCTCTCTTACCATTGCTATGTGGATGACACCCAGCTCTACCTGTCTTTCCCACCTGATGACCCAAATGTGTCTGGGCAAGTCTCCGCTTGTCTCTCTGGCATATTACAGTGGATGATGGATCACCATCTCCAACTCAACCTCTCTAAGACTGAAGTCTTAGTGATTCCTGCCAGTCGACCACTCCTCCACAACATTGACATACAAATTGGCTCTTCTTTCCTCTGCCCAGTTAGAACCGCACAGAACTTGGGTGTCATGATTGACAACCAGCTCTCCTTCGCAGAGCACATTGCAGTGGTCTCCTGGGCATGTCGCTTTGCTCTTGACAACATTCGTAAAATCAGACCGTTCCTGACTCCCAACTCCTGGTTCAGGCCATGGTCACCTCACGCCTTGATTAAGGCAATTCTTCTGACTGTCCTTCCCTTGTGTGCCACATAACCTCTACAGATGGTGCTGAATGCTGCTGCATGCTTCATATTCAACCAACTAAAAAGGGCTCACGTGACACCACTTCTGGTAGACCTCCACTGGCTACCAGTAGCAGCCCGAATCAAATTCAAGTCACGTGTGTTCGCAATACAGAGTGACCTCTGGGTCCGCTAACTTTCACCCGAACTCCTTCATCCAGCCCTATGCTCCCTCTCGAGCACTACGCTCCTCCCAAGAACGTCATCTTGCACTGCCATCCCTACACACAAAGCAATCTCAGTCCAGATTGTTTGCCTTTGTGGTCCCTAGGTGGTGGAACAAACTCCCAAACACCATCAGAATGGGAATGAATTGAAGACTTTCCTCTTCCAAGAGCACCTCCTTTCTTATACAGTGCTCTTCCCCCTATAATATGAAAAACAAAAAAACAAAAACAAACAACCAAACAAAAATCTGTCCTATCCTTCTATTGTACCTCTCCTATCCTATCTGACTTGTCTACCCCAACTATCGCCTCTTGTTGCATTGTAAGAACCTATACAGTCCCTCAACTGTAAGTCGCTTTGGATCAAAGCGTCAAATGAGTAAATGTAAATGTAGGAAATGAGTTGGGTTGCATGGTGTCATGGTTTCCTGGCTCAAGACCGCCACAACATAAAGGGAAAACCACACTCAACCTCAACTTCAACTTTATTTGTTTTAAGTGCCATTTCATAACAGCTGTTATCTCAGGGCACTTTGCAAGGAGAGCAGCAATGTGTACATAGTGAAAAAAACCCTGTCCCTCGACCCTTGCAAAGGCTGAGGAACAACTCCCAAGAAAAACCCTGACAGGGAAAAAAAGGGGAGAAACCTCAGGGTGAGAGACAGAGGAGGGGATCCTTACCCAGGATGGACAGGTGGGCACAAGCAAAACAGTACTGATGGCTAACAGTTCAGGATATAAATAAATCAATGAATTGAATCAGTCCAGAGTAGAAGGCAGGCGGAACCGCAGTGAGAAGAGCCGGGTAGAGAGACGGAGTCCTAGATCCAGCTCAGTGTTGATGGAACTCAGGAGGGAAAAAATAAATAAAGAAATAAATAAATAAAACGAAAAAATTAAAATTAAAAATTAAAAACTAAAAATTAAAAATTAAACATTTTGAAATTAAAAAAGAAGAAGAAGAAGAAGAAGAAGAAAATAGGAATAAAAATAAAAACATAAATAAAAATAAAAAAATAAAAAGGAGAGGGCCTTGGTAGATGAATGCTCTGACTCCTCATCTAGACTTAGAGATTCTCGGAACCACAAGTAGGCCTGTATTCAGAGAATGAAGTGTCCTAGTGGGGCAATAGGGTTTTATCAGGTCTGAGATATAAGAGGGTGCCAGACCATGAAGACCTTTATAGACAAGGAGAAGGATTTTGAACTGGATCCTGAAAGATACAGGAAGCCAGTGCAATGAGGCCAGAACAGGAGAGATATGATCTCTCTTTCTAGTTTTAGTCAGGACACGAGCTGCCACGTTCTGAATGAGCTGCAGAGTTCTCAGCGACCTATTGGAGCTTCCAGCCAGTAAAGAGTTGCAGTAGTCCAGCCTGGAAGTAACAAAGGCATGGACCAGCTGTTCCGCTGCATGGGGAGGGAGTAGGTGTCTTATTTTTGCAATATTGCTGAGGTGGAAGTAGGCAGTCCATGAGATAAATTTTATGTGGGAGCTAAGACCTCAGACAGGTCTTGATCAAAACTAACACCTAGGCTCTTTACAGTGGTGGCAGAAGGAGTTGCAAAACTACTTTGTAATGCTATGGCATCAGATATGGAGTCACATAGGTGTTTTGGACCTATGAGCAGTAACTCTGTTTTTTCAGAGTTTAGAAGGAGGAAATTATTAGCCATCCAGGCCTTAATGTCATCAAGGCAGGGCTGAAGCTGCCGGCTGACGGTTGTGCTTGCCCGGCTTGATAGATAGATGTAGTTGAGTGTCGTCAGCGTAACAGTGGAAGTCTATAAAGTGACTCCTGATGATATCACCTAGAGGGAGCATATATAAAGAGAAAAGAACTGGACCAAGCACAGATCCTTGTGGAACCCCGTGACTGACTTTAGTACGTGGAGATTTGTTATCGTTGACACGAACAAACTGATATCAGTCTGAAAGATAGGACCGGAACCAGTCTAGGGCAGTGCCTCTGATTCCAAGCTGATATTCCAGTCTCCTTAGTAAGATCTGGTGGTCAACTGTATCAAAAGCAGCACTGAGATCTAACAAGACAAGCACTGAAACAAGACCATGGTCAGATGCCATTAAGAGGTCATTAGTGACTTTAACCAGTGCAGTCTCAATGTTATGATTCATTCTAAAACTAGACTGGAAGGATTCAAATAAACTATTGTTATTAAGGTGTTCACAGGGCTGGTTGGCAATGATTTTCTCAATGATTTTTGAGATGAAGATAGGATTAGAGATCGGCCTGTAGTTTGCTAAAGTTCCTGGATCAAGGGACGGTTTCTTAAGGAGGGGTTTGATTATTGCAACTTTGAACGTAAGAGGAACGTAACCTGTTGTTAGGGTAAGGTTAGGGTTAGGGTTAAAGGCAGCACTTCCTTTTACAACTTGGTCTGAATTGGGTCAAGGAGGCAGGTCGATGATTTAGAGGAAGAGATGATAGTAGTCAGCTGATGCAGGTCAATGGGGTCAAATGAAGATAGTGACCTGGTTATATCCCCATCTGTTATCTGAAAAGCTGCAACAGGGGGTAGATTAATCGGCGTACACGCTGAGTGGGTCTTAATTGTTTGTCTAATATTTGTAATTTTGTTCTTAAAGTAGTCCATAAAGTCACCACTACTGAGATGTGTAGGGACGCACTGCTCAGTGGAGTAATGCCTCTGAGTCAGCCTGGCTACAGTGCTGAACAGAAACCTGGGGCTATGCTTATTTTCCTCATTTAGAGAGGAGAAGTATCTGGCTCTGGCATTACACAGAGCCAGCCTGTAAATCTTCAGACTGTCTTTCCATGTTAGAAAAATACACCTGTTTTTGGTTGAATGCCATTTCCTCTCTAATTTGCGTGCTAGCTGCTTTAGGTGGCAAGTTTCTGGAGTAAACCAGGGGGCAGATCTTGGTCTAGAGATAATCTTTTTTTGTTAGGGGTGCAGCCGAGTCAAGAGTCTCACGAAGGGAGGTAACAAAGCTATCAGCAAGGTGATCAATGAGGGAGGGACTCAGGCTTTCGTGGCAGAGAGGATACAGCACCAAGAGACAGGGGGATAGCTTCTTTAAAGTTTGATAAGACACTGTCAGTTAAGTGTCGTGTATATATGTTGCTATTCTTTCGCACATAACCGGGTAGAATGAAGTTGAAAGTAATTAAAGAGTGGTCGGAAATAACTGGGTCAGGTGTTTAATTTCAACACCATAAGATAGAACAAGGTCCAGGGTGTGGTTGAAGCAGTGCGCTGTTGTACACTGTTGTACTTTTAACTCAAAATAAGTTTATTCAACTGAAATTACGTAGAAAAATTGGGGAATGATAGGTAAAGCCAACCGTAGTGAAAGTTCGCAAAATGGAAAAGTAATGCCACAGCGGTAAACTAAAGCAAAGGGAGCGCCACCAGTGCACAGCAAGCAGGGGTTCGGCAGCCAGCAGAAAGACGCCTCGCAGACCAGGAGGTCCAGGTTTTATACAGGTTCTTCTTCTTCAGCATCGGCAACGACATCAGAGCCCTAGAACTCCCCCTACTGGACGAACACACACACAGACGCACACACAGCAAGTCAAAGCACTGACACTGAGAGGACCAGTGACGATCCCTGCACGGGGAAGCTGATGTGTCACACATGGCCATGCAAGGTATGTGCATTTCTGCATCCAGTCCAACTTCACTGTGGAAGGACAGTTTTGTTAGTTTTTTTTTTTGTTACTTGCTCTGATGCCTGGTGTTTATGAGAACACCTAGCCCAATTCAGCTCGTCTTGGCCTGGCTTGGCCCGGCAGGTACTAGATAACAGTACCGGGTTGCACATTTCCGGTGTGGAAAACCACACAAGTCTAAGTCAAGCCGAGCCGGGCCGTACCATGTAGTGGAAACAGGGCGATATATTGACGTGATGTCACGTGTAGCACACGTTAAGGGCTGTGCTACATGTGATTAATCAATGGTCAGGCAAGACTGGATTAGGGGGAGAGACAGGTGATTAATTTCAACACTGCATGTTAGAACAAGGTCCAGGGTGTGGGTGCATTGAGGTGAAAACAGTCATGCAGCTATCATTGACTACATCTACATGAATATTGAAGTCCCCAACCAAATTATTTTATCAGTTTTTAGGACTATGCTTGAGAGAAACTCAGAAATCCAGACAGGAAATCTGAATAAGGGACAGAAGCCTGGTACATTACAAGAAGTAGGACTGCTTTTTGTGTCTTCCAGCTTTGGTGGCACAGGCTGATAAGAAGGCAAATGAGTTGTAGTTATATTCGGTTTAGGGGGAATTTATAAACTACAATCAAAGATGGCTGCCATACCACCTCCATAGCCAGAGCATTAAGGAACATGGAATCAGTGTGGCTGGGCAGAGAGACTAACATAGTCACCATAATATAACCAGGTTTCTGAGAGACAGCACATCAGTGTTGTAATCTGAGATTAGTTAATTGATAAGAATAGTTTTGGAAGACAAGGAGCAGACATCAACTAATCCACATTTAATTCTCTTGTCCTGTGGTATGGCTGGCGAGCTGCTAATTTTAATCAGGTTATCAAGAATAGCTCCTCTGCTGTTTAATTTGAACAGTCAAGGGACAGACAGAGTCGCTAATGTATGATCTCCCTGCCATTTTTTTAACAGTACGACAGTGAACAAATGAATGGGTCGTAACAAATGAACAGGGTGGATGAGCGAGAGCAAGATCCACGAACGAGACAAATGAATGGGTCGTAACAAAGGAACGGGTTGGATGAGCGAGAGCAAGATCCGCAAACCAGACAAATGAACAGGTCAAAGAACCAGTCTGTGCAGCCCAAGCTGCCTGTTATAACTGAATGATCCAATGAACAAGCATGAAAAAGACCCATTCGCTCTGAGCTGCCTGTCAGGTGACAGCTGGCAGTGTAAGTGTAAAACTCATTTTGTCAATTAGTGAGACATACCAAAAAGTAACATTTAATTAGAGCTGCAAGCAGTTGTAAGCGGGTCTTCGCATTTGCGCAATTTGCACATTTTGAAGAGGAATCTCTTCTGGGCTGAGGAGCATCCCTGTGATTCTGTGATAATGAACCGTCTCTCTACATTAAAACCGAAATGGCTGACTTCCTGCCCAGTTCTGACCATCAGTGCAAGAGACTTTTTTGTGCATCAGGATAAACTGTATGAGCAAATTTTCTTCTTTTTACTCCACAAAAATCTTTAGGTGGAGGGGTTTCTGAAAATTTCATGGGGGTGCTGTAGAGACATCCAGCATTGCACAGTGACAAGGCCAATCCCATGCTGTTCAGGGATATAATGCAATTATGTCCAGCAAAGTTTTATGGTGAAGTGCCTGTCTGGAAGAGCATTTTGAAATATTGAAGACAAATAAGGCAAGGCAAGGCAACTTTATTTATATTTATTTTATTTATATTTTATTTAATATATATATATATAGATATATTTCATACCAAGGCAACTCAATGTGCTGTAAGACAGAACATTTAAAAGAAAATAAATAGAATTAAATAAAAGAGAATAAAAACAAACAAAAGTTAAACAAAATTAAAAGCAAGGGCAAATAAAAGTAAAAAAGAAAAGAAAAAAGATAGGGTTTATAGTTCTTAAAAAGAGCTCAGCTATAAGCACATGAGAAGAGAAATGTTTTTAACCTGGATTTAAAGGTGCTCACAGTAAGAATTGATCTCAGTTCTGCTGGTAGTTTGTTCCAGTTGTGTGCAGCGTAACAGCTAAATGCTGCTTCACCATGTCTGGTTTGGGCTCTGTGCTCCACTATCTGACCTGAGTCAATAGATCTCAGAGCTCTAATGGGTTTATACTCGAGTAACATGTCATTCATGTATTCTGGACCTAACCCATTTAGTGATTTGTAAACCAGTAGCAGAACTATAAAATCTATTCTGAAGCTGACCGGAAGCCAGTGTAAGGTCTTAAGGACTGGGGTGATGTGATCCAATCTCTTTGTTCAGGTTAAAACTCGAGCTGCAGCTGTTTGATGCTTTTCTGGGGGAGACCTGTCAGAAGACCGTTACAGTAGTCTTGTCTACTGGAGATAAAAGCATAAATCAGCTTCTCCTGATCAGTTTGGGAAAACTCTTAATTCTGGATATGTTCTTAAGTTGATAAAAGGCTGATTTGGTGACTGATTTGATGTGGCTGTTGAAGGTCAGATCTGAGTCTATCAGTACTCCAAGGTTTCGGACCTGGTCTTTGGTTTCTAACGACAGTGACTCAAGTTGTTCAATGACAGCAACCCTCTTCTCTTTATTGCCAAGAACAATGACCTCAGTTTTTTCTTGATTTAACTGAAGGAAATTTTGGTTCATCCAATTTTTTGACTTGCTCACAATGGCATAATGACTCTATTGGACTGCAGTCATCTGGAGACAGTGGAAGATATATATGTGTGTCACCTGCATAACTATGATAGTTGACATTAGAATCCTGCAGAATTTGACCCAGAGGCAGCATATTTAAATTGAACAGAAGGGGTCCACGGACTGACCCCTGCGGAACTCCACGTCATAGCCACTCGATCGGATTGATAACAACCAATGGTCACAAAATAGCTCTGCTCCTCCAAGTAGGACCTGAATCACTTTAGGACTGTCCCGCTGAGTCCGACCCAGGTTTCCAACCTGTTCAACAATATACTGTGATCCACAGTGTCAAACGCAGCACTAAGATCTAACAGGACCAGAACTGACACCTTGCCGGAGTCAGTGTTCAACCTTATGTCGTTAAACACTCTAATAAGAGCCGTTTCTGTACTTTGGTGAGGTCGGAAGCCTGATTGAAATTTGTCAAAAAGACCACTGGAGTTTAAGAAGTTGCTAAGTTGATTGAAAACCACTTTCTCAATGATCTTGGCTATAAAGGGAAGATTTGAGATGGGTCTGTAGTTGGTTAAAATGGTGGTATCCAATGTTCTCTTTTTTAGGAGTGGCTTGATGGCAGCTACTTTTAGGGTTTTAGGAAACGTGCCTGATTGAAGTGAGCAGTTTGTTATTTGCTGCAGATCTGTTTGGATAGAGCTTACAATAGTTTTAAAAGAAGTCAAATGGTGTTGTGTCAAGATAACATGTCGATGTTTTAAGGTGGTGAATTGTTTCTTCTATGGTTTTTTGGTCAACTGTATTAAACTTTGACATAGCGGTTGATATATTCCTAGGTGATTTTAGGGGTTGCATCATTGTATTGTTTTGTTGATTTGTTTTGATATTTTGCCTTATAGATTTGATTTTGTCATTGAAAAAATTTGCAAATTCATTGGGGTTGTAAGCTTATCAACCATAGCAAACAGAGCACGAGTATTGTTGATGCTCTTATTAATCATTTCAGTAAAATGTTGCTGTCTAGCCTTGAGTAACCCATGGTTAAATTTACAAAGACTTTGTAGAGGTCATGGTGGATTTGAAGTTTAGTTTTTCTCCATTTACGTTCAGCTTTCCTGCATTCTGTTTTCAGAGCCTTTACCATCAAAGTGTTCCTCCATGGTGTTCTCTGCCTGGTCAAGGTGCAATGGTATCAACAACATTTGAGATTTTGCAGTTGAAATTATCCAGAAGTTCATCAACAGTCTCTGCACTCGCAGGTGACGGTGACACAACTATAGCCTCCATAAACTGAGCACTGGTATTCTCATTAATGTACCTTTTCTAAACAGACACAGAGGGAACCTGAGTGTTTGGAGTTATCTGAAAGTCAAAGAACACAGAAATGATCAGAAAGAGCCAAATCCTTAACATCAACAGACGTAATGTCAACACCTCTAGAGACAACCAGATCCAGAGTGTGGCCTCTTCACATGTTCAGAGAGGCCAAAAGTGTCAAAAAGAGAGCAAAGTTCTTTGGCATTTGTGTCCATGCTGTTGTCTATGTGAATGTTAAAATCCCCTGTTATGATAAAAGAGTTGTAGTCAGTGCAGATAGCTGACAGCAGTTATGCAAACTCATCAAAGAATTTTCCTAGGTACTGTGGTGGTCTGTATATAATTAGGAAAAAAACTTTTAGATCCCCCTTCACTAAAAAACAGAGATATTCAAAAGAACTAAAATCACCCAATATAGTTTCCTTGCATTGAAATACAGATTTAAAAATGGCAGCAACTCCCCCACCTTTTTTACCACTTTGACACTTATTCATAAAACTGAAATTTGTTGGTGCTGCCTCATTGAGAATGGTAGGACAGTTACAATCAGTCAGCCATGTTTCACTAAGAAGTAAGAAGTCTAGATTATAGGTCATAATGATGTCATTTACTAACAAGGATTTGTTGGCTAGCGATCTGATATTGAGTAGAGCTAACCTTGTAGAGATAAGAGGAGATACTGGTGAATTGCAAGGTTGAAAAGCTATACTCACTAGATTGGTAGATTTAATTAAACCCTTATTATTTCTCACCAGTTCGATCATTTTTCTGTTACCCGTCACCACAGGGATTGAGAAGGCAGCCTGAACTCCCAACCTGTTCCTTTTGAATTTTTTGAATATTTTTCCTCTATTACCAATAACTGATGAAGCTTCCAGTACACTGGGCCCCGACTTTCGCTGGGAATAGTTTGGAGCGACATTTTTAGAGCCTGGACCCAGGACACATAAGCAGTCAGAACAGGGGAGATTTAAGTGTGTTGACTTCTTATCCCTGTGTGGAAGTGGTGGGGGGGGTGCATGTTTTAACTTTACTGAAGGCCGAGGATGTTGCAGGGCAACGAGCGGAGAGAAAACTGCAGCAGGGTGGGGGGTGAGTTGTGTCCCAGCAATGACCAGTTTGTTCATTTGGTCAGTGAGCTCCAAGAGGGGGGACGAGGGTGACAACATGCCCACAGAAGATGATGAACTGTTTGGGGTGTTCACCCTGATATCTCTCATGATTGGACCCCACGTCAGCTGGGGGTTATGCGTCCTCATGATGACGCTTATCTCCTGTCTGTTTTGGCTTGTCCTGTCTCTTGTCCTTGGTGAGGGAAAGAGATTGGTGACGGAGGCAGAAGATATGTTGGACGCAAACAGTTTGACTCCTGACCTTGTTTGAAAAGATGTCTGCGGTCCCAGAAGAAATTAATGGAGAATCCTGCAATAGTGGAGCAAACCTGTTGTGTGTTTTGACAGTTTATTGTACGGGATGTTTGCTGTTGATCTTCCCTATAGCAGCAGTCCACGGCTGTGTCCTGCTCTGTATTGGAGTCGAGGATGAGGAAAATGGTAGTGCTGGCCAGCCGGTAGCATCGAAGATCTCCGGATGGGTGGTTCTGCCTGTTAATCGCCCACCCATGTTCCAAGGGATAGATTTACTCTTTGGCTTGGTCCCCAGGGTGTTCCAGGGAGGGCTTCCATGAGAAGATTTACTGCAGAAATCACAGCTCTCCTGTTTCTTTGCAGGCTTATCAGTGCTAACCAGTTGTGTGTTAGCATACTCATGTCCGCTCTTTTGGGTAAGAGGGAGAGTTGTTTCGTTTCCACAATGTCCATTAATTTCCACATTTACTTCTAACCTGTTGATTTTGGATTCCAACCAGGTGATCCTCTGCAGAAGTTTGTGGAAATCGTCGGTGGTGAAGGGTGGCATCCTGATGCTGGTTAGCATCAGCTATATCCACTGACTGTACTGTAGGCTTCAGCTGATGTTAGGCCACTAAAATTGCGCTAGTGGCCACGCCCTTTGACTTAAAAAAATTCTGTACATAAAATTTTCTCAGCTTGGTCCATAGATGATCTGTACCAAATTTGAAGCCAATTGGGTTCAGCCCATTGTAGGAGATGTTTTCAAATTCAAAAATTTGAATCAAAATGGCTGACTTCCTGTTGGGTTACGGTCATCATGTCAAGTGACTTTTTTCTATATCTCTTTAGGATGCATTTGTATACCAAATTTCATTTGCCTACGACAATGTTAAAAAAAAATCATTATGGGGATTGGTCAAAATTTGTAAGGGGTACAACTTTTACTTTTGGGCCCCCATGGGCTATGAGCCTATCAAGTGTCAGAGCTCTCCCTCCTCATTCAGCGTACCAATTTTTAAGATGATATAAGTTCTTTAAAGCCATCACAAAGTCACCCCTATTTCACAGTGGGGTATAGCTATCCGGGCCCGCCTACCCTTGGTGGTAGCTTCACTGCATTTGTAATGTTATTTCACCAACTTGTTCTGCATCTATTACAAGTGAAACTAAATGATGTGGTCAATTATGTAGGATTTCTACATGTAACTGTAAATTGTGGACACTTCCTGTCAGCACTGGGGAACGGTATGAGTGAGGTACAAAGTATGTATGTCAGGCTATTCAGGATGGAGCCCTCATCATGTCCATTAAATTTCAAGGTCCCATCAAGTATGTGGACGTGAGAGCCGTTCAAAGTGAAAGAACATGAAAAAAAAAAATCACCAAATCTTGACAATTCGCAGCAACCACGCCCTTTGACCTACAAACATTCTTTAGAGGGGTATTGGTCACCATGGTCTCTAGATGATCTGTGCCTAATTTTAAGTCAGGTTATAGCCCTCGGAACAGCTCCTTCATAAAGAGAACACAAATGTGTCAAAATGGCTGACTTCAAGAGGATTTTGTGTGCACTTCAGCATGTTTTATAAACCCACCAAGTTTCATGCATTTAGGCAAAAGTCAGAAGTGGGGCTCGCAGTTTGAAAATTTCTAGGTGGTGCTATTGCACAATTTTGCCCCGTGTATTTTGAACGAGTTTAAAATATGAACATTTTGGCTGGTCCCAATGTGCATGCCGGTGTGTTTTCAAGAATGTTCAGGCCCCCGAAAATGCGTTCTTCGGTAAGAAGAATAGTAATAATTAAAGCTACAAGCAGCTATGAGTGAGTCCTCGCCTGTGCGCCTGTCGGGGTGCTGGCTGCTGGGTCAATGTAGTTCCTTGGCCATCCCAAGAATTTTCTGTTTTGTTTTGTTTTGTTTTTTGAATGTTTTTTTTAGCACATTTTGAAGAGGAATCTCTTCTGGGCTGAGCAGCATCCCTGTGATTCAGATAATGAACCGTCTCACTACTATGGCTGCTATATAGCTACACCCCTTAAAATAGAGATAATCTTTTCTAAAAGTTTGATCACAATGCCATTTAGGTGATCTTATACAATATGTTGAGTAGTTGATGGGATGATATCTCTAGGCAGACTCGGGTAACAAGTGATGTACTGAAATAGCAACACTTGAACATTGAAACCAAAATGGTCAACTTCCTACAGAGACTTTTAGCATCACTCATTGACAAGGCCATTGCCTGGCCATTCAGGCATACAATGCAATCATGCAAATTTGAAGCTTCTATGATGAAGTGCATGAAGTGCCGAAGAGCATTTTGAAAAATTGATGACAAATAACCAAACTTTGTCATGCTTCAGTAGCCACACCCTTTGACTTAAAAAATACTGTACATAATCTGTAGAATTTTCTCAGCTTGGTCCATAGATGATTTGTACCAAATTTGAAGCCAATTGGGTGAACCCCCTCGGAAAAGATGTTTTAAAATTCAAAAATTCAAATCAAAATGGCTGACTTCCTGTCGGGTTATGGTCATCATGTCAAGAGACCTTTTTATATATCTCTTTAGGATGTATCTGCATACCAATTTTTATTTGTCCATGACAATGTTTAAAAAAATCCTTATGGGGATTGGTCAACCTTTCTAGATGCCGCTAATTTTGCATTTTGGACCCCTATTGACTGTGCTCTTATCATGTGTCAGAGCTCTCTGTCCTCAATCAGTATACCAATTTTCATGATGATAGGAGTTCTTTAAAGCTGTCACAAAGCCACTCGTAATACATGGCAAGAGATCGCTATTCATGCCCGCCACGCCTGTACCATTGGTGGTAGCTTTACTCAACTTGTTCTGTATGTATTACAAGTGGAATGGAGTTGATGTGGTCAATTATGGAGGAGTACTACATACAGGTGTAAAACCTGATTACTTCCTGTCACCACTGGGAGCGCCATGAGTGAGGTAGGAAGTTAATATATTAGGCTAATCAGGATGGAGCCCTCATCATGTCCAGCAAGTTTCAAAGTGCCATGATCAAGTATGTTCAAAGTGAAAGAGCATGAAAAAAAAAAACTTTTGATACATCATAGCAACCACGCCCTTTGACCTACAGAATGATGAGAGTTTTTTTTTAAGTCAATCGGGCACAAGCCATAGGAACAACTCCTTCCGAAAAGGAAGTCATACAAGTCAAAATGGCTGACTTCCTGTTAGGTTGGGGGTTTGGACTTCAACAGGATTTTTTGTGCGCCTCAGTATGTTCTAACAGGAGAGTTTCAATAGCGTTCGTTTCTCTGACCCTAAAAAGGAACACTACAGATTTAAGAGGGTTCTCGCAACTTTGTTGCTCAGACCCTCATAAAAAGAAACAGGAGAGTTTTAATAGGGCTCTCGCAACTTCGTTGCTCGGACTCTGATAAGCTCCCTTAAACGTTTACATGGTGCATTTTTTGTGTCCAAATGTGACATTTTTATTATTTATTCTAACTAGTAGTAGTAATTGTTTTTTTATGGCAGTGTATAACACAATCAACATGATGTAATTCTCAAAAGTATTTATTTATAAACACATTTTGCACAATAAACTATACACATCTACAAGACCTGAAATCCACTTATGACTTCATGAATAAATGTTTATGTTGGGTGTCACGTTACAAATTAATGAATGTCAGATATATCAGTCATTTCCTTTCATCAGTCAGCCCACAGCCCCGTAGTTGAGCTACAACTGTCACATGACAAAAAGAACGAGGACCTGAGGATACACGGTTGAGTGAGTTGGGAATGAATAATTTCTGTTTCCAGTCCTGCTGACTAAGCTTATGCAGCTGCCTGCAATGTGGCGAGAGAAAGAACTGCATGAAATGAACAAATCACTCACCGAGAGGACTCATTACTCCCAAGTCATATGAACGATTTGTTCAATATGAACAAATCGTTCACAAACAACACTTCACTACTCAATTCACATCACACAGAACAGAGTCGGCAATGACTAGAGGTTTATTCTTGATGGGTGTGTCACAAATGGAGAGAATCTGTTTGAAAGCAGTAGGTTGGTCTTGACGGACTTATGCCGGTAGCTATGGCTCCCTCTAACTGTCACCCAGCATCCCTGTTTTCCTGGCTGCTCAGGAGAAGCCACAGGGGCAAGTGGAAGCTACACTCAGTGGCTCCACAGTGGTTGAGAGGCCCTGGCTAACTACAGCTTGCAGTTTGGATTCCACAGTGCATAGCTGAGCTTCCAGATCGCTAAACCTGGGCTCCAGCCTAAGCAGTAAAGTGCAGTGCTTACATGTACTACCTTCACAAAGGAGACAGGGGAACTTAATGTAGGACAGTGGAACAGGAGTCGCACAAGGAGAAACCAACGCTACCCAGAGCTCTAAACCTAGCCAGCTGGAGCTAACGCTAAAAACAGCTCCCGCAGAGCAGCAGCAGTAGAAGCGCTGTCACACCTCAGGAGAACTAGAGATGGGATTTATGCTTCTTTGGAGGGAGCCGGGTCTTTGTGATCCGTTCATTAAAAAAACTGGCTCATTTGGGGGGATGCTCCTCATAAAAAACCCAACCAAACAAGACTTTTCGGTTTCCATTATTCGTGTTAATGAGCCGTTCAACAGAACATTGTGTGATGCGCTTCATGATGATGTAGTAGGGCGTTTAATTCAATTTTAGATTAGCTTTTATTGAAATTTATTGGAATGATTATAGAATTTATCACCGCTGTATGCTGCTGGAAAAGTTTTAAAATTAACTGCTTGACATTGGAAAAGGTTTTGTTTATTTTTGTTGTTCTATATGTTGGTACTCTGTCACACAAGAAAAGCTGTCCAATGCATTATGGCAATTAAATATTGAGGAGCAGTTTTCAGGCACATCTCATGTGACGTCTCAGCATTTTGTGATAGCCCATCTTTTATCATATATTATCTCATTTCTAGTCGGATGACATTGGACAGGGTCCAATGGTGCCAACTTCTGATGGTGACAAGGTGGACCTGGAGGCCTTCAGCGAATTTACCAAGATTATGACCCCTGCCATCACTCGGGTCGTCGACTTTGCAAAGAAACTTCCTATGTTCTCAGAGGTAAGTTCAGGGGTGTCAGGTGTCATCAGGTTTATATATATATATATATATATATATATATATATATATATATATATATATATATATATATATATATATATATATATATATAATATGGCAGGTAACTGAGATTAAGGCATTTGATTTTGATTCCCACTTAACACTTTCACAGTGTTAGTGCACTGAAAATAAAAACATTAAATACAGCAGTCAACATGCTGTAAATTTATTGTGGGGTTATTTCAAATTAAAGCCAGCGCATGCAGTATCCAGAGTAACAGCTGACTTGTATCACAAATGCTGTTTACCACCAAACAAACTTATAAACTTAAGTGAGTTTTGTTGACTGGGAACTTCCTCCTTCTGCAGCCTCTGTCATGCTGCATGTCAGTTGTCATCACACCAAAAAACAATCAGCCCCGACCTCACCCCACCCCTCCTTCCCTTCCTCTTCCTCTCTCTGTCTTGAGATGATGACTCACTTCTCTCTGATGTTGCAGTGCTCTCTGCATTGTGTGTGTGTGTGCCTGTACTCCTGCACACCACCTTAACTGGGTGCAGTGATTATGTTTGTTGTGAGGCCATCCACTACATAAAATTCATGGAGAAAACTATTTCATACCACATCTTAAATTAAATGTTTTCTTTTATCAAACTTATTTAGTTTTCATATTTTATCAAATTTAGCTGCAAAATGAAAAGTGTTGTTTCCATATTGTATATTTAATTTTTCATATTTTGGTGATTTAGCATTTATGATAACTAGTAGTAGTTATGGTCATGTATTGTAGTCTCTTATTTTCTTTTGTGTTATTAGTATGATTTGTATCAGGCATTTTTTAATATAGATGACTGAATGTAGAATAGACCAGTCTATCACAGGGCACACATACCATTTACTCTTTCATTCACACACTGGGACAATTTAGACTCTCCAGTTGACCTTATTGCATGTTTTTGGACTGTGGGAGGAAACCATAGTACCCAGAGGAAACCCACACACAAATGGGGAGAACATGGTAGCTCCACACAGAAATTTTAGCAGTTGCTGGGATGAAACCCCCAACTTTCTTGCAGTGAGGAAAAAGCATTCCCATTCCCACCTACGCCACCGTATGTTTTTCTTATTTGTTTTTATTATTTTTAGGGTTATTTGTGGGGGTTTTTTAATTTATTTTGTAAAATAAAAAAGGATGCTCTATTAGCTTGAAGTTCTCTGCATTCTACAATATATTATTGACTGGACTGATGTTTGGCTCTGCTGCCTCCCAGCTGCCTTGCGAGGACCAGATCATCTTGCTGAAGGGCTGCTGCATGGAGATCATGTCACTGCGAGCTGCAGTGCGATATGACCCAGAGAGTGAGACACTAACACTAAGCGGCGAGATGGCAGTAAAGCGCGAGCAGCTGAAGAATGGTGGGCTGGGCGTGGTGTCAGATGCCATCTTTGATTTGGGCAAGAGTCTTGCTCAGTTCAACCTTGATGATTCGGAGGTGGCCCTGATGCAGGCAGTGCTACTCATGAGCTCAGGTGAGGGAGGGCTCATGTTTTTACATGCTGTTTTAATACATGATGTCACATTACTGATTTTTTTTTGCTTCTGTTGCTGACAGTAATTTGTTTACTGCTTCTCATCTTGCTCCTTTGCAGCATACTGCTCATGCTTAGAGTGTGAGATAAATGCAGCAGTAGAATTTAGAATAAAATTTTGTTTTTTGAAGGCTCTGCTGCCTCACTGCTCAATAGAAGTGACATATTAATTTAACTTAATTTAATATAATTAAATATGCTAGTTTTTACACCAGTATCACACCTTTTTTAAGAGCACAGAGTTCTATGTCCTGCTTCATTACCTGAGATCTTCCATATCCAGATAATCAGCCTTTTGGAAAAGCTTAAAAATTGTTCCTGTGTCCATGTTGAGAGACAATTGAATGCAAGTTGAAGGGGATAGAATAACACTTTAATCATCTTGTAAAAGTTTTATTTTCTAACAGTCTAAGATCTACAGCAGGTTTTACAAACATCATTGTGTCTTTCATGTGCAGTTCAGGGAAATTCTTGTGAAGTTTAGGAAAGATTTAGGAATGTAATTCACATGATTCAAGGTATTGATTCAAGGAGAGACAGCCATCCCACTACATCTAGTTCCCAGGTAAACATAAAATGAATGTTTACAGAAACAAACTGTAATATTCCCTCACCAAAAATAGGATTTTAAATGTAGTTCTGTAAAACCAATGCTCCATAGCCTCCATGTTTGCATCAGAGAACAAGGATAAATACTCCTTTCCATTCTTGAACATTTAGTGCAAGTGTTGCAATTTTATAGTGAGAGAAGGTGTTTATGCTGCATAAAAGTAATGTTTTTTTTATTACTTCTATCGTCTTCTCTATTTTTCATGCAGACCGTTCAGGGCTGACCAGTGTGACGAAGATCGAGCAGTGCCAGGAGGCCTATCTACTTGCGTTTGAGCACTATATCAATTACCGCAAGCACAACATTCCCCACTTTTGGCCCAAGCTGCTGATGAAAGTGACGGACCTGCGTATGATTGGCGCATGTCACGCCAGCCGCTTCCTCCACATGAAGGTGGAGTGTCCAAATGAACTATTTCCCCCACTCTTTCTGGAGGTCTTTGAGGACCAGGAAGTGTAACGTAAAGAACTTTGAGATTCCACTAACCCACCCTGCCGCCACATACCAGCAGAAACACCTAGACACGACCAGAGAAATAGACTAGACAAATAGACAAACTGAACTTATCTTTATCATCCTGTAAGAGATACATGCAAGCAGACATGCATGCAAACATATACACACGCCCACACAAAGTCAGATCACCGAGCTCTATACACTGTTGAAACACAAATTCACATACACTGCCATAATCGCACTGTTGATCTTTATGCAAATCTCAGAAATGAACTCCTCTTGCACCTATTCAGACAGCTGTGCTCTGCCGACACTAATGCTATCCTATACTAATTAATCTCTCACCTCAGAAAAAGTGTTTGTGTCTTTTTCTTTGGGACTTGACCATTACCTCCTCAGACAATCCCTGCCCCTGCAACATACCCATCTGCTGCAACGCCATAACTTCCATGGTGCTCTCTGTCTGCGCCCTCTCCTTAGTCTGCCAAGGCCCTGTGAGTGTTTGTTGACCTACCTCCCTCACGTACTGACCTCTCTGTTTCATGTACACACAGAAACACACACATTATGAACTTGCACAAAACACACCACACTCATACCTCATACCACGTAAAATGTATTTCCTCATTTATTGTGTGGGTGGTTGTTTCCTCAGCTCCTTATTTATCTCTGTTTTTAAAGTTTTTAAAATGGGAACACTTTGTATGAAGCCTTTGTCTAGGATGCATTTTTTAGAAATGCACTATTGTGTTCAGTTCACTTTTTGGTGAGACTTTGCTGCCGTTGGTCAGTGGCCAGCTGCCCTTTGAACATTACTATTGGACAGCACATTAATAGTCATTATCCAGTTGTATCCAATAGTCAATTATCTTTAGTCTAAGTCTATTAGATGGGATGATTACATACAATCAGGATTAGACGTGTAAGCAAGCAACTTTTTGTGCTTTTGTCCTTTGTCACTGTTGCCCTCACTGTTGCCCTCAGTTAAAGTCTGAACTGTGGTCTAAGGTACAAGCAGAAGAACCATTTTTACAAGTGCTTCTGTGGCTTTGCTAAAAATGTGTGTGTATGTTCATGTACCTTCCTAAACTTTCATTAGACTGTGTGGTTTAAGGCACATTTGCCCTGTTCTCTATGTTACAGAGGAGAGTTCCTTTTCATTCTCACTGCTCAACACCTTATGTAAAAATGTAAAAAAACAACTGCAGATATAGTCTACATACAAAGTGTTTTCACATTAGAATTGTACATCATGGCAAATAGGTGACAAATGTGCTTTATTAGGAGAAATTACAGTGCATGTATGTGCAGAATAACTTTAAAACATTAACAGTGTGGCTCAGTACTAAAAATTATTGTAGAGTACTTGGATACTTATATACACAGTATATTGCTGCAATACCTCTCCAACAAAAACCTCCTGTTTTAAACACTCTTGTCACACCATAGCCCTGCCTCTTAACCTCCCTGCTATTTTGGATAGTTACAGTGCTTGTCAGTGGTGGTGGTAAGAGAGGATGTTGTCACTTATTTCTGCAGAGATAAGTCACAGAGATAGTGCACTTGTCACCTGTTCCTGTTAACTGTAGCCTGAAACGGACAGATTCTACCTCACCTCTCATCTCAGATAAGCTGTCCCTCTGTCCACAGCAGACTGACATGCATGACAGATAAGTTAGTGCCGATAACATGCTGAGTGTGCTGCACCACCATGGCAGGTCTCTTTTTGGGCTCTGAATCATTATTTGATATTGATATTTGATTATTACATTATTTGCTGACATGGCAGGCTTGTACTCCCCATTTTATTTTTTTGCACTCAACATGGGACCATCAGCCACTTTCTGTTTTGTTCATCAAAGAACCTAATATGAGATAAAGCATGGATGACTTGTGATTTTACAGTGTGCTGACTGTGGGACATTTTGTAATGATCAGGACTACTGAGGGTAGTGACTTGGAGTGGGTACATACAGCAACATTTGCCTTTTGACACATTTGGATCTCAGTTGTGGGGAGGTCATTGTGAGTAAGGCCAAGCCAACAGCATACTGCCACAAAACTATAGACTGCTGCTCTCACACCATCTTCAATACATCTCCATTCCCTTGCTGCCACTGCAGAAATGGAACCCAATCCATTGAAAAGACTTTTTGAGCCTAAACCTGTAATCTGGAAAATATGAATGAAACACTGTTGAAAAAGTGCTATCCATTGTTAGCAACTGTCAGGCTTTTTTTGTTGTACTAAAGGCATAATGTCTGCCTCCCTTAATAGCCCAGACCCTCCTCCCTTGTTCCATCCTCCCATCTTCCTTGTCCCTATCTGTCTTGAGCAGTATTAATATTCTCAGAAGTTTCTCTCATACATACCAAAACTCACTATCTTGGGTCTTGATAAATTGTTGAAACTAACAAGGACTGCAACATGGCGTTGGTTGCCACCACTCTCAGTGTTACTAATCAATGTTGCAGGGTATTAATATGAAGAGTGTATTATAATATACTAAAATAAAATAGAATAAAACAGAAAATAACATTTAAACCATTAAGACAGGGATATGCACTCACATGCACACACACATGTATACAGCAGCAGCAATTCACAGCAATATAGCAAAAGGATGCTTAAGCAGTAGTGCTTCACGAGCACCGTCTCTAGGCCTTGTATGCCCATACGGTACTTTGCTCAATGTCACTGTGAAAGAAAGCCATGCTGCATCACTCAGACAGGGAACTGCTGGCTGCTGGCTTAGTAATGCTTCGAAATACTTGCACATATATAGCTCAGATCAGACTAGAAATCTGTTATGTAGCAAATGGTGTCAGAGCTCAGTTTAAACAGCTGTATTAGTTTCTGCAGTATTGAGTTAGTTCATGATATTGTGTTGTGATTTAATTTGCTTTCTGGTGATCACCATTTCCACTGCTTACCCATCCTCTTGCATTCCCTTGACACAGGATAGACATCTGTTTGTTTTCCTGTATGTGGGGACTAAAACACAAGATCGGGTCTGGTACTCATAGCATAATGTGAATTACATTCAAGATGGCAGTACAGTATTTTTTTTCACTCTTGTCAACCTGTGTCTCACTCCCAGTCAAATAATCATTGAAGAAACACCCCCCATCATCTTTAAAATTCACACCAGCTTCACAGAGCACACTGATTTCATTGTGATCAGTTGCACCAGCATAGCAGAAACAGACCAATAGACAATGTCCACCCTCACCAAAATTTTACCATTTTGCTGGACATCAACGCATACCTTTTTCAGTTTGTGATCGCTTTGCAAACAGATCAGATTAGTTTGTTAAATGTGACCCCTGAATATCATCATATTTACAGTAAGCATCTCATCTAGCATTTTATGCTGGTCCACATGACCTTGGTTGTCATGTTACAAGACAGTGACATGAACACATTTTTCACATGACTCAAGATGCTGGAACAAACCAATGATACAGAGTGGTCACTCAAACTTTATGGCTGTATTGATTCCTTGCAGAGCACAAGAAAGGGCACAGGAAAGGGCACAAGAAAGGGAGTATATCATAGTTTATGATTGTTTTGTTTCTAGATTCTGAGATATTATTTCAAGAATTAATTTGAACTGATTTGAATATGGCCAGGGTGGTGGCACACTGCATCATGGTTTGATAAAAGCAGAAATGCTAAGACTTGTGAGAATTGCCTGAATAGTTGGGCTCTGAAATTCTATCAACGCAGATGTGTTTGTATTACTTTCCAATTTTCCAAACCAAGCTGAAAAATCCAAATACAGAGTATTGTCATCTATGCTCTGATACATTTTTGTGTTAAATGTATAAGTAAAAGCTATGTAAAATATATATGATGTAAAAGTCCTGTCACTGCAGTATGTTGAATAACTATTACTCCACTCAACTCAGCTCAACTTTATTTATTTTAAGTGCCAGTTCATAACAGACGTTATCTCAAGGCACTTTACAAAGTGAGCAACAATATGTACATAGTAAACACCCCTGTCCTTAGACCCTCGCAAAGGCAGAAGAACAACTCCCAAGAAAAACCCCGACAGGGGAAAAAAAGGAAGAGACCTCAGGGTGAGAGACAGAGGAGGTGATCCTCACCCAGGACAGACAGGTAGGTAGAAGCAAGACAGTATACATAAATACGTGGCTTGATGGCTAACAATTTCGATTATAGTTCAGAGGTCAAATGAGTCCAGATTTGAAACAGTACATGCAGCAGGAAGAGCCAGGTTGAGGGAGTCCTGGATCCACCTTGGCATCTATGGGGTCTGGGAGGACAACAAGCACAAAGACACCAGGGACGCGAGGTCCCCAGTCCATACGTTAGTCCTGCACAATCAGAGAATAATAATAGAGAGGAGGAACTGGAGGAGGAGGAGGAGGAGGAGGAGGAGGAGAAGGTGGAGGACAGATGGAGAGAGACAAAGAGGAGGATGAGGTGAAAGAACATGGAGGAACGTGTGCCCAATCCACATCCACAAAGAGAACGAAGAAGATAGAGCTCAATGTACCAGGGGGAACCCTTAGCAAAAAAGCGGGGTGTGAACCTTCTCTTGAAGGTAGAGATGGTGTCTGCGTCCCAGACTAAGACTGGTAGATTGTTCCACAGGAGAGGGCCTTGGTAGTAGGAGGCTCTGGCTCCAAATCTAGACTTAGACTCTTGGAATCACAACTAGGCCTTCATTCAGAGAATGGAGCGACCTCGTGGGGCAACAGGATTTTATCAGGTCTGAATTATAAGAGGGTGCCAGACCGCAAAGAGCTTTATAGACAAGGAGAAGGATTTTGAGCTGAATCCTGAGTGGTACAGGAAACCAGTGCAACAAGGCCAGAACTGAGAGATATGATCTCTCTTTCTAGTTTTTGTCAGGACACAAGCTGCCATGTTCTGAATGAGCTGCAGAGTTCTTAGCGAAGAGTTGCAGTAGTCCAGCCTGTCAAACCACATATTTCAACTTTTATACAATTTGTTTCCCATAAACAATTTAATAATGCTTTGACTTTTTCAAAAGTAGTATATGTGAATCAACAGCTAGCATGCTGTTATTATACTGTTGTTATGGTGTCCTTCAATTTCCATTACTCCACATTCCCATTCTTGTCCTTGCCTATAAAACCCTCTCCAGAATCTACATGATTGTCCCTTGCCCTATGAACTCTTTCATTCCAACACACACACATACACACACACACACACACACACACACACACACACACACATATTCTCAGATATCTGCCCTTACTAGCACTCTTAGGTGGAGAGAGATGATTATCCCTGCAGGAAAATATCCACATGTGGAGTGTGAAATACTGAGATTTTATGATTAAAGACAAAATGTAGTCTCACACTTATGTTGTGTTTAGATGTTGCTCATGTTACTATCATTGTGCACAAAGTGTTCATTGTTATTCTTATTCTAGGGTGTACAATTCGGCAGATGGGGTTAAACTTTTAATCAGTCTACAGACTGATAAGACCTTTTTAAATAAAAAAGAAAATATTCTGTTCATAAAAGACTTGTGATGTGGGGACTGAAAAAAGTGATATAAATCAAGATATAAAGTGACTCTGGAAAGTGCTGTTTATTATTGTTATTTTTTAATGTCATTCAAGGCAACAGATTTTCTTGGTTAGTGAATTTCTGTCTGTCTGCTGATGTTTTACTGTGAAAATGGCACATGCTCTTTCAGGCAATTGTTAAGTTTGTGCTTAGACATCACTTACGGACCATGGTTTCCTCACTTTAGTGTGCGGTAGAATTTATTACATGTTCCAATTGTTAATGACAATAATTAGAGCTTATCTTAAACTATTTTGTCATTGTTGATGACTTGCATTACCCAAATTGTAAGACAATCCTACCACTGAAAACAACTCGGACTGTAAATTGTTTCCTTTCATAATTAGTTCTGGAATATCTTTCTCCTTTTCCTACCTTTGCCCCTCTAGAGCCTCTTTCATGGAGTAATTGTAATAATTTATATTCAAGTAACATGAAGCTTGATACAGAGTCTTTTCTCTGTTAGAGCAAAGGCTAACATCTAACTAGCTGTTGGATAGATGCTGATATTATACTTTACAGATCCTGACAATATGCTATACAAACATAAAAATTATAATGGTCTGAATGTTTTCAAATATTTACATTTACACAAATAGCATATCTCCAGAGATAGTTACATACAGAATTTACAAACTTCTGTATTTGCAGATGATTTAATAGTTGAGTTGCAACTCTTCATTAGTTTATGAAAGCACATTCTCAGCACAGTGTTACTACATTAAATAGATATGTATGTTTTTTCAGCATACTGGTGTCAGGACATCTTGTTGATTTGAGGAACAAAACACACCCCACCACCACTTAAAAAAAAATGTTGACACAACCATCATCGCCATTCACCACCATCACTTCCATTGATCCAGTATCAATAATTACAACACACAGCATATGAACTTTAAAGGGGACATATTCTGCAAAAGTGACTTTTTCATCGCTTAGTATGTATATTTGTGTATCTGGAGTGCCTCCCAACCCTTTAAGTTGTTTAAGTTGTCAGTTTTGACAACAATAGTAGTTGTAGTAGTCACTAGTAAACTGGTATGGACAGAAAATGTGTTTCTGAAAGCCATTTCGATTTCAGTCTGATTGTAATGTAAAAAGGAGTCAATTTGCATTGTCCCGCTCGCTCCCTTAACCCCAGCTGCCAGATTGAGGATCCACCATTTTCTCATCCTTAGTTCACTTGGATGTGACAGTTGCTCCATGGCAACAAGCTAGTTTAGCTCAACTCGTAGAGCAGGGCACCATGTCTCAGAGAATGCAAGAGTCACAGAAGGAATCCCATTGCTGGCTGCCTTTTTTAAACAGAATTGTGTGGCTCACTCTCACTCTGCCCTTGCACAGTAAACAAGTCGATCGTATGTGCATTGCACACACACACACACACACACACTTACACGAAGACATACACAGAATGCGGCTGTGCCCAACTATTTGGTTTTTCTGACCAAAGCATGTTACTAACATTACTTTTAGACATCAAGGATCCATGTCAAACAATAATAAATTTCCATAATACGTCTACTTTACCATGAGTAACTGTAACCGTATAATCGTTCTAAACAAAAAAAAAACACTGAGTTGAATTCTTCCCCAACTTTATTTTGTCTTAGAGCCCGTATCTTTTCATAGAGCCCCATAAAGAACAGTTTCTTCTTCCAGAAAATCAAAATAACAGTAAAAATGAATGAACCTGTTCTCCACTGTTGCTTAGCCTGTATCATGACCTGGGTATTTGTTTATGTCCTGGATCAGGGTCAGTTAAAAAATGTATAACCTTTCGATATCTCAAGATTTATCTGGATAGGGCTCATTTTCTAGTGCATAAATATTTGTTAATTGCAATGTAATCAAAAGAATATTTCATTTGAAAAGAAAAAAGGGTTAGGGTTAGGATATGATACATATGATACGATGAATGAAGAAAAGACAATATGCAAACCAAAAAGGATTTATACAACTACTCATACCTCATTGCACTGCTTTGTACTGAAACCTCATTGTGCTGCTTTGCACTGAAGCAAGAAAAATAACCAGTAGTTCTCAAAATGTGTAATAGAACCCTACAGTGGAATACTGATACAGATAATAACAAAAAATATATAAAGAGAGGTTGTTCATTTGGAACACCTTAGTTATAGCTCCTGGCCAACACCCCTGAAATGCAGTGGGTATAAGTGGGTATAAAAAACCGCTTACAGGACTTTTTAGCTTGTGAGATGTGTCTTTATGATCATCCAAAATAATCATGGGTGAATATGACTGCACTTTTTGTCACTTTGTTTTGTCTATAAGTGATAGCATGAAATATGAAAGCCATACTGAGTATTTATCCTGATACTGGCTATTTACCCTGCCCTGACAAACCAAGAAGACTGATACTTCATTAGGACAAACATTGACAGACACATATATTTAATTTAACAAATGTCAATTTTATTTTGATTGGTAGAGGTGAAAAAATTATGAAAATGTGCTCTGAAAAAGCTGAGGAGAGATGTCGTCTTCTTAATGCCTTTAAATCTCCTCAAGATTGAATATGCAATTGCATGCTTCTCTTCATGTCCAGTGTACTTTAATACAGGGTCTTAAATTGTGCCTTGATCAAGAAAGGTTTAGGACTCCCAGACTGCTGTTCCCATGATGACAATATCCAACTTCCCTCCTGCAGCTCCCCTTCACAGTGAGTTTAGGCAGGTGCACACAACCCTATCCTTATTAGTGTAATGAAGAGACATTATGTGATACCTTCCACAGAAAGGAGGTATTCCATCAGCAAAGCAGCCATGGTTTTTGGCACAGCATAGCGTTGAATGTAAAGCTGAATGAAACATGGACTAGGAGCACCCCTGGCCGAGACTTTGGTGATGTGTTTTGTAAAGCTGGTTGTGAGTTTGTAATTGGCACAGATTTTGTTGTCTTATTTTTCTGTGACACATCATTCATGACACTATCAGAGAATGGCATCCAAATAGCTGCAAGCTGTTTGGGTCTGTTTAGGTTATGTGACATTAATTTTCAATATTAAAATTATTTGATATCAGTTAGCCTACTTGTGTCTTACTACTTGTGTCAAGCCATATCACACACCAAGAGCTAATTTTAACATTTGGGGCTTTTAAAAAATGTATTTATTTGTTTATTATTTATTTAACATGTATTTCTCTAGTCAGAACGTTAAGAACAAATTCTGCAAGGAAGCACTTGCAGGACGAAGTGAAGAGGGGAAAAAAAAAGAAACAGTTTGGTTTTGGCTATTTACTTAAGGTTCAAGTTGCACCACAGTGAATTTAGACAATAGTATTAGCTTAAGCTCTTAAGTCTATTGCCCCTTCCATCAGCTGTTACAACATTGGGAATCAAGATTTTGGGCTATAGGGATTAGAGTTTGGCATGAATTAATGAATAATAAAACAACATATTATTTAGTTATATGTATATTTGAATGTAAATTTCTCTGTATATCTGCGTTCTGCAAAACATTTCTATCTCCCTTTACTTTTAGAGCCCACTGTAAGTTTCTAAAACACAACAAAAGTTATCACACATTAAATTACTCAGCTCTGACATTGTATGAATGCAGCACAACAGTATGATTATTTTCCAAAGGGGAACTGATTAGCATACTATTATGTTAATCTGTTAACATAATAACTGTATTGTGTTAATAATACGTTGAAAAATTGAAAACTTTTTAAATGTTTTTCTGTTCTGAATAAACATGTAAAACATAGTCATGGGCTGATGGCATCACTGAAAAGGTGTTTTGTGATTCACAATAGAAGATAACTGTTTACTGACCAGCGCAGCAGACTAGAGATGGACCTGTTGCTGGAATACTTGCTGTAAGCCGGACTGTCTAAATCTAAATCTCATGCTAATGCATGTGCAGAACTTTTAAGATGGAGTGAAAAGCCATTTTCCATTTTGGTGCTAAATAAGTGCGCCTCATTTGTACACAATAAGCTGTCAGACCCTGACATTTTAAGAGAGATACTCTTGCAAGTAAACTATTGCAGACAAATAATACCTCAAATGTAAAATGAAGGGAAGAAAACACTTAACCGAACACATAAAATGAATAAAGGTGCTGACCGATCGACATGGAGCAATAGGTGCATTTATACATTTCTAAATAAACAAAGCATTTATAAATAAACATTTCCAAATAAACAAAGTGAGTACCAGTCAATGATGGTGGTGCAGTATCTGGTGATGCTTCAGTCATGTAAACACAGTGGTGGGCTGTCAGGGCCATCAAGGCCTTCTCTACAGACCTAACATAACCAAAAATCATGATATTTATGATAAGTTGTGCTTTTTCCTTAAATACATAGAGAGCTTGCTTTCTTTGCCCCACAATGGCTGAAGGAGAGGAAAACATAGATTTTCGCAAGGCCATTTTCAAGGTGGATCTTTCAAGAGAAGCTAGCTCTTGTGAGACGGGTTCAGCCAACCCCTAGCTAGCTAAACTGTTCCAGGCGAAAAAAGGGTTTGTCTGCCATTTCCAGTCAAGTAACAATGAGCAGTACCCCTGGCTTACAGCTTCCGAGGGGCACTGCAAATTGTACTGCTGGAAATGCCTTTTGTTTGCAAAGTATCGATTTGGTGTTTGGAGCTACACTGGATTCCAGACTTAGACTGTTTAACCAAGGCAGCAACGCAATTCTAAAGCACATCCTGACACTTGGAAGCTATGGTGCTATTTAAAACTCTTGGGGACACCAGAGTGGATACACAGGTGCGCAGGAAAAGTTTGTAAGTTTGACAGTACGACATTAAGTGATAAGTTTTAATAGCTGATGCGGGTTTATTGATTTTCAAATGCCCCGGAAAATAGCCAGTGTTGTTTCTTAACAGTTTATTGCAAGGAAGAGCAGCATTAAACAATCAACCCGGTATGCTTGGAGAGGATCAGCCAAATGTCCTCTTACTGGTAGCTCCAAGCTTACACATTATATAGTCTTCAACGTAAGAGTAAACTACTCTTCTGTGCTTTAGTTGGTGTTGGTGTTGGCCAATGATCCCCAAGGCCACTTGGTTTCAGCTGACCATCACACATCTTCTTCTTTGACAGTTCTCCATGAATGCAACTCCTAATAAAACTCCATTCCATGTATGGAGCTGCTGGCTTCACATGCACACACATTACTTCAGACACTAAACTGGTGTTCTATACAATTGAAGTGATGCAAAACCCAGAAGTGCCTTAGTGTGTTTTTATATATTATTTCTTCAACCAAAGTGTCATAAATGATGTTAATATGAGGGGTATTTATTCAAGTCGGACTAAGTACGACACCAATGAAGGCCTAGGAGTAAAATGCACGGCTCGCCACTGTGTAAACACAAGTTCGTTGAGACATGCACTGCAAAGGCAGTGGGAGTTGACAGATCCAGCTCAGTAATATGTTACAAGTGTGGGAAAGAATCTGTTAATAGACTGAAGACTCATCTGCGAGTGCTTTTGTTGTTATAGAAACTAGCCAGAATGATATAAAGAATGTCTTCATGACTACCAACATTTTTGCTTGGTCCAGTCCTGTTCACCTTATATACTGTATGCTCCTTTCAGGTAATATCACCAGGATATATACAGGAACACATTTCTTGTGTTTTGTTTCATGGGTGCACACGTCTAACTCACTACAAACAATTACAGGCATCGACTGACAGGGTGGTGCATAGGTGTCTTTATAATAGAGGTAAAAGTGAGTTATGGGGAGTTGGTCAAGGTGTGTTTCTCCATGCTCCCCATTCTCCCAGTAAGTGCGTGTGTAAGTGAATTTACTGAACCTGTTTTGACTTTGACTTTTTGCATTTTGCAAAACCAAAGTGCCTTTGGCTAGTTCTTTTTTTTCTCTTGTAGCTTGGCTTTGCATAGCCTGTTTTTTGTCCCCTTGTAAATATTGTATCGTGAAATTTTTCCATTTTTTCCCTTTTTGTGTGTTTTTTTGTGTTTTTCACTGGTTCACCGTTTTCCACTGTGGTGTCGCAAATCAAAGGAAAAAAACTACTCCTGCTGTACTTGCGTGCCTTTACTCAATAATCCTCAACACTCTACCCCATAACAGAGCCTTGAAGCAGCAGGGGCTGAATTGAGAAAAACAAAAAGATGACAAACGCAGACTACACACTGTATACACTGCTCAATGAATCCATTTTTTAGTCCAAAATTGCTGCATGAATAAAAGTATATTCGACCCCATACTGTGCACTTGCATTCATACACTGAAACTTTGGTCTGTCATTAAATTTTCAAGAAGGGTTTGATTTTCTCTATTTTCCACATCCATGAAGCATCCATGAAGCAGAGGCCCTTTCCGAAGTTTGAAACAAAATAGTAATAAAAGGTGTGTTAAGTGTCTGTGCATAACGACTTTTGTTGGAAGGTGCACAAATGACGTGGAAGGCTTTACCCCGGATTTACACATCTTGTGTAACTGCACCGTAACTCTAGCGTGACCTCAATAGGGCTGCTATGTAGCCACATTAGGATTACAGTTCCTAATGGTAACCACACATTTTATTGATGGGGTGTAAGTCTGTAGCTAAAAGTGTTCTCCCAAAATATCTTCATGTCATATAGCGGGTGAGAGTTCTTGTCCAGGATGTTCTTCAGCTTCCTTTCTAGATGGTTATCATAATTTATACACTCCTGATTAAAATTTGAAGACGTTAAAAAATGGAATTTACATTTTGCACTGTTGGATCTTAAAAAGGTTCTAAGGAACTTTAAAATCCAAAAAGAGGAAATGGGACTGAGACAAAAAGGTGCGCGCAAGGGGTCGCCGTGGGTAGGCTAGTTATTGCAATCATTATGCTAAAATAGTTAGCTGATCAAAAGCCCAATTTTTTGCAAAAATTTGGATTTAGTATTATCTTCTGCCAGGTATCCACACTGTCATGACCTCCTGACAGCAAAGCCAAAAATGCTTTCTCTCCTCAAACATTGATGAGCTGCATGAGGAAGGCCTCTAGCAGGGTGCCACTGCTGCTGAGTTTGGATGTCAGTAAAACAGTCATTTCAAATTTCTTTAAAAATCCTGAGGGTTATGGATCACAAAAGTAAAGTGGTAGATCCAAAAAAAATTTCACTCTCTGCTAGACAAGGATTTTAAGAAAAACATACATCTTCAAAGGCCTCGTCTCCTTCAGTGGCACAAAATTTCCCATTTGGAGTTTGCACAAGACCATCAACCATTGTGCATTGAAAGGTGGTAAAAAGTTTTATTCAATGATGAAAATACAATGGAGGGGGTGCCATCATGATCTGAGGGACTTTTTCCTTTAATGGAACAATGGATCTTCATGTTGTGCAAAGGTGTCAATGGCAGCTGGCTATGTGGACAGTTGCTGGGGGCATCCCTCATGACTGAAAACCACCGTCTTTGGGACTGGGTTTTTCAAAAAAGCTGGGACAACGCTGTTATCTGTTGTTGACTGTTGTTGACTTCATCTAGAGAAATAATATCTCTTTTGGACCATTCTGTGTGCTCCCCTGATCTAAATCCAACTGAGAACATTTGGGGTTGGATGGCAAGGTAAGTTTACAAAAATAGACACCAGCTCCAGACAGTGGATGGAACAGTGTTGGAGCAACATTCCCCCCTGGAAACACTGGTGTCAAGCATCCTGAAATGAATTTTTGAAGTAATTAACAAGAATGCCACAGCTACTCATAACTAGGGATATATGCCAGTATTGTTTGGTACAGGTTCTTTAATCGTAATCGTGGTATCTGGTACCGGTTAAGATTCTCGACAAACAATACTGTTATCGGTACTTTTTGAACATCTACCCAACTGTGGCGTCATCATGTCAGTATCACGTAAATATGACACTACCACCATCAATAGGCGATGACGTCTAGTGATAGCTCCCAGTTGACTCTCTCTGGTTGAACATGTCAGTAAGATCTAAGCGATTCAAAGTGTGGGCCCACTTTATCAAAATTGACAATGACTCGTCCAGATGCAACATTTGCCTTAGACATGGTTTATCCAAAGGAGGTAACACCAGCAAAATGACGAAACACCTGCAGCGGATTCATAATATAAAAGTGAAGGATTGCGGCATACTTGACTGCTTGGTGTCTGAAAAAGTTAGTCGTCCGCTAAACGCTGAGTGCAGCGACAGGCCAGCAGCACCTGGTGTCCTGGCTTCCACATCATCAAGTCATGGTAAGAGTATTATTTGTCAAGTTTGTTGCTATTAACTCCACTTTAACCCTGTAAGTGCCACTTAGCAGGGAGCTGTATGTGTATTATTTCATTTTATTTTTGCTATTGGTTTTTTAAATCACACTTACATTGGACAGGATACACTATCGGAGGAAAAAAGTCTGCAAGTTAACAATAACAGCTGTCTTTTTTCATAAGACCGGTGAAAAACTCCCAAAAAGCAACCGGAGCCTCATTTATAGCAAATATTGGTATCGATAAGGAGTATCATATCGGTATCAGTATCGATAAAATCATAACGATACTTGGACCCTTCTCATGACTGAGTCTTTTTATAATTAATGATAATTTAATTTAATTTTTTTTTCTTCTAATTTTTAATTTAAATTTCATGTCCTAAAAAATAGATTGATTGTACGTGTTTGTAAATGTTTGTAAAGCTGTCTTAATTTCAACTAGATAAGAGTAGTAGAGTAGATAGAGTAGATAAGAGTAACTTTTGTGCAGATCACTTTCCCATGTATCCTCCTGTTTGGCGTGCATGCATGGTAACTTGGTTACAGGTCCTCATTGTGTAGTGTCCCTCTGCGTCGACCTGGACTGCCTCTGACTAGTATGTAGTGCAGTGGTTTTAGCTTCCTCCTCAAGTCAATTATAATCTGCTCACGCATGTTTTGTTGTTTTTATCGTAGGATGACTGACCGTGTAACTGCATAGTGCGGGCTAAACTTCCATAAAACTATTGCTGCTTTGCCTCACCAAAGAAACATAAGACTGATTGTCTGGCTTTGTCGCGGCCGACTCAGCCTAATTTTTGTTGCGCCATCCCAGCTAGCTTCGTATTTTTCCGTTTGCAATGAATAACTCACTCTTTTTCTCACTCTCTTACATTTCATCACCAGGGAGGAGATGATGTACTGTCTTTTTTGGTAAACGTGAAAAAAGTTAGAAAAGAATGAGCAAGATTGTCCCAAGTGCATAAATATTGACCAAGATGACCAGAAATCAAAAAGTTGCCACCAAAGTTCCCACCACAATAATGTATCACCCTGCAAGATCGGAATCAATATTAGTAACCCCCTGAAAATTAGAATGATAAACTTGTTCTGACTATCCTCTCGTTAGATGGAACAAGTCTGCCATAAGCAAGTGCGTCTCCTGGAGAAATGCAATATCAGTTTTTAGTTGTTTTAAGTGTGTTAATACCTTTTTACACTGGATGATTAAGAGACTTGGCATTCCAACTAACAGAGGAAACTGAGGAGCAACACAGCCCTCTGATATCATAGGGATCAGTCATAGCCTACTGAGTCTGAGATGCCATACACATTAAATTAAAATCTGGCTGAATATACAAAAAAAAGAAGTGATTATTTTTTCTAGCAGTAGTGAGACCGATGACATGGAGCTCGACCCATTCTTAGATGTAGACTGAACTTAACTGATCCCTTTTAATTAATCTTAATTTACATTTCCAGCAGCATAAAAAAGATGGCATAAATAGAATAAACAATAAGCAGTAAAAGATCTCTCTCAGGTACCCAGTGTATTCTGGTGTTAGGCCACCACACTCTTCCGTCCATGTCCTTGCATTTGTCCTTGCACGTCCATCTTCTATCAGTGCCAGAGCTAGAGGCGTTTCTTCCACAGTAGGAGTAGCAGTGGGGTTTGAGGTGGTGGTGGACCTGTGGTGCGTTGATCCAGTGAATTTAAATGTACGCAGTCATTGCCATTTGCTCACATAAACACTTTCACCTAGCTTCAGATTAACTTTCAGAGCAGATTGGTAGAGGTAGAGGAAAAAAGTTTGACAGGAGCTCAAGGAAACCGTATCCTATTTTTCATTTGTTTTTTCATACGAAAGCTCCTCCAGAAAGAATTAATTTCATATCTCAAGGTTCCACTGTATTTGTTTTTTAAATTGTTTGTTCACCTTGGCCACTGGCCCGGATACAGCAACTGAACACTTTTATTTTTGAAAATCAGTCAAGTTTTGCATTTTGACAGCATTGTCCCTCTTCCTAGCCTCGCAGAGTCAGTGCATATAGGCCAGCACAGAGCCAAAGGACAATGGGGTTGTCCAGGAGTTTGAGATGGAAGCTAGATTTTGCCACGCAGCTCTCTCCTGGGGACCATGGTTCCAATGGGTCTTCCAGAGGCCTGGACTGCACACCTCTGGACACAGAGTCCTAGAGATCCTAGTGATGACAGCAGGGACATCCTCCAATATTTTGGGGTCATTTGTTCATCCAAAATATGCACACTGCCACACTCCTTAGCCTAGTAGGCTGTGAGCAGGTCCGGCTCTACCCAATTTGGTGCCCTAATCGCAGTATATTATTACAGACATCCGAATCTCATTTACATTGCATGTGTTTTGCCGCATGCGGCTCTTCAACCTCATTGTCTTGGCTCTTTCACGCAACGGGTTGCGCACACCACGTTGCGTGTTGCCAGCCACCAGCTTTTTTTTTTTCTCCGCTCTGATTCATCGTTGGTTGACGACAGCTGATTGCATGGATTGTATATCCACTTTCACAAACATGTCTTGATTCAAATCATTTTCAGAGCTTTTTTTTAATATATGTAATTATTATTATTTTAATACAGACTGTAGGGGGAGAAGTGGTGCGCAGGAAAGAGGGCGAAGGAAGGAGGGCGAACAAGAGGGAGAGAACAGACACAAAAGGAGACAAAAGACACAAGAGAAACAAACAATTGCAGATAAAAGACGGCAACAGCATCAGCAGGGGCATCTGCAGTCACGTCGGGCAACAGCTGAGTTCCCTTTATCACAGCAGCAGTGGGAGCAAGAGCAACAGAGACTGCCGTTCCCATTCTTACCGCCGCCTGTCCCTGCACTGGGTTGGCGGCGACGTCTCAGCTGCTGCGGTGAGGAGATGGGGAGAGAGAGGGACAGCAGCAACAGACAACAACAGACAGCAAAAAGTGACAGCCATAAGGTGCGGCAGCTCAGTAGCACACTGGATGGAACCAAAATCAATGACAATGACAATACTCAACCCAACGTAACATTGTGGCACAGTGTTGTGTTTATGTGTGTTTGTGTGTGTGTGTGTGTGTGTGAGTGTGTGTAGCGGGTGGGTGAAAGATCCCTAATTTGCGTGGTTACACCTGTGCGCATGCCTTCATGCAGAACTGCATCGGTGAGAGGTTTGTCACTAGGCTTCAGTGGGGAGGGACAGGAATTAACGACGTCACGCCTTGACAAGGGTGGGCGCCATGACCACCCCGGGCACAATCCGAGGCAACAGTGTGACCGGAGGCCAGGGCACAGTGGAGCCCACGGCCCCACAAAACCAGGCAGGCTGCCGGGTTGGGTGTCTCTGGTCCCGCCATGAGCACCAGACCCGCAGTGAAGCCGGCCGGGCGGCCGAGGCACGAGCCCCCCCCAGCGCTCGACACCAGAGCCTAGTGGATCTGAGGGCAGCGGGCCCACAGGTTAGGTCCGCCACCTCCAGCAGCACATAGAGACCGGGGTCCAATAATCCAGTACAACCTGGTCAATGGTGTTACTGAGATGAGTCCAGATTGTCTCGAATTCAGCCATCCTGTTCCTGATAGAGGCAGATAGTGATCCATAGCGATATATTCTTGAATGTAATTATTGTTCTGAGACAGGCTTAACTTCTTTTTGTCTTTCCAGTTCATGAGGATAGTTTTCTTTGTGATGCTTAGGGCAGTGAGCAGAGGTCGGGTTTGGTGGGATTCCAGACCAGTGTTGTTAAGGTCCCCTAGCACACAGAGTGATGATGAGGCCTGTATAGGGTGACCGAGGCGCACAGATAGGTCTTCGCATACCCTCTGCCAGAACTGGTATACTGGTGTGCATTGCCATATGGCAGGCAGGTAGTGATCTGGTGTCCCAGCTTCACAATGTGCGCAGGTGTCGGATCATGCAAGTCCCATTTTGAACATCCTTCGTCCCGTATAGTGTGTTCTATGGAGGATTTTATGTTGCATGAGCTGCAGATTTGGTTGAGTCACTTTGAAGGTGTTAAGGCAGATCTGTTTCCAGAATTCATGGTCTGGAGTAAGGGCCATGTCTGCCTCCCATTTAGACAAGGGCAGGGCGATTGAGCAGTCAGTCTTTGTTAACAGAGTATATATTTTGGATAGTAACTTTCGGGGGGATAAGTTAAGAAAGTTTTCCACTACCGGGGAGATACTTAAATCCATATGTGTGGGTCTGATTTTTAATTCAGTCTGAATTATAGATTTAAATTGTAAATATTCCAGAAAACTATTTTGTTGATGCCATATTCCGTCACTAGGTCATGGAATGGGGTGAAGTTCCTGTCTTTAATGATGTCTGACAGATGTGTTATCCCCTTTGACTTCTATGAGGAGCAGTTCAGTAGTTTTGAAACCTGAGGGATGTCCGGGTTGTTCCAGATGGGTGCGAGACCACATGGAGTAAGTGAACACCCTGTGAAATTGAGGAATTCCCACCAGGCTGTCAGAGAGGCGGCTATGTTGTGGTTTTCCCTGCACCTGTGTCATTTAAGAGTGTTACTGATGAATGGTAAGTCAGATATTTGGATATTTCTGCAGTACATTTGTTCAATATCCAGCCAGGCCTGATCCACTGGGTCATGTGTGATCCATTTTATGATATACTGTAGTCTATTGGCTTGGAAATAATGGTGGAAATTTGGCAGGTCTAACCCACCAAGTTCTCTGGGTTTTTGTAATGTCTTAAAACTAATCCGGGGTGTTTTCTTCCCCCACACAAATTTTGTAATGCTTGAGTTCAGAGATTTGAACCATGCAGAGGATGGTTGCGTTGGAGTCATGGAAAACAGGTAATTCACTTTAGGAAGGACCATCATTTTTATTGTGGCTATTCTCCCCATTAGTGAAATTGGGAGGCTTACTGACCGTGTCAGATCATCCTCAATACTCTTCAGCAGTGGGACATAATTCAGCTGTGAGAGTTCTGACAGCCTGTTGGAGATGTTGACACCCAGTGATTTGATATTCCCCCTCTGCAGTGGTACAGAAAGAGTGTTGTGAAAATTATTTTTTAGTGAGAGGACAACAGATTTGGACCAGGTTACGGAGTAGTCCGATATGACTGAGAATTTATCTATGAGCTTGATTGACTCAGAAAGGGAGGACTGTGGGTTCTGGAGGAAACGTAATACATCATCAGCATAGAGACTTATTTTATGGTCGAGGGTTGCTGTCTGAATCCCTTTGATATTTATATCTTGTCGGATGGCCGCAGCCAGCGGTTCTATGAAAATGGCGAACAACGACGGAGAGAGTGGACAGCCTTGTCTTGTTCCCCTCTGCAGGATGAACCTCGCAGAGGTCTGATTATTTGTCCTTACGGCGGCGCTGGGTGAGTTGTATAGGATTTTTATCCAAGATATGAAGGAGTCCCCAAATTTGAATTTATTCATTGTGGACAGAAGGAACTTCCAGTTAACTGTATCGAAAGCCTTTTCTGCATCTAAGGAGACTATTATTGAGTTCAGGTTATGGGTATTTGAATAAGCCATTAAGTTAAAGAGTCTGCGAGTATTGTTTGATGACTGTCTGCCCTTGATAAAGCCAGTCTGATCTGTATGTATTATGTGGAGAGTTATCTTTTCAAGTCTGATGGCTAAGACCTTGCAGATCAGTTTAAGATCAGCATTAATGAGCGAGATCGGGCTATAGCTTGAAGGCAACAAGGGATCTTTGTCTGCCTTAAGGAGGAGGTTGATATTTGCTCATACTGGCGGGGAGTTCATACTGGCGGGGAACGCGCCTTTTTCTTTTATGTCTAGTACAGTCCTAAAGAAGGTAGGTGCAAGAGTTGGCCATAACTCTTTGTAGAATTCTGCTGGGAAGCCATCCGGTCCTGGTGCTTTATTTATTAGGCATCTTACAAAGCGCTTCATGGAGTTCCTGCAGCGATATGGGCAGTTCTAGAGTTTAGATCTGCTCTTTATTGAGTGTAGGAAGGTCTACAGTATCTAGAAAGTCCTCTATAGCATCAGAAGGTGTTATTAATTTCTTCAGGGGAGTGAGTTGTTCCCTGCTGAATTTCTGATGCTGTTGATTGTTGTTTTCTCTTTGATACGTTTAAGCTGATTTGCTAGAAACTTGCTTGATTTGTTATTGAGTTCGAAGTTCGTCCAGCGTAGCCTCTGCAGTTGGAATTGGAGTCGATCCTCACCAAGTTTTGAAAGTTCAAGCTTAATCTTGTTTATGTCTCATAGAATATGTTCCTCTTGGGAGGCAGCATAAGCCGATTCTAATGTAGTAATTTTTTGCTGCAGATCTGTTTCTTGAGCCTGATTTTTTTTCTTCTTGTGTGATGAGTAGGATATTATTTTGCCATGCATAACTGCTTTTGCTGCCAAAGGGTACAGGGGAAGACTCCTGGCAGGTCGTTAAATTCTAGAAATGCTGTCCACTCCCTGCCGAAGTATTTGATGAACTCCTTGTCTTTCAGCAATGATGTATTAAATCTCCAGTTCCTCATCGGTGGTTTGAGTGTTAGTAAAGTGCAGAGAGACTGATGCATGGTCACTAATGGTAATGGAGTGGATCTGGGTGTCAGAGATATCCTTCAAAATTGAGTTATTGGTTAGAAAGAAGTCCAGGCGTGAGTAGGAGTGGTGGACTGGGGGACTCGGCTAGTAGGGTGAGGAGCGCGCCACACATCGCAGAGGCCAAAATCGCTCATGTATTGTCTCAGTGTCTCGGCTGAGTGGCCTGAGGGGCTAAGCCAATCTTGGTCAGGGTTCAATATAATGTTGAAGTCCCCTCCAACTATAAGGTTCGAGTCTGTGTATGATGAGAGTGAGGTGAAGAAGGTGAAAGAAGGAGGGGTCATCAACATTGGGGCCATAAATACTGGCAATGCAGTGGTTTATCTTGCAGATAGAGATGTTAATTATAATAAATCTCCCTTTTGGATCTACAATAGTATTTAGAAGAGAGAAATGCACTTTCCTGCTGATCAAAATGGCCACACCCCTCTGTTTTGAGTTGTAGCTGGCTAGATAACTGTGGGGGAATAGTGGTGATCTCAGAGTTTGTTCGGCTAACTTTGATATGTGGGTCTCCTGTAGTAGGACAATGTCTGCCTCCAGTTTATTTAGATGGCTGAAAACTTGGAGCAATTTTTTCCTGGAGCCAATTCCACGAATGTTCCAAGTGACAAACCTGAGAGTGTTCATGCTTAGATTAGTTTGTTAGTAGTTAGTGCTAGAAGATGAGTGGTGTGAGGGAGTGAGTGAGCATTTTGATATTGGGTGGATGTGTGAGTGACTATATGACTCAATGTCTGCCTGCGTAGCCACTTTTGTAAGCCTATGCATGTTTTATTGACATATTCAGCTGACTGCTGGATACCAAGTGAGAAAGACACAGAACATGAGGGATGGACAAAAGAAAATGAGGACGGTAAAGAGATAAAAGAAATAGAGGGGGAACATAGAGGATACAGTAAGGACAGTAAGGAGATAGGTGGATGAGAGAAAAAACATAGAGGATATAGAGAGAAACACAAAGGACATGGAGAGAGAAGAGAGGGTAACATAATAGGTGGAGAGGAGGTGGGAGAGAGGGAAGCGGAGCAGACCACATAGCTGGCGGCGGTCTGCAGTGGACTGCAGCTAGGGAAGTGAGGCGGCACTTAGAGTATATAAATTACCTTACCTGTAGTCTGAGTGGAATTGAGGGTTTATCAGAATAGTCAGGGGGTGGAGTCACGGTCGCGATAGAGCTGCCCATTTACAAATAGCTTGTCCACCGCGATAACAGCTCGAGATCCAGCTTCAATGAGACACTTCAATGACACTGTACGTCATTAATTAGAAACATTTATTAGTACTATTGTAAGATTGGACACTGCATAGTCGGCTTGTCATGTGTGCCGCAGCAATGACAGTGCAGCGCAGTGGCTGCTGGGAGTTGGAGTTGTGTCAGAGAGAAAAAGCGTGTAATAAATGGTTGAGCGGACACTGACACTGTGTCGGTTCCTGAGTATCTGTCAGTCATAAGCTCAGTTCTAGAAGCCATATACCTCTGAGGTTAGACTCCCAGAGCAGACCAGAATACATCAACCTCGCCACCACATTTCCAGTGGCAAATAGGAGAAACGCCTGTGGTCCACAAATACGCTCAACGCTTGCCACATATCCACTGAAAACTAAGTTGAGATACACTCACCGGCCACTTTATTAGGTACACCATGCTAGTAACAGGTTGGGCCTCCTTTTGCCTTCAGAACTGCCTCAATTCTTCATGGCATAGATTCAACAAGGTGCTGGAAGCATTCCTCAGAGAGTTTGGTCCATATTGACATGATGGCATCACTGGATATTTTTTCTTGTTCAGACCATTCTCTGTAAACCCCAGAGATGGTTGTGCGTGAAAATCCCAGTAGATCAGCAGTTTCTGAAATACTCAGACCAGCCCTTCTGGCACCAACAACCATGCCACGTTCAAAGTCACTCAAATCACCTTTCTTCCCCATACTGATGCTCGGTTTGAACTGCAGGAGATTTTCTTGACCATGTCTACATGCCTAAATGCACTGAGTTGCCGCCATGTGATTGGCTGATGAGAAATTAAGTGTTAACGAGCAGTTGGACAGGTGTACCTAATAAAGTGGCCGGTGATTGTACATTCTTTCAAGTGCATGTGTAGACTGGCTGGTTTCTAACTGATAGTTACAGTAAAGAAAACGTTTGATGGTGGTCAGTATGTAGGTCAGTGTGATGAAAAATGACACAGGTAAAATAACTGGTACATGCTTACATACATAAATTTGTAGTTATATTACAGGAACGTGACTCTCTACTACCTGGGTGGCATGTGGTAGAAAAGATCTCCTATATCTGTCCCTTTGACAGTGAAGTTGCAGCAGCCACTGTCTTTCTACTGTGTGATGGAGAGGGTGCTGATCATTGTCCATGATGGACAGGACAAAACATGTATCCAAATGCATCAGGGTTCCCACTTGTAACCAGAAACTATTTTCCAGGATTTTTCTAGGACATTTTCAGCCTGTGTTCTGGGTTGTATATTGCCAAGAAGATAAGGCAACAGCAGACATGCATGTGCATAACTTTTGACCTGTTTGCATTCACTCACAGGGCAGGGGGAGGACAATTTCCAGGACAACTTAAAGAATTTCCGAGACATTTGATCTTTTTTTCACATTTTCCATATGTTTTGCATGACTGGAAAATTGGTCATTTTTTTTCCAGGTTCCCTAGGACACTTGCGAACCCTGCACATGCACCTATGCAATCAGCTCAGCAAGTTTCATTATACTCATATTTTTATGTTAATTTTGCAACAATTAGCGGACAAATTAATAAACAGTAACTCACCTCAGACAGAGGTCAGTCAGGCACTCTGCAGCTGAAATGGAGCTGTTGTAGTTGGTGGCAGGCAGGAGATACTGGCACCACCACAAGCTAACAGTTCCTCAAACTAGGCAACAGACAGCCTAGGTACCGCTGGAAGCGGTCGTAAACCAAGCAGAGCTCCTGGAGGAACCCGTGAAATCCTCCAATTCCGAGTTTCCGGAGGACGTTATGAACCCAGACGTGGCGGCGGGTGGTTTTCCGTTGTTTCTGGGACTTGTACAACAAGTAAAGCTGTGATGGTGGTTGACCTCACCATAATCGATGTGAAATGAGAGTGGGCGGAGCTTTCAAGCATCAAGAGCGTCTAGACATCTCGAAAAGCGTGAAAGCGTCAAATCAACGGTCAGGCGACGCAACTTTACAAAGCCTTTTGTGTGCCCAACCATGGCTGCAGCTCCATCAGTGGAGACAAAGTCCACCTTTTTCAACAAATTCTGATGTGACCCAAAAAATTTCCTCTCCTATTGTTTTTTTTAAAGTATGCCTTGTAAAAAGTTTTCTATGATTGCATCTTCGTCCACAATATTAGTGCTCCGGGAAGGAGCACGATTGTTATTCTGCGTGTTTGTTCTACTTCTTGTAGCGAAATTTTGGTCGGCTGTAGCTCTAAAACGCTTCATTGCACACAAAGAAATGACACATCAAAACGTGTGACTCGGCCCCGGCAAGTGTGCTATGCTTTTTTCCCAGAAAAACTGGGAAAAAGGTCTGACACGTAACTGTCGCCAAACGATCCAGAATCAAACTCAAAGAGCATGTGGTCAAGTGACTTGTTTTTGCTCCTCTGTTGACAGAGAGCCTCCTGCTGCAGCAGGCTCACAGATGACCTCACAGACACACAAACACTTCATGCGCACACACACGCGTACATACACTCACTCAGCATTCTCCGAGTGTGTGCATGTATAAGAGAGAGACTGTCTTGTGAGCAATCCAAAGGCAGACAAAGTGCTGCAAACCAGCGGGCACACATCCTGGAGCACTCTTGAAATTTCAGCACACTAGAATTTTCTTGTACTTTATCTAATATCAGTAGACTCATTAAGTTGCAACACAAATTTATTACTAATAAGGATTGTGACCTGAGCAGGTCAGTCTAAGGGTATTGTCTAAGTGGTTCTTGACAACACCACCTGTGGCCTCACACCACAAGATATCGTGGTGTTACAGCCTCCTACACACCAGATTCAGGGACTAAAGGTTGCATCACCACGTCAGCGTGAACACAGAGACGTGAGGTTCCACTTATCAATGCTTTTATTGGCTACAATATAAATAGAAAGAGCAACATGGGGGAGTTCCTGGTTCCTGAAGAAACACACACACAGGCACTGCAGGGAGTGTCTACAGCAAACAGTGAGGTGTCCGTTACCACTATAAATGTTGGGAGATGTGCACAACGAACAGGACCTGAATCTCCCATCCATGCATCACTAATTCTTGTTTCCAACTGCAACGTAATTAACTCCCTGCTGCCACCTACTGACATTGAAGAGTATTACATGATTACTCTGCAAGTCACTAGACTGCATGGCACAATGGTGCATTATTTACATCACGCATTTTCAAAAAAATATTTTTATACCAATTTGTTGTAATTTCCCAGGATACACCTACAATATCTCACGGCACACTAGTGAGCCACGGCACAGTGGCTGAAAAACACTGGCCTACATATTGTCCTGTTGTTGAACAGTCTTGCCCTCAGACAGCCCAGTCTAGAGCTACTTCTCATCAACTTCAGTTAATACACACAGGCAAAAACTCTCCCTCTACTACAGATGTTAGCACAGTCACTATCACTAGCTAGCACTATCACTAGCTAGATGCTAACATTACTACTTCTGCAAAATGGGTCGTGCATGCCGCGCTGCAAGCCTCCGTGGTAGCTCTGCTGAGCTTCGTAGTGTTTCGCTCCACCACAGGGGGTGGCACAAGTCTGTAACCCCGAAGGAGAAGAAAAAGAAAATAGACTGACCATTGTAGACATATATAATAAACAATAAATATATCTATAGTGACCATATCTTGATTTAGATTATTTGGGGTTGGGTGGTACCTGGTCAAAAGCAATGTCTACTCTGCTTTCTCTCACTCACTTGACCCCCCTATGTGTGCGAGTCGCAAGGCCACACAGGACAGCCTATTTCTTTTCCTTCCAATCCAAAACACTCCCTAAGCTGATTAATATGCAACAGTTGCGGTCCTTAAAAAAGGTTTCTCCTTTTAAGTCGAACATTTTAGTACATAGTGCATCATGTCAGAACACATTCAGCTCAACTCAATTTGTTTTAAGTGCCATTTCATAACAGCCGTTATCTCAAGGCACTTAAAGAGAGCAACAGTATATACAAAGTGAAAAACCCTCGCAAAGGCTGAGGAAAAACTCCAAAGAAAAGAATTCATTCAACTATTAGCGTAAAATTAAAGCTGCAAGCTATGAGTGGGTCCTAGCATTTGCATTCAATGGGGTTCTAGTAACCGCAGGATTAATGCACGTCATAGGGCATTCTAAGACTCACGGTCCGACTGGCTCCACCAGTTTCCGGAGCAGTCTTACCGGCTCCTCCGGTTTCCGTAGTGGTCTGACCGGCTTTACCAGTTTCTGGAGCAGTCTGAGAGATGCAACTGGCTACACCAGTTCCCAGAGTGGTCCGACTGGCTCCTCCAGTTTCCGGAGCAGTCTGACCGGCTCCTCCAGTTTTTGGAGCGGTCTGAGAGATGCGACTTCTCGAGAAATCTCTCGGTGGACTGTGGTGACAAGTGATCTATTGAAATAGCAAGACTTGAGCATTGAAACCGAAAAGAGCGACTTCATGCCCAGTTCTGACCAAATTTTCATCTTTCTACTCCACAAAAAGCTTTATGTGGAGGGGTTTCTGAAAATTTCAAGGTGGCGCTAGAGAGACATCCAGCATCACACATTCACAAGGCCAATACCATGCTGGTCAGGGATATAATACAATTATGTCCAGCAATTTTAAAGCTTTTACAGTGAAGTGCCTGTCTGTCAATTGGGTTGACCCCATTATAGGATATGTTTTCAAAATTCAAAAATTTGAATCAAAATGGCCGATTTCCTGTCAGGTTACCGTCATCATGTCAAGTAACTTTTTTGTATATCTCTTTATGATGCATTTGTGTACGACATTTCATTTGCCTATGACAAAGTTAAAAAAGAATCCTTATGGAGATTGGTCAAAATTCCAAGGGGGTATTACCTTTGGGCCCCCCATGGGCTATGAGCCTATCAAGTGTCAGAGCTCTCCCTCCTCAATCAGCGTACCAATTTTCAAGATTATATAAGTTCCTTAAAGCCATCACAAAGCCATCCGTATTACACGGCGAGGGATTGCTATTCGTGCCCGCCTACCCTTGGTGGTAGCTTCACTGCATTTGTAATGTAGCTTCACCAACTTGTTCTGCATGTATTACAAGTGAAATGAAGTTGATGTGGTCAATTATGTAGGATTTCTACATATAAGCGTAAATTGTGGACACTTCCTGTCACCACTGGGGAACGCTATGAGTGAGGTACGAAGTTAATATGTCAGGCTATTCAGGATGGAGCCCTCATCATGTCCAGCAAAAAAATCACCAAATTTTGCTACATCGCAGCAACCACACCCTTCGACATACAGAAATTCTTTTGACAAGTATTGGTCACCATGGTCTCTGGATGATCTGTGCCTATTTGAAGTCAATCAGGTTATAGCCCTCGGAACAGGTCCTTCAAAAAGAGAAAACAAATGTGTCAAAATGGCTGACTTCCTGTTGGTTTGATGGAGGAGTTTCAAGAGGATTTTTAGTGCACTTCAGTATATAGCCACCAAGTTTCATGTATTTTGGCAGAAGTCAGAAGTGGGGCTCGCAGTTTTTGCCCCGTGTATTTTAAATAAGTTTAAAATATGAAAATTTTGGCTGGTCCCACTGTGCATGCCAAAAATCGTGCGTTTTCAAGAATGTTCAGGCCCCCAAAAATGCGTTCTATTTTCATGATGATAGGAGTTCTTTAAAGCCTACACAAAGCCACTTGTATTACACGGCGAGGGATCGCTATTCATGGCCGGCATGCATATACCATTGGTGGTAGCTTCACTGCATTTGTAATGTAGCTTCACCAACTTGTTCTGCATGTATTACAAGTGGAATGAAGTTGATGTGGTTAATCAGGTAAAACCCCTGGGAACAGCTTCCTCCGAAAAACACACAAAACACAAACAAGTCAAAATGGCCGACTTCCTGATGGGTTGAGGGTGGGGCTTCAAGAGGATTTTTTGTGCGCCTCAGTATGCTCTGTAAACCTACCAAGTTTCATGCATTTAGGTGAAACTCAGAGGTGGGGCTCAAAATTTCAAATTTTCTAGGTGGTGCTATTGTGTAGTTTTGCCCCATGCAGTTTGAACGACTTAAAAATATAACATTATTGGCCATTCCCAATCTGCATGCTGAAAATGGTGCGTTTTCAATATTGTCCAGGCCCCAAAAAATGTGTTCTTCATTTGCAACAAAGAATAATAATAATAATAATAATAATAAAAATTAAAGCTGCAAGCAGCTGTGAACAGGTCCGAGCTTTTGCGCCTGTCGAGGTACGGGCAGCCACAGGGTTAATATATGTCCTACAGGTAAGAAAACACAGCATTGGCATACATGTTCATTGTTAATTTGCCAGCAAAAAGACAGAGTGTCAGAATATGCTTTGAAACATGAAACTCTATTTTTGTATTAACTAATAGTATAACACTGCAATGAAAATTAAATGTATGCATGGTTTTGGAAAAGTCAATTATTGAGTCGCTGTGGATTGTCATCTGTTTGTAATATGGTCACTAAATGTAGATCGGGTTAAGAGATAGATGGGTCCCATGTAGTCATGAACAAAACTAGACAAAGTTTCTACAGGTTCATGCAGAATCAAGTCAACAAATTCCCCCCTTAATTGTCTCTGTCATGCTGTGGTGAGGTCTGGGTTTTTTGTTATGTGTCATTTCCTGTTTTATTTTGAAATCCTAACCCTCCTCTCGTTCCAGGTCACTTGCCTTTCCCCCTCTCATCTGCTCCTTACCCTGATTGTGTCACACCTGCCCCTGAAGACACATGCATTAGGAAGATTTAGTTTAGAGTTCAGTGCAGCCGTGAGCATCTCGGGAGACACGTGTTTAGTAGGGTTTAGTTTAGAGTTTAGTGCACCTGTGAGCTTCTCAGGAAGACACGTACTTTAGTTTGGTTTAGAGTTTAGTGCAGCTGTGAACATCTCGGAAGACACGTGCTTTAGTTAGGTTTAGTTTAGAGTTTAGGTTGCCGTGCGCTCCCCGGGAGGGTTTAGATTGTTAGGATTAGTTTTATAGTTTAGATTATTTAAAATTAAGTTCTGTAGCCTGTTTAATTTTCCGAGCTCCTTGAACACCGTCAATAAAGCCTGAATATACCCTATACTCTGAATATACTATAGTCTTTGTCAGACTACTAAATAACAAAAAAAACATGCATACGGTGGTGGGTTCAAGTCAGTCATCAGTAATGTGTGCATGTTGTTTGTGTGAGATGTTCTGAGTAATGTGTGCCATGTTAAAATCATAGAAAATATGTGCCCCAAATGGGGGCTCTGTCTGTCTTTCCTCGTGTGTGTGAGTAGCAGGACCAAACACAGGAAATGAATGTAAAACGAAAGTAATCATAATTAAATGCATACATGTCTGGGCAAAAGTGGATGTTTTGTCCCCGTATTTAAACGTGGACGCATAGCACTTTGTTGTTTCAAATGAACAGCAAGGAATACAGCTGAAGCAGCAGCAAATCCTCAACTAATACATCCATGACAACCAACAACAAACTGCTTCTGAAATATCTTTGGATAGGATTGAGACCCGATCACGTCTGAAAGTTTGGCTTATGCTGTCATGAATAGTCCCACACACTCTGTTGTCGCATATCAGTTCATCAGTCACATCAACAGCCTGACAATTATTGCCTTTATCTTCATATCACTATTGATGGCATGGTGAGACGATTATCTTACCATGCTTCTGTTTCTGATGTTTCTGACTCGTGTCTCCTCATGGTTTTGTTATTTAGAGGGTTGCCTCCGGTGTCCGGTGCAGAGTTTCATCCAGCTTGGTCCCGTGCTAATGGCACTGCTAACTTTCTGTCTGCCTGTCGGTTGAAAAAATAGACCTTCCAGTTGATTGTACAGAAAACACCAATCTTTGACAACCCCTGACACCATGTGGAAGCCTGTGCATGACTGTCATATATATCCACTCTGCTATTTTCTTTAAACTACCAGAAATGACACTGAAAACGCTATTAGCTGCTAACAGCCACCTGCTTTGGGATGCGGAGCTCAGCCGTAAGACGTCATCACTATTGTGCTTTCACGGTCCCACGGAAGAAATAACTTCATTTTACAGTGCTCCCCTTGAAGAGATTTTGATCTAAAATGAATGTATTTCTGTTTAGTTTTGACCATTGGTGCAAGAGACTTTTTTGTGTGTCTGGATAAAGTCTATTAAAATACATCTTTCATCTTTCATCTTTCTACTCCATAAAAACTTAAGTCAAGGGTCATTTGAAAATTTCTAGTTGCCGCAGTTGAGACATTTAGCCACACTCATTGACAAGGCCATTACCTGGCTGTTCAGGCACACAATGAAATTATGTCCAGCAATTTTGAATTTTCTACATTGAAGCACCTGCCCACAATTTCAAAATTTTGATGACAAATAGCCAAACTTTGTCATGAGCTAGTGGCCAAGCCATTTGAGAAAATCAAATTCTGTATGTAAAAATTTTTCAGCTTAGTCTATAAATGATCTGTGCCAAATTTGAAGGCAATTGGGTTAACCCCGTCGGAGGAGATGTTTTTGAAATTTGAAAACCCTTGCACCCTAAAAAAGAATCAGGAGAGTTTTAATAGGGTTCTCGCAACTTCGTTGCTCGGATTCTTGAAGGAAACATGGCAGTTTTAAGAGGTTTTCGCAACTTTGTTGCTCAGACCCTAATTAGCAAACTAAAAAGTAAGTCACAGCTTCGGTAATTCAGTTGAAACACATGAAATATATGACGCGGTGGTCAGTGACTCCAGGTCAGGCCCATGGAGAAAGAAAGGAAACCCATGAACATGAAGTACGGAAAACTTAAAAGTTCTTGTCACAGAGCGCTACTGTCTATGGAAAGTTGAGGGAAACTAAGAAAAACTTATTTTGGTTAATCAAATATCCTTGTTAGCATTTTCTGAGAAAAAGGATTGTGAATTTAGATTAATTTGTTAGATGTCAAAATTGTATTTCTGAGTCAGATTAAAGTAAAAATGTGTGATAGAACAATTGCAGTTTTTTTTCACAGTGTCCTGTTTTACAGGAAAAGCCACGAACAACTGCATGGAGATGGTAACGCTAAACATTGCAGTATACGAACTATATGGCAATGCTTACCATTGCATTATGCGAACTAGGTGCATTAACGGCCTGCTCAGCATGGTCAAGCCAGAAGCAATTTGAGCAGACCTGATGTGGGTCCTTACTTTGCCTTATTCCCAAATACAATGGTATGACTTTGGGCCTCATCGTCCTCTGGTGTGAAGGGGTGTGCTCAGTCATACTGCTGGTTAGCTGGTGTGCTGGTGTGTCAGAAGACATAAGGTACAAACTAACCAAGGGATAAGCTTTGCAACTTTGCCTAACCCTAACCCTAACTCAGACCACGAGGAGTTGTCTCGAGTGTTAACTTTGCCTACAGTTAGCAGCCTAGCAGCAAAGCAAGGCCGGAACGAAGATGACTTGGTAGTAATGTGCTGTTTGTGAACGGTTCATTCAACATTAACTAATGTTTCATATGACTCGGGAGTAATGAGTGCTCTCAGTGAGTGATTCATTAATTTTTATGTAGTTCCTTCTCTCACCACATGGCAGGCAGCTGCATAAGCTTAGTCAGTGGGACCGGAAACAGAAATGATTAATTCCAGACTCGCATATAAGTGTGTCCTCAGGTCCTCGTTCTTTTGTCACGTGTCAGCTGTAGCTCCGTATAGTGTATTGTGGAAAGGGTGTTTGTAAATATATACTTTTGAGAAATTATATCAACATTTTGATTGTGTTGTACTCATGAAATACTACTACTAATAATAATAACAATAATAATAGTAATATTAATAATAATACTAATAATAATAACATTCAATAATCACATTTTGGAAACAAAATGCCAATGTAAACATTTAAGAGAACATATTTTGGGTCCAAACAATGAAGTTGCGAGAACCCTCTTGCACCGGGCAAAATTGCGCAACAACGCCACCTTGAAAAATTCAAATGGCGAGCCCCACTTCTGGGTTTTGCCTAAATGCATGAAACTTTGTGGGTTTATAGGACATACTGAGGCGCACAAAAAATCCTCCTGAAGCCCCGCCCTCAACCCAACAGGAAGTCGGCCATTTTGACTTTGTTGTCTCTTTTAGAAGGAGCTGTTCCTAGGGCTTTAACCTGAATGACTTCAAATTAGGTACAGATCATCCAGAGACCATGGTGACCAACACTCATCAAAAGAATTTCTGTAGGTCAAAGGCCGTGGTTGCTACGATGTGTCAAAATGTGGTCATTTTTTTCTTTCACGCTCTTTCCCTTTGAACAACTCTCACGCCAACATACTTGATCATGGTAGCTTGAAACTTGTTGAACATGATGACGGCTCCATCCTGAATAGCCTCATACATTAACTTCCTACCTCACTCATGGCACTCCCTAGTGGTGACAGGAAGTATCCAGGTTTTACGCCTACATGTAGTACTCCATAATACTCCACTCCACTACATAATTGACCCCATCATATTCATTCCACTTGTAATACATGCAGAACAAGTGGGTGAAGCTATATTACAAATGCAGTGAAGCTACCACTAATGGTATCCGTGTGGCGGGCATGAATAGCGATCCCTCGCCATGTTTTACAAACAGCTTTGTGACAGCTTTATGGAGCTCCAATCATCATGAAAATTAGTTCACTGATTGAGAACAGAGAGCTCTGACACTTGATAGGGGCATAGCCCATGGGGGGCCAAAATGCAAAAGTAGCACCCCCTAGAAATTATGACCACTGCCCATAAGGATTTTTTTAAACGTTGTCATAGGCATCATCATCAATTTTTCAAAATGCTCTTCTGGGCAGGTGCTTCATCATAGAAGCTTCAAAATTGCTGGACATAGTTGCATTGTATACCTGAAAAGCCAGGTAATTGCCTTGTCATTGGGCATGGCTTAATGTCTCTATGGCACCACCTTGAAATTTTCATAAACCCCTCCCAGTAGAAAGATGCAAATTTGGAATTGAATAAGCAGTGAAGTACTAATACCTCCTGAAATCTTCCAGTAAATCTGAGACAATTAAATGGGGGAGGTTGTTGACTTGATTCTGCATGAACCTGTAGAAACTTTGATTAGTTTTGTTCATGATTACATTGGACCTGGTCTCACATTTAGATGTCTATGTTCCACCATTGTTAGGGTCCGAGCAACAAAGTTGCGAGAACCCTCTTAAATCTGCTGAGTTTGTTTTTTTATTATAATTATTATTATTATTATTCTTTGTTCCAAATGAAGAACGCATTTTTGGGGGCCTGGACATTCTTGAAAACGCACCAGTTTCGGCATGCACATTGGGATCGGCCAAAGATTTTATATTTTAAAGTCGTTCAAGAGTCGTTTAACCCCACCCTCACCACAGGAAGTCAGCCACACAGGAAGGCGGAGTGGGTTTGGCCATTGTCCAAACCCACTCCCACCTTGATCATAAACACAATGGCTGTATTCAGGCCCACCCAATTGTAGTGAGGTGAATATCGGCTCTCTTGCCGTATCCACTACATCCACTATCTATGTCACAAAACACTTGCGTCACTGAGCTCACCCTACTGATTGCACCTAGTTGAGTAGTTACAACTGTGGAGTGGCATAAAAAGCATTCACATGCAGAGAGGAATAGCTGTGACTGTGTCTGTTGTGACTTTCCTTCTAGTGCAGCATTCTCTTTTTCACTGGAGTGTGTTCACTGTGGTGGTCTTGGTAAGCCCCCCCCGACAAAACAAAAGGAACTAAGGCAGCGGCTGCAAATGCCAGAGCAGGAGCAAGAGTGAGAGAGCAAGCTTCAGTGTGGAGAGCCTTATAGAAACCACACCTGCCCAGGTGCCTCATCAAGTAGATGATCCTCCCACAACCTGGAATCTGCAAGGGGAAAACACAGCAGCTGAAAACAGACGCACCCAGTCAGATGGTCAAAACATGCACTGATGACCCCCCCTACCTTGCAGCTGACCGTGCTGTTGTCGCTGGTGGCTCCTGGCTGTGCAGCTAAGCAACCCTCCACCATCTGCCTGTTGGCTAGGTCTAGCTATGTGTGTGTGGTTAAATCTGGTTGCAGTCAGAGTGCGAACGAAACAAAGTCGGTTGCACTCTCACCATGACCACATTTAATAAAGACAGATTTAATTGCTACATTTTCTTTCCATTATTGTGATGCTTGTTTTGAGTTTATTTTGACTTGTTTTCTTTTCTTTCACATTGTGGCTTATGCTTTTACGTGTGATCTCCATGCTATTGCTGGTGGCCTAGTTTGGCATGGAAGGCAGGTCTTTTTGCATGATTTGATTGTCTTTTGTTACGATCTGAGTTAGATCGTGATTAAATGAGGACCCAAATTATATGACTGATAGGGGATTTTATTAAAGGAACTTAAGAAAGGAACCAGGCTGAGAACTCAACTAAAGAGATGGGCAAAACATAGCGAACATATAACCATGGAAAAACTCAAGGAGCAAAGGTGAACTACAACACAGACGAGACATGAGAATGTGAGCTTACCCCAGGGAGAATGCGAGGAAAAGGACCACTTAAAGGAGCACTTAACACAAGGAACTTGAGTACACACAATCTAAACTGCAGTACAAGAAAAAAAAACGAAGAACAAAATCACTGGGAAGAACAAAGAGCACAAGAGAGCTAGGACACAGACAAGCTAACCAAAACAAAAAGCACTGGTAACAAGACAAAGGGCAGGACAAGTGAGCAGACACAAGGAAGGTCAGGCTTTCAAAATAAACCAGGAAACTGACAAGACAAAACCCCAGCATAGGACAGAACTCACCACAGTGACATAAACAGACAGGACCATGACAGTACCCCCCCCCCCCCCCAAAGGCCTGCTCAAGACGACGGCCAAAAAGACCAGGGGCAGAAGGGGTGGGGGCAGAAAGACCAAACAAAATACCAGGTGACAAATAGAGCAGGCTTAACAGGCACAGGGGGCATTCAGGTGGCTAGTCAGGTCACAGGGGGAGTGGCACCCACGGCCCTGGACACAGGAGGAACGGCTCCCACGGCACTGGACACAGGAGGAGTGCCTCCAGCCGCCGCCCTGGATGCAGGAGGAACGGCACCCGCCACCAGGAGCCTTGGAGGTACAACACCAGCCACTGGGAGAACTGCAGGAATGACATCGGCCACTGGGAGCTCTGGAGGAAGGACACCAGCCACTGGGAGAACTGCAGGAATGACACCACCCACTGGGGACTTGGCAAAAGGCTCCTGAGGTCGCTTCAAAGGCTGGGGAGGCGGCTCAGGAGGTGGAAGAGGCTGCTCTGGAGACAGCCCAGGGGACCTGAAGAGTGGTGAAAGCCGCTTGCATCGCTGGAGACTCTGGTGGAACTTTGGCAGAGCTGGTTGGACCACTCTGAGAACTGGAAGAGCTGGTTTGACCGCTCCGGAAACTGGAAGAGCCGGTCGGACAACTCCGGGAACTGAAGGAGCCAGTTGGGCTGTACGGGGAACTGGAGGAACCGGCCACGCCACTCCAGAAACTGAAGAAGCCGTGTGCGTTGCACGTGAAAGTGGAGGAGCCAGTCGGACTGCTCTTGAAACTGGAAGAGCTGGTCGGACCGCACGGGAAACAGGATGTGCCGGTCAGACCGCTCCGGAAACTGGAGGTCGCAGTCGGGCCTCTTTGAAAATGGGAAGTGTGAGGAACTCCCCAGAAAGGACCCAAGAGCCAACACGGATTTGATTCAACCTCTGGTTTAATCAAAGTTCAACAGAAATGAGCCTGGGACCAATAGGTCTCCGCAGGCGTACAAACAATAAACGAACAAAGATCACCTGGGACCTCTAGGGTCGCCGCAGGGAGAACTATCTCAACTAGATAAGCTAACTAAACACCAACAAACTCCTGGAGCCTCTACAGGCAACCGCAGGGCTACAAAGTAACAAAACAAAACCTGGGACCACTAGGTCGCCGCAGGGAAAACAAAAACTAAACGATACACAAGACAAGGCAGGAGAAAAACTCTACTCGACTGCACAGACTTAAACTAGGAACACTATACTTACTAACGAGAGGATGAGAATAGAACCCAGGGTCAGGAACAGAGCACACAACACGAGCAGGAACAAGAACACGATCTGAACAAGACAAGGGCATGGCAGGACGTGAGCAAACGATCTGACGACTACTCCTTCAGCCAGGTGAGCTTATATACCTGGCTGATAGGAGTAGTCGTCAGCTGATTGGTTAGGAACCTGCCCCACCTGAGGGGTGGGGCAGAGACAAGACATTTGGCGCCATCTAGCGGGCAAACTGTAACACAGCATGAATACAACCATGACAGGAAGAGCCGGTCGGACCGCTCGGGAAACTGGAAAAGCCGGTCAGACTGCTCGGGAACTGGTCGAGCCGATCACACCGCTCGGGGAACTGGTCAAGCCGATCACACCGCTACTGGAACTGGTCGAGCTGGTCAGGCTCGGGGGAACTGGTAAGGCTGGTCAGGCTCGGGGAACTGGTCTGACCGGTCTGGCCACTGGGGAAACTGGTTGGGCTGGTCAGGCCACTGGGGACTGCGGATGAATGGTTCTGGCTGCTCAGGGCTGTGGAGAAGCTGCTTGGATCACTCTGGACTCTGGAAGAGCTGCTCTGAAGGCTCGGGGATTGTGGATGAGAGGCTCTTGCTGCTTGGGGTTGTCTAGGAGGAGATTGGCCCCCTCAAGATTGTGGTCTTGACCACACAAACCCCAGCACAGGACAAAACTCACCACAGTGACAGAAACAGACAGGACCATGACAGTCTTTCCATTTTCTTTCCATTGTTGTGTTACTTTGAGTTTATTATTCTGACTTTTTCTTCCTTTGGGTTTGGGTCTGGGTTTGACTCATTTTATGCACAAATATGGCAGGCCCTCCAGTGAATAAATACTCTGGTTTAATTGGCAGGTGCAGGGGATCCCTGAGGGATGGCTTCCTGACTGTAAGTGCATTAGCTCACCCTCACCTAATATGTGTGTATGTGCACAAGCATGTGTGTGTGTGTGTGTCTGTGTAGTTAACCTAGCCCTTCACAGTGGGCTGGCTGCTCCCCCTCCCTTTGGGTGTGCCTGCACTGTGTTGGAGGACAGTCCCATTTTGGCCGTGTTTTAGGCAGCTCAGTTGTAATATCCTGTGTGTTGGTCTGAGCACGTGTCCAGGTGAGTGGGGGCCTGTGTGGCAAATTGATAAATCTTGTATTGCAAATTAAAAACTTTTTATTGCAAATTAAAAACTTTGTATTGCAAATTAATAATATTACGTTGTTTTATTTTAAATGTTGTATTCTTAATAAATATACTTTTGGTACTGGAATCCACATCTGCTGTGTGGTGCAATCAAATTTGTGTGGAGTCTAATTGGGGCCCTTTTGTGGTGGTCCCTGGGGCAGTCGGGCTAGTTGCAGGGGGAATTTCAACTCCTCTTGTTTACTACTCTGTCACATTTACATTGTACCATGGTAAAACAGTGCCACATTGTGGTATCTGCAAACATCATCATTGGTATTTTTTTTAATAAACTTAAGAAATGCTCACAAAAGTTAACGAAATAAGTTTTTTGGGTCTTGAATGCTTATCCTGTGATCATTGTGTTTAATTTTTACACATTGTAAAATTCTCCAGTCATTCATATGGCAAGACCATTGGACCCGTTATAAATAAATGAGTTAATCATCAAGTAGGCTTTTTTAAGTCATTTCCTGAGGTTTCCCTCACCTCCACGCAGAAGGGAAACAAAACCTGAGCTGGCACTGTAATCTGGATTAGAAAGAAAGCAAATCTTTCAAATGTGTTACATTGCCCCGTGAAATGCTTTATATATTGCATCCACTTCCTGTTTCTTTCAATCTGAGAGGAGACAACAGACTGAACAAGCTGTGCTTACTAAGTTTGGAAACAGACTAAATTATTAAAAACTCTAGTTGAAGTCAAATTTGTTTTTCTGGTTGTTGTGAAGGAGATGATGCAACAATGTGCAGCTTTGCTCCCCACCAATCCAAAGTCCTTCATAACTCACCGATGCCACCAGCCCCCACCTTCTCTCCTAAAAACCACACAAGGGCACAGCTGGTACAGAGCAGGCACATCACACAGTAGTTGTGTGTGTGTGTGTGTGTGTGTGTGTGTGTGTGTGTGTGTGTGTGTGTGTGTGTAACAGACACAGATTGACAGACCAGGACATCCATTACAGATTTTTCCTCTCAACTCAAGGAAAAGTGCTCCCAGCAATACTCTAAAAATAGATCAGTATTTTTTATGATGACATTCATATTAACTGACATTGCACATAATTTCAGTAGTTGCAGAATCTAAGAAAAGCACAAATTCCCTCTCATGCATGCATACTTGCATCTGATTCATAAAATGTGCCACAGATTGGAGCTTCCATTGTTTATGGCTAAATGCGTTTTATCATTACAGTCAGTGTTGATTCATAAAACATGGATACATTGTATGTCACTAGAGATCAATATTTTCTAATGTCATACCCATGTTGGAAACAAAAACATCTTGTGAAATCTGAAACATATTTGTTGTAGTTTCTTGTTGCTTTAACAAGTAAATATACAGTGTAACTTGCCCTAAAGGAAACACCTCCAATGCCCTATGCTTTAGATAAAACCTCTGCATTTAAATGGGATGGATTTAGCACTTTGTGCAGTATTTTATGCAAACAAAAAAAATATGTTTTGTTTTCTGCTTTCTGTTTCAGCAGAGTGACTGTGTAATGACTGGGTCTGTAGGGATTTAAGAGAATGTGTTGATGAGAGAAAAAAAGACATCAAATGCAGAGGATTTACACACTCATACTTGATAAGACACATCCACCCACTCTGTCAAAAACACTCACACTCACACAAGCACACATTTGAGAACACATGGCTGCCTCTCCCCCGACCCAGATTCATTCACATAGACTGGTGTTATGTAAGAGAGTTACCATCCTCCCCTGAAATATATGTCCTTGTATAAACTCCATGTGTCATACAAGGCCAGAGGCAAAGAACAGAAGAGGCAGACACAAAGAAACACACGCAAAGAGAAGGGAAAAGGAAGAGTGGGTATTTGTGAAAACAAATGAGGGAAAAAAGGTCAGAGGAGACAAGTCAAGAGACTTTAGAGAGAGCCACCATAGAGCACAACCATCAAAGTCTGTGAAATGTGCACACACACAGAAATGCACATGCACATATATGCTCACACATACGCACGCGCGCACACACACACACACACACACACACACACATTTAATATCAAAAGAGGAGGTGCTTATCAGAAGACCAGGCAGGATGAAAGGGATTTAGAGGAAAGCAGAAAGACACAACAGGAGAGAGCAATCAGTGAACCATCAAAACAAGCTGCTAATGTTGCTGTTGTTGACAACATTAACAATAACATAAACAAAATAAATTGTGCATTTTGTCAAATATTATCTTTTTCATTTCATAAAAATCAGAAAATTAAAATATTCATAAAATCAAAAAACCCTCAATTGTGAGATTTGAAATCATTCTGATTCCCCTGTCATGAATTATCCATTTTCTATTACTATTCCAGTAAGTAAAAAACTCAAGATTATAGATGATCTTGGTCAGTAGTGTGTAATGTACATGTGTCAGTGGGAGGGGGGCTTTGATTGACAGATGTCTAGCAAGAGAAAAGTGAAGCAGACAGTGTCTGACAAACCGTCATCTCATTTTGAATCAAATGTCACCAAATCCTGACTGGTACACAGAAGACCTATTTTTCTTTTCTCTTTCCCTGTATAAAGACCTGTGACCTGTGAGATGTGTGTGTTTACTAAGAGGATTTTTTTTTTTTTGGGGGGGTGGGGGGGCATAATGTCTTGAAACATTTCTCAGAATGTTTTTATAACACTTAGATCAATTGCAGTTGCAGACTATTTTATAAATTGTCCACAGGTCGAGCTGTTGCAGCTCCAAACATGGCTGAGGAAATAGGAAAAAAGATAGTTGAGGTAGGAGAGATGGGTGAGGTCAGAGACGTGGGAGAGAGGGAAACCAGGGTGGAGTTGACAGGTGAAGTAGCTGAGGCAGATGAAGGGACAAGCAGAATGGAGGTGATAGGTGAAATGGCAGAAGAAGGCGGTGAAAATGGTGTGTGTCAGGTGTGAACACCTTAACAACAATAGTTGATTTGAATCCTTCCAGTCTAGTTTTAGAATGAATCATAACATTGAGACTGCACTGGTTGAAGTCACTAATGACCTCTTAATGGCATCTGACCATGGTCTTGTTTCAGTGCTTGTCTTGTTAGATCTCAGTGCTGCTTTTGATACGGTTGACCACCAGATCTTACTAAGGAGACTGGAATATCAACTCGGAATCAGAGGCACTGCCCTAGACTGGTTCTGGTCCTATCTTTCAGACCGATATCAGTTTGTTTGTGTCAACGATAACCAATCTCCACGTACTAAAGTCAGCCACGGGGTTCCACAAGGATCTGTGCTTGGTCCAGTTCTTTTCTCTGTATATATGCTCCCTCTAGGTGATATCATAAGGAGTCACTCTATAGATTTCCACTGTTACGCTGACGACACCCAATTATATCTATCTATCAAGCCGGGCGAGCTCAACCGTCTACAGCAGCTTCAGTCCTGCCTTGATGACATTAAGGCCTGGATGACTAATAATTTCCACCTTCTGAACTCTGAAAAAACAAAGTTGCTGCTCATAGGTCCAAAACACCTACGTGACTCTATATCTGATGCCATAGCATTACAAAGTAGTTTTGCGACTCCTTCTGCCACCACTGTAAAGAACCTAGGTGTTAGTTTTGATCAAGACCTGTCTTTTAGCTCCCACATAAAATCGATCTCACGGACTGCCTACTTCCACCTCCGCAATATTTAAAAAATAAGACACCTCCTCCCTCCCCATGCAGCATAACAGCTGGTCTATGCCTTTGTTACTTCCAGGCTGGACTACTGCAACTCTCTACTGGCTGGATGCTCCAATAAGTCGCTGAGAACTCTGCAGCTCATTCAGAACACGGCAGCTCGTGTCCTGACTAAAACTAGAAGAGAGAGATCACATCTCTCCTGGCCTCATTGCACTGGCTTCCTGTACCTTTCAGGATCCAGTTCAAAATCCTCCTCCTTGTCTATAAAGGTCTTCATGGTCTAGCACCCTCTTATATCTCAGACCTGATAAAACCCTATTGCCCCATTAGGACACTTCGTTCTCTGAATACAGGCCTACTTGTGGTTCCAAGAATCTCTAAGTCTAGATGGGGAGCCAGAGCCTTCAGCTACCAAGGTCCTCTATTATGGAACCATCTACCAGTTTCAGTCCGAGTAGGTTAAAAACCCTCCTTTTTGACAGAGCCTTCAGATAAATCCAAGATAAGCTGCAATAGGTTGAGTCTGCTGGGGGTCCCCGGCACATTGAGCTCTATCTTCTCTGCCTTCTCCGTGGGTGTGAATCAGGTTCACGCTCCCTCTAGCTTCTCTCTCTCCTCCTGGCCTCTCCCCGTCTGTTTTCCATCTCCTCCTCTTCCTCCCTCTCCTCCCCCTCTCCTTTGTATCTTTCAATTTTTATTTTTTTATTTTTATTCTTATTTTAATTTATTTTAATTTTTTTTAAATGTTTTATTTTTAATTTTTAATTTTTAATTTTCTTTTTCTTTTTCTTTTTCTTTTTCTTTTTCTTTTTCTTTTTCTTTTTATTCTTATTTTTATTTTTCATTTTATTTTTCATTTCATTTTTATTATTTTTATTTTTCCCTCCCGGATTCCATCAACACTGAGCTGGATCCAGGACCACCTCTACCCGGCTCATCTCACTGCGGTTCCTCCTGCCTGCTACTATGGACTGATTCAATTCAATTCATTGATTTATTTATATCCTGAACTGTTAGCCATCAATAATGTTTTGCTTGTGCCCGCCTGTCCGTCCTGGGTGAGGATCCCCCTCTGTCTCTCACCCTGAGGTTTCTTCCCTTTTTTTCCCTGTCAGGGTTTTTCTTGGGAGTTGTTCCTCAGCCTTTGCAAGGGTCTAAGGACAGGGGTTTTTTCACTATGTATACATTGTTGCTCTCCTTGTAAAGTGCTCTGAGATAACAGCTGTTATGATATGGCACTTAAAACAAATAAAGTTGAAGTTGAAGTTGAAGTAGTCTTCTTCTCTGACGTCTTCATCTGATCGCAGTGCATAAAAATGTAAAAAGCGCAGGAAACTGACATCGGAGAACGCCATCTTCCTTTGTATGGAGCGTCTGTGGATGCAGCCAGCTAACGGCAAGGGATGATGACGCAAATGGGCAGTGAGGGATGATGACATAGCGAGGGGTGATGACGTAGCGAGGGATGTCCCATTTCTTAGGGGAACAGCCTACACCTTGCTCTCTTGCTCAAAATCGAGGGTTGAGACTAAGACGAAGACTAGGGGCTACGGGGAAGGGGAAGGGGTAAGGGGAAGAATTGGAATTCACCCTAAGTCTAAGACGGACTTAGACTTTCAGAGCAACTGTCCTAGCAACCACCAACAACCAACAGCGAGCAAGTGGGTGATTATAAGCGTGACCAGACGTGCACGATTTGCTCATCATGTCCCCGGTTAAATAGAGAGGCAGTAGCGATCTGGTTCAGGGCAGTAGCAATTTTGTTGGAAAAGCTACAAAAAGACGTCACATTACTTTTGATATTTTTCGTACGAAAGCTGGGACCATACCATGAAGACATGTGACAACTATTTTCAAGCCAGGCATTGAGACTGGACAAGCAGTTGTGTCTGTGGGTATCTTAGAAGCTACCATCAGAGAGGCTATATGGAATGGAAAGGTCTGGACTCTGTTTCACTTACCTCCTTTGCTTATGTAAAGGGGACAAGTTTTGGAGATCTGTGTAGTGGGTGCCTGCATATCATTCATCACGGAACTATTTGCAGCGAGCTTTCTCGACGAGCTTGCCAGAGGAGAACATGCAGCAACTGTGGTTGTTGAATCTGATGATCTGAATGACTTCACTCCTCTTGCTGCATACTCTGATGAAGGAAAGCTGCTCATCACTTTAAAGACATTCCAAGACATTCATGTTACAATAAAGTAGTCTTTGACTGAGAAAAATTGAACATTTAAACACACACTCATTCTTTGGACAACATAATGGGATAGAAACTGCTCAACTAGTGTATACCTTTAACTTTAAAGGCTAGATGGTTTAGTCCCTCATCTCCAGCTGAGTTGGCAGTTAGGTACAGAGGACTTTTTTTTGCCTTTTGTTTTTTTACAGCTTTATAGAGTAAATGACATGCTTATTTATGTTGGTCTGAGATGTTTTTTAATGCAGAACATGCAGTGTAAAATTTCATGCATCTAGCCTGTACTGTTTTGACTCTATTTACAACTTCTAGATTGAGATTGCTTTGTACGTGGGTTTGGCAGTGCAAGACGATGTTCTTGGGAGGAGCATAAGGCTCCTGAGGAAGCATAGGCCTGAATGATGGAGTTTCTGGTAAGAGGGAGAGGACCCAGAGGTGATATGAATTTGATTTGGGCTGTTACTGGTAGTCAGTGGAGGTCTATCAGAAGCGGTGTCACATGTGCCCTCTTTGGGTCTTTGAAGATTAGACCCAAAGAGCAGTATTCTGTACCCTCTGTAGAGGTTTTGTGGCACAGTCCAAAAAAGTCCAAAAAACAATTGCAGTAATTCACTCAAGAGGTGACCATTACTTGAACCACGGGTTGGGTCGCATACTTGGTCAAGAATGGTCTGATTTTACAAATTTTACAAAGAGCAAAGTGTCATGCCCGGGAGACCACTGCAATGTGCTCTACAAGGGAGAGCTGGACGTCAATCAAGGCACTCAGGTTTCTTCAAATTCTTACTGGGCAGAAGAGCCAACTTCTATATCAGTGTTGTGGAGGAGTGGTTGGTTGGCAGGAATCATTAACGGTATGTCCCAACACTCTGTCTTACCCCTTCATCTTACCCCTACCCCTTGATATTGTGCATTCAGGTGAGGGCAAGGGGTGTCCCAATTCTCATTTGGAACAATGGTAAAGGGCTAAGACGAAAGGCTACGCGCCACTTAAAACCAAATAAGCTTTCGACCGCGCTTGAAACCAAGGGGTACGCATTCAGACCAACGTCAGGATGGCTGCAGCACATCAACCAGGGAAGGAGTCTCATAAAGGTAAGTATTTTCAGCAGTTTAGCATGATTTACAATTATGACACTCATGTTCTACGTTACATTTTAACTGTCGTTGCGGTTGATTGAAGTAATGTTCGTTTAGCCAACGTTATCGTTGTCGCATAACTTTCATTTAAGCAAGCTAGTTATTTGTCAAGCTGACGTACCCAATAATCAATGACACTGTCACGATCTGAGTTTGATCATGATTAAAAAATAAAGAGAGGACCCAAACGCACGACTCAACACACAAATAATATGAGTGAATGGTGATTTTAATAAAGAAACTAAAAAGGAACCATACAGAGAACTTCACTAATAAAAGGGGCAAACCATGGTGAGGATACAAACATGGAAAAACTCAGGAAGCTAAGGTGACTAAATACACAGACGAGACATGAGGATGTGTGCTTACCCCAGGGAGAACATGAGGAAAAGGACCACAAAGGAGCTTGAAACACTAGGAAACCGAAATGCACTACGAACTCGAAATACAAACACCAGGAACTGGAAATACACATATGCTGAACTGAAATACCAGAAAACACTAAGACGAATGAGAACCAGAAGGAACAGAGAGCACAAGAGAGCTGAGACACAGACAATCAACCAAATCAAATCAAAATGCACTGGCGACAAGACAAAGGGCAGACACAGACTTTAAGCAGCAGAATGAGACTCAGGTGGGACATGAGGGAAGGCCAAGTGAGCAGACACAAGGAAGGTCAGGCTTTCAAAATAAAACAGGAAACTGACAAGACAAAACCCCAGCACAGGACAAAACTCACCACAGTGACAGAAACAGACAGGACCGTGACAGACACAGCACTATTTATGGTTATTTAGTGTGAAGTCAATTTGCTTGAAAGCGCTTGACTGTTTTTTTTTTTCGTTAGACCAATACTGGGACCACTACAGGACCATGTTCAGGTTTAACAGAGGTATTTTTAGACTGAGTTTTTTGGAGGGAAAACAAGCAGCTGGAAACAAAGACATACCAGCTGATTGCTGAAAAGGGGGGAGATGAACCCCTTCCCCTCCGTCCTCCATGAAGCTGGGGGTCCTGCAAGAGCACCCCCTTTTGCCAGGGCAGTTTGACTTGCCCCAGCCAATCACCTGAGCTCCTGACTGAGGAGGCAGGACAAGCCGCCTCACAGCGCATGCGCAGGACCCAACCTGCCCAGGTTCCTGCCTCTGAACCCCTTAAAACTAAGAAGACACCAGAGATCTCTCTCTTGCCTCATGCCTTCCTGCCTCTCTACCACGCTCCTCTTCACCAGAGAGGACACACTTCAAGCTCTCTGCCACACGTGATCTGGGAGAGAACACGTCACATCCACATCCTGGACTCCAGGAGCAACACCACTCCTCATCCGGCAGCCCGACGTTCCTACAGGGCCTAAACCCAACAGCAACTGCAGCTCTGTCCCTCTCTCTTTCACCCTCTTCTACTTTCCCTTTTACTTCTCAGGAGTAGCCATGGAAATTCTGGTCAGAGCCGCAGATAAGTGCGCACGAGACACCGCTGCCACTACAGTTTTCCGACCATGAAAGTAATCCGCCGAAGCGGCTCAGGGTTGGCCTGGCAGCGGGTCGGGCAGGCAGGAGGTCGATGGCCGGGGCAGAGGAGCAGAGCGAAGGTCAGGGACAGGCGGTGGGTCAGTGGCCAGGGCAACTGGCAGAGACGTGGTCGTGGGGCAGGCAAAGGTCGATGACTGGGGCTGGAGAGCAGGATCAAGGTCGAAGACAGGAGGAGGGTCGAAGCCAAGAAAGATAGCAGTAACGCAGGAACGGAACAGGAACGCAGGAAAGGGACAGAAACGCAGGAAGAGATGATCAGGAGCACAGGAACAGACGATCAGGAACACAGGAACAGATGATCAGGAACAGGAGAACAGGAGACGAGCACGGGAACGGGAGTCAGGGTCAAAGGCTTGCCGAGGCTGGTGAAGCATAGGTTCACAGACGGTCTGACACAGGACACTGGAGAACACTGGGCAGCAGCAGGTGGGGCAGGTGATTGACAGACACAGCGGACCAGGTGTGAGTGGGAGGAGCAGGAGATAGGCAGGCAGGCAGACATGCACACAGACAGAGAGAGGCAGGCAGACAGACAGACAGGCAGGCAGGCATGACAGAGACACCCCCCCCCCCCCCCCCCCCCCCCCCCCCCCCCCCCAAGGGATGGCTCCAGAAGTCCCAAGCCAGGCCCACCACACTGGGCGGGGGGGGGGGGTTGGACTAGGTGGAGGGCTCAGAATTCCACCAAACAGTCCGAAGCCACCGCCTCCTCTCCAGAGGAAGCCTGGGACTCATCCCCATCGAGGGAACGCAATGGAGTGGGCGCTGGGCGACGAGCTGGACGGTGGTACTCCTGGGCTGGCCCCGATGTAGAGCAGGCTGGTCCGGGTGCTGATGGTGTCAGAGATGAGGGTACGGTCCTAAATCCTCCTGGCAGGAACCCAGGACCTCTCTTCCGGGCCGTAACCCTCCCAGTCCACCAAATACTGGATGCCGCATCCCCTCCACCGGGACTGGAGCAGGCGATGGACCGTGTAGACGAGGCCCCCATCCAGAAGTTGGGGCGCCGGGGGTGGAGAAGCTGCCTGTGCCAACGGGCTTTCATGTACCGGCTTCACCCTAGAGACGTGGAAGGTCGGGTGGGTGCATGCAGTCAGGCAGGCGCAGGCGGACCACTGTGGGGCTGATGACCCATTCGATGGAGAAGGAACCAAGGAACTGGGGAGCCAGCTTGCGGTACTCCACCCAGAGAGGCAGGTCCTTGGCCGGTCGGGTCTGGTCGGTCTGGCCATTAGACTTGGGGTGGAAACCGGATGTTAGGCTGACTGTGGCCCCCAACAGGTGGCAGATCTCCTTCCAGAATGCAGAGGTGAACTGGGAGCCACGGTTGGAGACAATGTCCCTGGGGATCCCTTGGATTCGGAAGACCTGCTGCTGCACCACTTGAGCCGTCTCCCGGGCCGAGGGCAATTTTGGAAGCGGGACAAATGCGCCATTTTGCTGAACCGATCTACCACTGTCAGGATCACAGTCTTTCCCTCTGAGGAAGGCAGACCCGACCAAGGATGCAAGGGCGTAGGCAGGGGCCGGAGCAGGCTGGCCAGCGGGCAATTGGAGGCCTTGTGCCTATTGCAGGTCAAGCGGGCCTGCACATAATCGCGTACATCTTCCCGCATGGACGGCCACCAGAACCGCTGGGCGAGGAACTGGAAGGTGCAGACGGTTTGTCACCCTGGGTGACAAACCAGGTGCGAATCGTGCCCCCAATGGATGACCTGCGACCTCAGAGGTCCAGGCACGAATAGGCGACCATCCGGACAGGCGCTGGGACTGGGTTGGGACCGGAGGGCCTCCCGCACCTTCCTCCTGGAACTGTTGGGAGAGAGCATCCAGTTTGATGTTGCGGGACCCCGGGCGGTAAGACAGGGTGAAGCGGAAGCGGGTGAAAAACAGGGTCCAACGTGACTGTCTGGGGTTGAGGAGCTTAGCAGATCAGAAGTACTCCAAGTTCTTATGGTCCATCCATACCAGGAATGGTTCGGAAGCCCCCTCCAGCCAGTGACGCCACTCCTCCAGCGAGCAGTTCTCTGTTGCCGATGTCGTAGTTCCTCTCGGCAGGCAAGAGTCGACGAGAGAAGAAGGTGCACGGATGGAGCTTGCTGTCGAATCTGGTACCTGGTAATGCCGAACGGTACTCGGTACAGGTACTCGTAGTGGCCAGTAAGTGTTGAACACCGTCTTCCACTCGTCGCCTTCCCGGATGTGGACAAGGTGATAGGCGTTGCGAAGATCCAACTTGGACCATGGCCCCCTGAAGCAGTTCAAAGGCAGAGGAGAGTAGTGGCAAGGGGTACCGGTTCTTCACCGTCAGGTCGTTGAGGCCCCTGTTATCAATACAGGGGTGCAGGGACCCATCCTTCTTCTCGAAAAAAACTCTCTGATGTAGGTCTCCATGGCCTGTCTCTCAGGGGTGGAGAGAGAGTAGAGCCAGCCTCTGGGAAGGGTCACACCCGGGAGCAGGTCAATGGCGCAGTCGTAGGCCGATGTGAGGGCAAGGAAGTGGCCCTCGCCTTGTTGAAGACTGCTCTCAGTCCATGGTAGCACTGGGGAACACCAGAGAGATCTGGGGCTGGGCTGGAAGACGTCGGACCGGCAGGGGATGAGGCGGCGAGCAGGCACGTCTGATAGCACTCAATTCCCCATTCCCGGACCTCTCCTGTCCGCTAGTCGAGGTTGGGGTTATGGAGGCGGAGCCGAGGATGAGGGGTTGGCCAGGGGAACGGAGCAGGTGGAACCGGATGGTTTTCCTGATGGTTCCCAGAGGTCTTCAGGATTACAGGGACAATGACTTACAGATCCCAGGAGATGACCATCCAGGGCCCGTGCAGAAACTGGGGAGGCCAATGGCTGGCTCTTGATTCCCATCTGGTGGGCGAGCTCCGAGTCCAGGATGTTGGCCTCGGCCCCCCGAGTCCACCAGAGCCGACAGGGAGTGTGCGGAACCTGGAAGGTGGATCCACACCTGGAGGATTACATGGACATTGAGTTCAGCCGGACACCTTCTACGTCTGGTGAGCTCCCCCCTTTAACCGGGCACGACGCTACCCTGTGTCCATCACCCCCGCAGTACAGGCACAGGTTTGCTGAAACGTGGCGTTGACGCTCAGCAGGGGTGAGTACAGTGCGCCTGATCTCCACAGCCTCCACGGGATCAAAACAGGAAGCCAATCGAGCAGGAGGAGCGGAAAAGCTGCCCTGGGAATGGGAAGCTGGCAGCTGGAAACAGCCTCTCTCTCGACGACACGCCTGGACCCTTTGGTCAATGCGGGTAGCGAGGGCGATGGCGTTGTCGAGGGTGGTGGGGAGCTCATGGGCGATAAGCTCATCTTTTAGGTAGTCTGCCAAGCTGTGGTGGAAGGCGTCTACCAACGCCTCTGTGTTCCGGGAACTACGGCAGGCCTGGGTCCTGAAGTCAACAGCATAGTCAGCTAACGTGCGTCTCCCCTGCCTGATGCTCATCAGGGCACGCAAAGCCTCGGAAGCAGACAATCCCGTGTCGAAGACCTTTAACATCTCTGCAGTGAATAGGAGGAGGAGCATGCGGTGGTTTGACGCTCGTACTCAGCCGTTCGCCAGAGCCGAGCCCTGCCGGTCAGGTGGGTGATCGTGTAAGCCACCTTAGCTCTCTCAGTTGCGTAGGTTTGGGGTTGGAGCGAGAACAGAAGTTTACAGTTACAGTTTTACAGGCAGGCAGACATGCACACAGACAGACAGAGGCAGGCAGACAGGCAGGCAGACAGACAGACAGGCAGGCAGGCATGGCAATTTATCTTTCATAGATCATATGCATTACATTAGTTTTGACCCTTCCTGCTATAGTCAACCCCTCCTAAAAAAAGAGGGATCCTGAATAAAATCTTCTGTTCACAAATCTACCTTTTGTTCGTGCTACAGAGGTGCCAAAGAGTCTCTGCACATGTGCTCATGTACAACAATGCACATGTAAGCTAATGTACACGCTTTATGGCAACTTGACCTTAATCAAAGTGACATTGACAGAAAATGTCTTTGTCATGACAATTTGACAAATGCATCTATTTCTGTGTGTATCACAAATTGACATAATGATTATTATAATGAGGGGTGTAACAACCAACCGCTAAAAATCATAAAAAAATTATAAAAAGGGGAATGAGTGACTGATATAACTTTTCACCTCCTCAACGCACCCATTGATCCATACGATCCATACAGGATATCGGAGAATAACACAGCCAGACGAACAACAAACGTAACACATTTGTCTAATTAATGTGACTCGTGCTCTTGCTTCTGTGAGGCTCCCCTGTCAGCCAAATGGACTCAACTCAACTCAACTCAATTTTATTTGTTTTAAGTGCCATATCATAACAGCTGTTTTCTCAGAGCACTTTACAAGGAGAGCAACAATGTGTACATAGTGAAAAAAACCCTGTCTTTAAACCCTCGCAAAGGCTGAGGAACAACTCCCAAGAAAAACCCTGACAGGGAAAAAAAGGGAAGAAACCTCAGGGTGAGAGACAGAGGAGGGGATCCTCACCCAGGACGGACAGGCGGGCACAAGCAAAACAGCACTGATGGCTGACAGTTCAGGATATAAATAAATCAATGAATTGAATTGAATCAGTCCATAGTAGTAGGCAGGAGGAACCGCAGTGAGATGAGCCGGGTAGAGGTGGTCCAGGATCCAGCTCAGCGTTGATGGAACCTGGGTGGAAAAATAAAAATAATAAAAAAAATAAAATGAAAAATAAAAATAAGAATAAAAAGAAAATTAAAAATTAAGAATAAAAAAAATAATAATAATAAAAATAAAATAATAAAAAATAAAGAAAAACTGAAAGATAAAAAGGAGAGGAAGGAGTGGTGGAGGGGGAGAGGGAGGAAGAGGAAGAGATGGAAAACAGATGGGGAGAGGCCAAGAGGAGAGAGAGAAGCTCGAAGGAACGTGAACCTGATTCACACCCACAGGTAAGGCAGAGAAGATAGAGCTCAATGTGCCGGGGACCCCCAGCAGACTCAATCTATTGCAGCTTATCTTGGATTTATCTGTAGGCTCTGTCAAAAAGGAGGGTTTTTAACCTACTCTTAAAGGTAAAGAGGGTGTCTGCCTCCCGGACTGAAACTGGTAGATGGTTCCGTAACAGAGGGCCTTGGTAGCTGAAGGCTCTCACTCCCCATCTAGACTTAGAGATTCGTGGAACCACAAGTAGGCCTGTATTCAGAGAACGAAGTGTCCTAGTGGGGCAATAGGGTTTTATCAGGTCTGAGATATAAGAGGGTGCCAGACCATGAAGACCTTTATAAACAAGGAGAAGGATTTTGAACTGGATCCTGAAAGGTACAGGAAGCCAGTGCAATGAGGCCAGAACAGGAGAGATGTGATCTCTCTTTCTAGTTTTAGTCAGGACACGAGCTGCCGCGTTCTGAATGAGCTGCAGAGTTCTCAGAGACCTATTGGAGCATCCAGCCAGTAAGGAGTTGCAGTAGTCCAGCCTGGAAGTAAAAAAGGCATGGACCAGCTGTTCTGCTGCATGGGGAGGGAGAGGGGTCTTATTTTTGCAACATTGCGGAGGTGGAAGTAGGCAGTCCGTGAGATAAATTTTATGTGGAAGCTAAAAGACAGGTCTTGATCAAAACTAACACCTAGGTTCTTTGCAGTGGTGGCAGAAGGAGTCGCAAAACTACTTTGTAATGCTATATGCTATATTAATGTGGAATCGGTGTGTACAATGGCTAAAACGATGTTGGACACCGTAGTTTTCTCTGGCCCCCTCCCCAACCTGGCAAGTGATGACATGTTTAGCCGTACATCATCATTTAACCGCTGGTTATTGAGGTAGTGTCCCACAAATGACGTGGGCTTTGCAAATCATTGGCAAACTTTCTGGGGTAGACCTGGTCTCATTAGGAGGGACTGCATCCACCCCACGTTGGAAGGAGCAGCCCAACTCTCTAGTAACCTGACTAAGAGCATTAATCCTCCCCCACCCTGACTCAGAGTTGAGACTAGAAGGCAGAGGAGCAGTCTAACACACTCCTCTGTGCTTCCCTCTATTCAGTCACCCACACAGAACCCCATAGAGACTGTGTCTGTCCCCCGACTGTCCAGATTTAGCAGCAGAGGAGCGACCCTTAACAATCTTATAAAAATCAGGAGTTCCTCAGTCACTCAGGACAGGAGCATTAAATGTGGATTACTTAATATCCGCTCCCTGTCTTCCAAAGCCATTCTTGTAAATGAATTAATCTCTGACAACAACATTGATGTGTTGTGTCTTACTGAAACTTGGCTTTGTGAGGGTGACCATGTTAGCCTAAATGAGGCTTCTCCTCCCAGCCATATTAACTATCATGTCCCTCGATTTTCTGGCCGTGGAGGTGGGGTGGCAGCCGTGTTTGATCGTAGTCTGTTAATTACTCCGAAACCTAATATTGATTATAATTCATTTGAAAGCCTTATCATCAGCTTGTGTCACCAAAGCTGGAAGACACAGCCCCTCCTACTTGTCGTAGTGTATCAGGCCCCAGGTCCCTATTCAGATTTTCTGGCTGAATTTCCAGAATTTCTTTCAAACCTACTTCTCAAAACTGACAAAATCATTATCATCGGTGACTTCAATATTCATGTAGATGTGGTCAGTGATAGCTGCAGTAAAGCATTCACCTCTATAGTCGAGTCCATTGGCTTCTGCCAGCATGTGCATGAACACACGCACTGCTTTAATCACACCCTGGACCTTGTTCTATCTTATGGTGTTGAAATTAAACACCTGACCATCCCCCCCCCCCTAACCCATTTATTTCCGACCATTCTTTAATTACTTTCAACTTCCTTCTAGCCGGTTGTGTGTGAAAGAAGAGCAGTATATATACACGACACTTAACTGACAGTGTCTTATCAAACTTTAAAGAAGCTATCCCCCTGTCTCTTGGTACTGCATCCCCCCCTCTCTGTTATGAAAGCCTGAGTCCCTCCCTCATCGATCACCTCACTGATAGCTTTGTTACCTCCCTTCGCAAGACTCTTGACTCGGCTGCACTCCTAACAAAAAAGACCAAGATCCGCCCCCTGGTTTACTCCAGAAACTCGCCACTTAAAGCAGCTAGCACGTAAGTTAGAGAGGAAATGGCGTTCAACCAAAAACACTCGCATTTTTCTTACCTGGAAAGATAGCCTGAAGACTTACAGGCTGGCTCTGTGTAATGCCAGAGCCAGATACTACTCCTCTCTAATTGAGGAAAATAAGCATAACCCTAGGTTTCTGTTCAACAGTTTATTTGAATCCTTCCAGTCTGGTTTTAGAATGAATCATAGCACTGAGACTGCACTGGTTAAAGTCACCAATGACCTCTTAATGGCATCTGACCAGGGTCTTGTTTCAGTGCTTGTCTTGTTAGATCTCAGTGCTGCTTTTGATACGGTTGACCACCAGATCTTACAAAGGAGACTGGAATATCAACTCGGAATCAGAGGCACTGCTTTAGACTGGTTTCGGTCCTATCTTTCAGACCGATATCAGTTTGTTTGTGTCAGCGATAACCAATCTCCACGTACTAAAGTCAGCCACGGGGTTCCACAAGGATCTGTGCTTGGTCCAGTTCTTTTCTCTGTATATATGCTCCCTCTAGGTGATATCATCAGGAGTCACTCTATAGATTTCCACTGTTACGCTGACGACACCCAATTATATCTATCTATCAAGCCGGGCGAGCTCAACCGTCTACAGCAGCTTCAGTCCTGCCTTGATGACATTAAGGCCTGGATGACTAAAAATTTCCTCCTTCTGAACTCTGAAAAAACAGAGTTGCTGCTCATAGGTCCAAAATACCTATGTGACTCTATATCTGATGCCATAGCATTACAAAGTAGTTTTGCGACTCCTTCTGCCACCACTGCAAAGAACCTAGGTGTTAGTTTTGATCAAGACCTGTCTTTTAGCTCCCACATAAAATTTATCTCACGGACTGCCTACTTCCACCTCCGCAATATTTCAAAAATAAGACACCTACTCCCTCCCCATGCAGCAGAACAGCTGGTCCATGCCTTTGTTACTTCCAGGCTGGACTACTGCAACTCTTTACTGGCTGGATGCTCCAATAAGTCGCTGAGAACTCTGCAGCTCATTCAGAACGCGGCAGCTCGTGTCCTGACTAAAACTAGAAGAGAGAGATCACATCTTTCCTGGCCTCATTGCACTGGCTTCCTGTACCTTTCAGGATCCAGTTCAAAATCCTCCTCCTTGTTTATAAAGGTCTTCATGGTCTGGCACCCTCTTATATCTCAGACCTGATAAAACCCTATTGCCCCACTAGGACACTTCGTTCTCTGAATACAGGCCTACTTGTGGTTCCACGAATCTCTAAGTCTAGATGGGGAGTGAGAGCCTTCAGCTACCAAGGCCCTCTGTTATGGAACCATCTACCAGTTTCAGTCCGGGAGGCAGACACCCTCTCTACCTTTAAGAGTAGGTTAAAAACCCTCCTTTTTGACAGAGCCTATAGATAAATCCAAGATTAGCTGCAATAGATTGAGTCTGCTGGGGGTCCCCGGCACATTGAGCTCTATCTTCTCTGCCTTCTCTGTGGGTGTGAATCAGGTTCACGCTCCCTCTAGCTTCTCTCTCTCCTCTTGGCCTCTCCCCATCTGTTTTCCATCTCCTCCTCTTCCTCCCTCTTCTCCCCCATCACCCCTTCCTCTCCTTTTTATCTTTCAATTTTTCTTTATTTTTTATTATTTTATTTTTATTATTATTTTATTTTTTTTATTCTTAATTTTTAATTTTCTTTTTATTCTTGTTTTTATTTTTCATTTTATTTTTAGTTTTATTTTTATTATTTTTATTCTTCCCTCCCGGGTTCCATCAACGCTGAGCTGGATCCAGGACCACCTCTACCCGGCTCATCTCACTGCGGTTCCTCCTGCCTACTACTATGGACTGATTCAATTCAATTCATTGATTTATTTATATCCTGAACTGTTAGCCACCAATAATGTTTTGCTTGTGCCCGCCTGTCCGTCCTGGATGAGGATCCCCTCCTCTGTCTCTCACCCTGAGGTTTCTCCCCTTCTTTTTCCCTGTCAGGGTTTTTCTTGGGAGTTGTTCCTCAGCCTTTGCGAGGGTCTAAGGACAGGGGTTTTTTCACTATGTACACATTGTTGCTCTCCTTGTAAAGTGCTCTGAGATAACAGCTGTTATGATATGGCACTTAAAACAAATAAAGTTGAAGTTGAAGTTGAAGTTGAAGTTATAGCATCAGATATGGAGTCACGTAGGTGTTTTGGACCTATGAACAGTAACTCTGTTTTTTTCAGAAGGAGGAAATTATTAGTCATCTAGGCCTTAATGTCATCAAGGCAGGACTGAAGCTGCTGTAGATGGTTGTGCTCGCCCAGCTTGATAGATAGATATAATTGGGTGTCGTCAGTGTAACTGCGTAAGTGGAAGTCTACAGAGTGACTCCTGATGATATCACCTAGAGGGAGCATATATAAAGAAAAAAGAACTAGGCTGAGCACAGATCCTTGTGGAACCCCGTGGCTGACTTTAGTATGTGGAGATTGGTTATCGTTGACACAAACAAACTGATATCGGTCTGAAAGATAGGACCGGAACCAGTCTAAAGCAGTGCCTCTGATCTCAAGCTGATATTCCAGTCTCCTTAGTAAGATCTGGTGGTCAACCGTATCAAAAGCAGCACTGAGATCTAACAAGACAAGCACTGAAGCAAGATCATGGTCAGAAGCCATTAAGAGGTCATTGGTGACTTTAACCAGCGCAGTCTCAGTGCTATGATTCATTCTAAAACCAGACTGGAAGGATTCAAATAAACTGTTGTTAATAAGGTGTTCACAGAGCTGGTTGGCAATGATTTTCTCAAGGATTTTTGAGATGAAGATAAGAGTAGAGATCGGTCTGTCATTTGCTAAAGTTCTTGGTTCAAGGGAACGCGCCCATTACCATTTATTTTAGTATTCCTGGTGAGAAGGAGGGTGCGCTGTGCAGCAGTGCAGCGCTGTGTGGGTGTGCGTTGCTCTGTCGCTTCCCTGCACTCTGCTTTGGCAGTGGTGAGTGTCCTTCCTCCCCCTCTTTGTGTGTGATAACATGTAAGTGGCTAATGCTAGTGTGGTCCTAGGAAAACGCTGACGTCAGGCTCCGTCCCTCTCACTTTCCCTCCTGTATGAGTGTGTGTGCTAATCAGTTCTGCTAACAGGTAGCTGCTGTAGTCTGCCTGCAGCCATCATGCTCAGCCTTATTGAACTGCACTAATGATTATGTTTTGTTAGGGGAAACCACGTAGGACCCTGCTGCTTTGTCTTCGTTGGACTCCAGCTGACCAGTGGTGTTACTGCTCTGCTGTTTATTGTCTGGCTGGGGCTGCTTGGGCTGCCAATGTGGCTTGAGGGCCGTTTGGATGCAGATCCACAGATTGTTCAAAGCGCCCTTCCTGCAAATCCCCAGATGGTGCTGCGGCTAACTGATCTGCAGCTTCTATGGCAGCGGCTTATGCTGCACCACAGGACTGCCCTGAATCTCTCCTTTAAGAAAAATATTTAATTGTTTTATTGGTGTTTGATTGGTGATTTACCTTGAATTATGTTACTCCTGTTTCTTTCCCTTGGGTTCTGATTAAGGTCTAACTTTTGGCCTTTGGTTGCGCAAAATTGTTGAGTTATTGTGTGTTTGGTTTGAGTGCGACTCCCTTTTTTAATTGTTTCTTTTTTTTCTGTTCTGAGGCTGGTGGGCGGGTGGCGGAGACTGGTGGGGTCCCTTCACTGGGTGTGCCGTGTTCTTTATTGGTGGTGATTTCCAAGTGTGTGTGAGTGGATGATTTAGTGTGTTTTATTTTTGATTTCGTTAATTTGGGTGGGCTCCACAATACATTCATTCACTAACCCCTAGCCTCTGACTGTTGTCTTTTTTTTCTTTTTTTTTTCATGTGTGTGTGCGTGTGTGTGATTAAAGTTGGTTTTATGGTTTTACTTGAATTCTGAGCAAAATAAAATGATTATATTTCGATACTATGAACCTTGTCTCAGCAACTCAATAGAACAAACCTGTGTGTCTTGCTACTGACCTATGATTTCCCTGGGTGAAATTCCCAGGGTGGCGTTGTCACGCAACAATTTAAATTGATTAAGTTTTCATCTTTATACTTCACTTCTTCGCCACACAAGAAAAGTGACTTCGGCGTAGGCTTCATTTTTCGTACCACAAGACCTCGTCCATCTTTTATACACAGGGTGTGTCTGAAACCACTCCCTATCCAATATGTAGGGCCCTTAATCGGGTGGACACCATTTTAAGTAGTGTCCAAATGTTCACTGAACGAGAGTAAGGGCCCCTAATGTATCCCACAATGCACCGGATTTCAAGTGTACATGGGATGGTCACTAGTTGGAGCCCTATATCCCATCATGCACTGCGGTCGGCACAGCAGCTTCGGTACAAATGTAAGTCACTTGATTGTCAGAATAATGTGTTCATATTTGAACATTGTTGATAAAACGATGATTGTCAATATTTTCCACCAGTTTGGTACATATAAATGATGCGACAATACTGTGACGTCATCAATGAGTTCCGGGTGACAATCAAGTATCTGAAGGTGTTTGCCGCCAATTGAGGGCACTATATAGTGGACTACATGTACTGCACTATTTAGGGTTTAGGGGTTAGGGAGTGGTTTTGGACACAGCCACAGTAGTGGTAAAGTGGTAAACTTTCATTTTCAAAGCACAGCAGTGCCTGTGCAGCATGGGGGAAAACAGTTATGGCAGAGGAGGAGAAAACCAAAGAATCTTCTGAAGTGTGGGAGCACTTCACATTGACTAAAACTAAAATGCATGTCAGTTGCAAATTGTGTACAATGGATCTTGCATGGCACGGGAGCACCACGGTAATTGGAACATCTGAAACAAAAACATGGGTAAATAAGCTTACATTACGACAAAATTTTCTCGAGCTTAATTAAACAAAAGATTAGGCTCATAGTGTATGTGCAGTGTTTTAAGTGATGAGACATTCATCTCACAGCAAATACTTCGCTAGTTTATGCTAGTTTATTTATTTATTTATCCTTTCTGAAATAAAACTTTTCTTTTATGGTGTCCCCAAAAGGATTTTCCCTTCATGTAAAAATAGAAAGATATATAACGATTTTCATTGTTGCTGCCCTTCGTTCCCTTCGGTTGTTGTTTTGGCATTACACCACCAAGCCTCACAGAGCTGTGTATGCTCAGTCCTGGTGAGTCCCTGTAGGAGGGACTCTCTCCCCATTGTCTTATTTACACGCTTTTGCTTTGTTCAAAACCACAATATGTTGATGTTTGTTATGATGCAACGTGTTAGTGAAACCTCTGATTAAGTTTATATTGATTAACAATTTGTCGATTTGATACCAGACCGAGTTATTCATGTTGTTAGCTTCTTTTAACTTTATGCTAGCTGGGCCGGTTTTCCTTTCATTTCCCTCTTTTTTTATGCTGACTTCATGAGGTTGTGCTCTGCATGTTGTAGCTGTGAAGTAACTGTGTTGTCTTGTGTTGGGATGATTTGTTGTGGTTACATGAATTTTTTTTGTAGAACGGTGGAGAGTTGCAGTGTGGCTCTGTGTGTATGACGCCTGTGTTTGTATGTTAGTTGACGATCTTGATCATGATATTTTGCACTATAAAAAATGAGCAAATATGGGTGAATTTTATTTTCAGTCTTTACAACTGGAAGATGTGTTGGAAATATTTAATGTATTTTCATTTTATGTTAAAATAAAAAAAATGTCAGTATGTCATGTTGTCATGGTATTAAACTAAATCATGTTTACTTCCTGAGTGTGAGTGTTTCAGGATATTTTAATGAAAAGTCAATTGCTATCACTTTGCTTCAGGTCAAAGAATATCCTTATTACACTGTCATAATAGTGTCTTGACAGTCAAGTTTATACTTCATGATATGTTAATGACAACTCAAAATGCTACCACTTTACTATTACTATTACACTGTCATGTAATGGTGTCATGACAGTGAGTTTTGGGTATCCTGTCAAACATCGATGACCAAGTGCTAGAATTGGTCTGAAAACTTGTTTATTATAATAATCATTGTGTCAACTTGTCATACACACAGAAATAGATGCATTTGTCAAACTGTCATGACAAAGACATTTTCTGTCAATGTCACTGATCTGATTAAGGTCAAGTTGTCATAATAAGGACATCCCAAACAAATCTAATGTCAAGTTGTCATGACAAAGACATTTTCTGATAATGTCACTTTGATTAATGTCAAGTTGTCATAATCAAGACAACCCAAACAGTGTCAACTTGTCATTACAAAAACTGAATGACACTTAATGGCAGCAGTCATAAGCGTTTATGACATTGACATAATGTTTATGACAAGTTAATGACTGTGTCCTTTGACAGTTATGACTGTCATGTCACTATTATGACGGTGCCTTCAAGTAAAGTGTTACAGATCAATCAAAAATAATGATAATTTCTCTCATATCACTCCTCCAGTGAATGTGAGGGCATGGCTGCTGCTGCTGCTGCTGCTGCTCCTTCTGCTGCTCCTTCTGCTGCTGCTCCTCCTGCTTTAACCAGTGGTATGTACTGTGCAAAAGATGGTTGGTGTTTATTTGTAGGGCTCCAGCCAATTATAGAATATATCAACTGAATATTGCGATTTTGATTTCATACAGGCAGTGAAGGTCTCCGAAGCCCTGTTGGTCTCTCCTGCAGAGTTGTTTGCTCCGACTCTTCCCAGGGGCCTGTTGCACCAAACGAGGATTAAGCCGGGATATCTTGGTTATCCTGGCTTAATTTATCCGTGATCCAGTTGTGCAAAAGCCGGATAGGGGGCAGTATGATATGTTATGGTGTAAGTTACTATGGAGCAGGCTAGCTCCACAGAATGCAGGATCTATTCAGTCTCACCTCTTATCTCAGTCAGCAGTCACCACAAATGGAAACCAATAGTTATTTCACTGGCCACTACACATTGTTATTACATATAACTAGAGCTACTGTCATTATATACACGTTTGTGATAAATAATTTCAATCATTTTGGATAAATGATTTTAGATGATGTTGCAATAATTTGTTAATGTACAGTTTCCCATAGACTTTATAAATATTGTATATATCTATATTAAAATCTAGAATCTTCATTGTCCTTATGCAAGGCACAACAAAATTCCTGTTGTGCCTTGCATAATGACAGTAACGATTCTCTTGGTTTAAGGCACATGATATGAAAAGGCACATTTACAATATATCTAAATAAATGATATCATGCACAAGCAGTTCATGTCCTGAGTGGGTGGGGTTTGCAGCTATATAATCCTTTGGTTTCCTTTGGACCTGGCTGTGAGGGGTGAAATGAGGGCTATGGAGCTTTTTTTAGAATTGTTGTCTGCATTGTCAGCATCACATTGTCATCAGTGTCAGAAGTAATATGCAAGAGAATGCCAGTTCCATACATGTATGACTTTGTTTTGTCCTCAGCCTGGCCCTACTACTCCATCATACAAAAGTACATCCCATATAAATATAAATCAGAGAGTAACATTATGTTCTTTTATTGAATAAGGGTAAAACAAAACAGGTAAACCACTAGCTATTTTCAAAACTGATGTCACACTATGACTCTACAAGATAGAATGCACAAAATCAAAGCATATTATATAATACAAGGATAAATACACCTTCACAAGGTCTATAAATAATACACACTCACACAATAAATGCATGATAAATCCATACACATCAGATGTACAGACAAATTAATGGATGCAATAGCCTCCCTGCAAGCAACACAATCATAAGAGGCCACATTGATTTAAATTAAATGTAAAAAATACAAAAACAAAAATTCTTCTGCCATCGCATGACATATTTAACTGAAATTCACAGCATGCATATTAACAACAATAATTTAATACATATTGGTCCTCAGCAGCCCCTAACTGTCATCATCAGGGAAGATTGCAGGGTTGTCCCAATCCATGGCTGGTGGCACTCTGGGGACCCTCTCCTTCCTCAGGCATGCCCCATTGTGGAGGACAGCACAAGCCACAGTATTGTCACATGCCCTCAAAGGGCTGACCCTTAATTTCTGAAGACACCGAAACTGTGCCTTCAGGAGGCCAAAGGTCAATTCATCTCTGGCCCTGGTCCTGGCATAGGCATATTTGTAGGCCTGCTGTGCTTCCTGGAGGTCTGTGTATGTTGTGAGGAAAAAAGGCTGGCAGGTATACCCCCTGTCTGCCACCAACACACCAAAGAATTATCATCATTACAACCTCACAAAGTGACATTCTTGATACAGACATGATGTAAAAAGTGGTTATTAATAGGAGTTGTGTGGATCAACATGTGATAGGCGCTGATAGTTTTCAGAAGTCCGAAAGACCCTGGAGTCATGAAGTAAGCCAGACCATTTTGCCACAACATTGCTGATCAGACAGTCAGCATTGCAGACCATCTGAATTAGACTAATCAATACACATCACAAGCAATATACAGTGTTCATCAATTGACAATATTTTTTAAGTTATGTTCACCTGAACATTAATTCTGTGAGAGGATTTCCTGTTCACAAAATCCGCCTTGTAGGTTCCTGAGGGGGATTTTATCCTGATGTGTGTGCAGTCCAGTGCACTAATGACATTGGTGAAACCTGTAACACAAAGTAGTATCCTTCTATGACTGTTAATCGGTTAATGGGTTTGCAGGGTCTATTTGAGGGAGCCATGAGCAAGCACTTATTCAGCATTGGTTTCACCTGGCTTGATGAATCTGTGTCTGCCCTTGTTTGGTCTTTGTGTCACCATTCAAGCTTTAACTCTCTTGCTTTGGATTTATTGATCTCGGCTCAGTCGCTCATCCTGGATGTCTTAATCCAACTTTTGTGCAACGGGCCCCGGGCCTGAGAGTGGCTCCACCTCACTCACTTACAGCACAAACAGTAAAAAGAACAACCAAGACACGTTACAATAGCAATATAAAAATAAATAAGGAAAAAGGTCTAAATGGCTGCAGGGTATTTCATAACATGTAAAGTAAAATAAAATGGCTGCCAGGATTTGAAATGATAGAGCAGGAAATTGGGTGTGCAAACATATAAGGAGAGTAGTGAGTACAGTTATGACCAGAGTTTTTAGCTGTTGTTGTACAGTTTGATCTCATGTGGCAGGAAAGATTTCCTGTATCTGTCCCTTCGACAGCGAAGTTGCAGCAGCCACTTTCGTTATACTATGTGATGGAGATGGTGATGATTATTGTCCATGATGGTCAGCACAATACATGTATCCAGAGTAATCAGAAATTATTTTCCAGGACTTTTCTAGGACATATTCAGCCTGTGCTGGAACTTGTCCAACTGGAGAGGGGTTATTTGTAGTATGTTGCCCAGAAGATGGGCATGTGCATATCTTTTAACCCGTTTGCATTCACAGGACAGGGCAGGGAGAGGACAAATATTTCCAAGACAACTTAAAGAACGATACGTTCAGGCATTGGCAAGTTATATTGCGAACCAACCAACCCGCCAACCCAAAAAAACGTCCTGAAAACATAGCAGCTCAATTCCAACTTTGCCTTTCGAAATAAGAGAATTCTGTACATAAAGTTTTCTCAGCTTGGTCCATGGATGATTGATTCAAAATTTGAAGCCAATTGGGTTTAGTCCCTCGGAGATGTTTTTAAAATCATATTAGCCTCAAAATTGCTGGACATAGTTGCATTGTATGCCTGAACAGCCAGGTAATGGCCTTGTCAATGGGTGTGGCCCATCAGTTCAAGAAGTCTGAGTCCCACTTCCTCTATGTTTGAATACTTATGCCAGGGTCCACTGCCACCCCCCAGGACATTCCCTCATCCAGATTGGTTGTTACATCTGACTCATCTGACTACTTCTCCTCTCCCGTCTCTGACTCTGTTGCCCTGGAGATGTGACTGACCGGGTGGAGCAGTTTCGAACCTGCTCGATGTTCAGGGGAAATTTCATCCTGTTTTCTGGGTGAAAAGTCCTCACATGTCAACAGTATGACCCACTTCTGATTCAAGGTTTCACTCTCCCTTACACGGAGCATGAACAAGACTTGCACAGCCCCAGGGTTAACCTGTTGTGTCTCACCCCCTGTATCTGGCTACCCATGCCTATCTGACAAGGGCACCCTATACTGTCTGAATGCTTCTTGTCACGTACTCATCAGCTGCACAAGATATTATATTGTATGATATAAGCACAGTAACTCACATATATTACATAAGTAGATGCTATACCCATACACACCAGGACGTAGACTTCTTAAGAATACCACTGTTCATCATATGAGAGAATGCAAGTAGTAGCTTCATACCAACTAGAACCAACTGCTCCGGGATGTGTGCCCGTTGGTTTGCAGCACTTTGTCTGTCTTTGAATTGCTCACAAGAGAGGATTCTGGTTGCCCATATAAAGTGCCTTGATAGAACAGTGTTATATACTACCACTTTAAATAGATTAGAGATGAAGTTTGAAGTTGAAATTGAATTTCAGGGAAAATAACCCCTTCTCTATGAGGTAAAGAAGATCAACAACAAGACCCCCCCCAGCTGAGACCTCTTTCCTGGCCCAGCTTAACAGTTAACACTTCTCCCGTTTAGAAAAGGATAGCACCGCTGACATTAAAACATGACCACCCCCTCAACCTCCAAAAACACCAGGTACTGAGGGTCCTGTGTAGTATTAACCTGACCATTTAAATACCATAGAGCAGTGGTCACCAACCTTTTTATGCCCAGGATCCCTAACCTCTGGTGACAGGCAAGATCTAACTATTGAGGCGTTGAGATAAAACGACTTTCCAGACTCCAGACTGTTCCAAGTTGAGGCTTTTTAGTTTGCCTAACTTTGATTGAATGAAATCAAACACAGTGGTCCAGCCTTTACATTTTTTAAATTACATTTTTAATCTTTATTTAAATTAAAATCTAAATGTATTTAGATTAAAATTTCACATGTTTTTCAATTTCTTAGCTTTTAGTGTGAATTGCACTCTTTGGTGAATAGCTGTCCTTGAATTTCTGGTGGTTCGCACTTTGACAGTGCCTGTGCTGGGCAGCACAACATACACACACACACTTGTCTTTTACCAAGGTAAAAATTTTCATTCTGGATGAAAATTGTAGGATTTTGTCTTCTTCCATGGCGGACAGTCAGCTTGAGCCATAGTACATACCAACATAGCGTGAAATTTTCAGCACGATACATTCACGCATTGGCAAGTTATTATGCAAACCAAAAAACCAAAAAACATCCCAAAAACACAACAAAAGCTCAATTCCTACTTTGCCTTTCAAAATAAGAGTGCCACAATAGCCGATAGCCTGTAGTTGTACAGATAGCAAGCATCTCGAGATCAACAGGGCAAGCCTCCAAGATTGGCTGGTCAATCGCAATCGACGGGTTGGCAACCACTGCCATAGAGGGTGCTCCGTGGTATTAAATATAAATACAAATGTATATATGTCTATACAATTCATATAACTAGTTTTTACCATTTATATAACCAGCACCGTTCATGACCAAAGTGAGGCCCTACGGAAAAAGACAAATGGGGCCCCGTGCGAAGAACTGCAACTTGGTGACCAGTCGCAGACACCCCCCCCCCCAACCCCGGCAGTTGTACCAACAGAGAACAGCTTCAGAGGGTCATGAAGACCCACTCCAATGCCTGGATGACATATGGATCTAGCAGGATGCCACCCACTCAGAACACTTTCTGTTCACCAGCCTCCCCACTGGCAGGCTGAGAGTCATGCAAGCCTACTCCAGAAACCAGTGAAGAGACTGCTCCAGAAAGAATAACTGACTTTATTCACTACCTCAGTTCTCTCATCCACCTATGCAGTAACCTGGACTACTATAATGCTCCTTTGCACTTTTATGCATAATTTAGTTCAACTATTGCTCTTCACTACGTTATTATTTCTTACTTATTATTTGATACAATTTCTCTTTCGGCTAATTTTGTCAGACGGATGAAGAGTTGATTGATAGCGATCTCATTGATTCCTTGAACTTCTTGGCAAGATGATTAAGAAAGGGGCTATTAAATTATCTAAGTGTGTCTCGCCTGTGCCTACGGAGGGAAGAAACCCTAATCTACTTGTTTTAAAATTTAACAAAATCAAAATCTGTGGTCACTGTGGCTTTGAATAAGGCATGTGTGGTCGACAGGAGTCGACACTTTGGCACAAGACAAGGAGACCCAGACTATTAAACACATGGGGTTGTAATGGGAAAAAGGTGGACGCAATCTGGAATCAGGAACAGGTGACAAAAGAGGAATGGCAAGTGACCTGAAACAAGAGGAAGGTTAGACTTTCGAAACGGAAATGACGAGACAATAACGCAAGACAAGACGTCACCACAGTGTGACAAAATTTTGATTGGTTTCTCCTTCTACACTTTTGTAAGCACCCAGAAAATGATATACCAAAACTTTGGCTTAAATAGATTGTGTCGCTATAATTTTTATTATTTTTCTCCCAAAAACTGCAAGGGGCCAAAAACTGGACCAGTGCATACTCTGTGTAACCATACTTTGAGCAGAAACTTCAATTAAGCTTAAACAAAGCTAAAATTGTAGTCTCTTCATGTTGTTGTCTGCATGTTGATCAATTTACAGAAATTGTACAAAAATAAACTGTACAAAAGTACAGTTTTTCATTGTTTTGCTTTTCCTTCTCTGCTGGAGCACAACTGCCAAACTAACTTATCACTTAAAATTTTGGTGAAAAATGGTACAGTAGGCACATGATATTTTCCAGTTTTGTAGAAAAATGTCTTAAATACAATGTGCTACCAAAGAGGTGAGCGGCTTACAGAATTTGAATGAGAAGCCTCCAATGGACCCCAGCTGGAGCTTGAAGACTTATGACACAAGACATTGCCTAATGCTCACATCAGTGCATTTCCAAAAGTGCTTACTTTCCTTATAGCAGCAAACATCGCCCTATAGCCAAAAGTCTACGACTCAAGTCACCGACATCTTTTTCAGTAAGAATAAATGTAGTAAGCGGAAAAGAAACACATTTTTCAGCCTCAACCAAAGATTATCTGCATCGCCATAATTGGATAAAGATTTCAATTTGAATGTCATGTTGTTTTCAAGATGTTGATAAGTTGTTTAGTATTTTATAATATCCAATATGGCAATATTGTCCATACAATTGATCTCTGATTCCGATATCAACCCATACTGATATGCAGTGTTTTTTCACCCAAGCCAAATAAGTCACATCACATATCTTCTGTCCTGGAATTAATCATTAACTACTCTCTGTGATGCACCACTAGATGCATTCCACAAGTTAACACTAACTATGTTTACATGTACAAAATCCCCCAATGAAAAAATGTTGAGTCAGGGGCTTGCCTCGTGGGGGCTGCAGGGGTCTAATTTACTGCACAGAGTTGATGTCGGGCACACATGCACAGTCATGTTAGTTTCCCCCAAACAGAAATTCACAATCAGAATAAGTATATACATGGATGCAGTTTGGAATAAGGGTCAGTGTAAACCACTCCTCTCGATCAGAACTTACTGATTGAGAGGAGGAATAACTCTTACCAAGACAATTCCCTTTTTATTTTATTGGACAAGCACAGATATTTAATACACTCAAGCTAACACACTGACAGAAATGCACACACACTTTTTTTATTCTTTGTAATATCTGCCTATCGAGCCTATTGTTTTGGTGGTTATTGTGGGTCGCTGAATTTAATTCGTTACTTTGTAAATATTTATTGTAGATTGTTTTACTTCTTTATTTTGATTTTTTGTTTCAAAATATATTTTCTTCTTGTCTTTCTATTTTCTATTATTTTACGTTTATTAATAGAGGTTGCTCAGCAGCTTTTTCACTGAGTACTTTTACTCTTCGTCAGGTAGTTAATTGGGCGAACAGATAGCTGCCACACAACACATCTATCACTGAAAGGTCATTGGTGGCAAATCCTCATGACGCTATTCAGTTTTATAGGTAATGGGGATGGGGGTGGCATTAGTGTCTAAATTTACAGTTGCTTGGTGCTTTTCTGACATTACAATGAAAGTTCTCATTACTATTCATTCAACCTCCACAACATTTAGTGATTTGTACACATCATAATAGCAGTTTCTCATTCATCTGAACAAATTGCAAAGGCTTTTGAACATGTATAGATTGCTTTAATACAATTCTCTACTGTTTTATAACATTATATGAAATACTATGTATATAAATAATATAGTATATATATTATATACTATAGGGTAGTATAGTATCCATCCAGGAGATGCTTTCCTTGGAACGTTGAAAATAAGTGGCCAGACAGACAGGAACATCTGGATGTACAGGAATGATTCTCCTTCTCTTCACTCTTTGTCTCTCTCTATATATACATGTATATATGTATATATATATATATATATATATATATATATATATATATAGGGATATATATGTGTGCGTGTATATATATATATATATATTTATATATATATATATATATTTATATATATATATATATATATATGGACTGTATTTGTCTTGTGCACAGTGCTGTAGAACTGCAAAGAACATATGCAGCAAAAATGTGAAATATACGTATTCACTGTTATGTACTCAATTACTCCTCTAAATACAGGAATGTGTTATTAGTTGTAGTGCTGTCTTGAGCATATTCAGGCAGTGTCACAAGGTTCTGACTGAGCAAACTGTCATGATGTAAACATGACAAAGCCTAATGATGTGACAAAAGTACTAAGAAAAGAACCAAAACAACTGAGAAAAAACTGTGGAATTATTTCTTGATGTTTTGCCTGGTACAAAAAAAGATTACATAAAACAAAAGGTATTTTAAATGTGGAGTCCATGAAAATGAAACACCTTATACTGACAACATAAAGTGAAAAGAAAAAAAAAATTACTGTGCAAGAGATGATCTTTATTGATTTACAGATTCTCATGGTATATAGTCAAGAGGCATCCCATTACTGCTTACAAGAAAATGTGATTTAAAATAAATCGCTCAAGCGTAGTACTGGAAGCTGGGAGTTTACTCTACTGAAGCCTGCAGTGAACTTGCAGAGAGCCTGGTGAAGTGATTCACATTTTCTACTCAACCTGCAGGGCCAAAGCTCCCTCAGCAACTTGGCTTTGAGAGTTTAAAGTTTAAATAAAAGTGGAGGATTTATAGTACAGTTTAATAGCACAGTGTATCATTGCTTCATGATGCAAAATCAGCTCTAAACATTTAGAAAGCTGAACAGCAATGATTACTGGGCTTCTCCTCTACCAACTTGAAATCTGTTGAAATATGTTTAAAAATTACATCTATACATCCATGCTGAAAGTTTTAATTTGGGAAATCAGTGTTTTGTGCGCCTCATGTCAGAATGTTTCCTGATTCAACAAAAGATTATATATGTCATTTGATCCCTTTCTATCTTCAATTTGTATATTCTCATCATGCCAACTACAGTATTTAGAAAATTAGATGTCAATTCACACAGTAGATCTCTACAACACGGAATGTCAATCTATAAATGGTAGAGGATAGCTTTTCCCGATTCTTGATGCCTAAAGATAAACTCGCTAATTCATTCTTCAGCACATCTCAGGCAGCATTTTTGCTGCCCGGCAGCGCAGGACTTTCAGGAAGCTGTCAATCTTGTGAGAGTCACGTCGGAAGCAGGACAACAGGAAGTAGAAGTTTGTCAGATGTGAAATCTTGTCCTCACCAATGTTGTTCCCTCCTCTGTAGGGCAGAAAGGAGATGGCCTGAGCTTCTGGACCCATCTGAGAGGAATGAGCAGGAGGGATGAAAAACCACAGTCCAAATAAACACTTTATATTAACATTTGAAAACAAAACATGGGAAAGTTGAAAATACTTTTCCAGATAGGATATTCAGGCCATCTCCTAGGCTCTTGGAGTGCTCCTGCAGCTCCTGGATCTTGCTGGATATGGTGCTTTGAGCAGGGTGAGGCAGGGTCTTGGCAGAGGTAGACAGTATGACCAAGGGGTCCAGCCAAGCTTGGATAAGAGACCGAGCCAATGACAGCAAGTCTGACTCCTGCTCAGGAAGTCAAAAAGAGAATGTCAAACAGAGAATGTGATACAATGAGCTGTACTGTCATTGAAAGATCAAGAGATCACATTGGGTCATAGGTCAAGAAAAGGAATGTGGAAATAGAATCATGAATTGGAAATTAGTGAGACGTGTCTGTTGTGATTGAACTTGTTGGCCTGCAGAGGACAGTAAATATTTCACAACAGATTTCTCAGACTTGATGTGACTTCAAGTCTTCTACTCACACAACTTTGTTTCTATTCACCCTCCCATTGCAATATGTTCCCTCAAGGCCCTTGTAAATTAATTATAGAACTTTATAAAGCTAATAATTATTACCCCACTGATTGAATTTTGATTGAAATTTCGTATTGTGTATATTCATATTGTGCATTGTAAGCTTCTGTTGACAAAAAAGCTAAATATGAGCAGTCATATATGCAAAGCATATATACAAAGCTCAGTTGCAATAAGGATAGAGTGACAAAGCCAGGACATCATCTCAGCAAATGCGGACAAGAAGAAAGGTGAGCGAAATAGATGAAGTCACTCACTGATACTTGCAGAGCTTGCTCCTTGTCATTGGGAGTCTGCAGAGAGGAGGTGTGGCACATTGAGGGACGGGGCATGAGGATCCGGCCTATAGGAGGGAAATGAGAGTCCTGGAGGGGAAGGAAAGTTATTATTTATAAACAGGACTGCACAGTCATAGTTAATTGTCATTTTATATTATTATTGTTAGGCTATAATGTATTGTTGGTTGAAAATTGTGCCATGTGAATGGGTATGTTAATAATATGTGTCTCTCAGGATTGTTTCAAGATTAGCATGAAAGGTTCATGCAGGACCACATCTAAAAACAACTGTAAAAGGGCTGGTAAAGTGGCAACAAGGAAGCCAGGAGCTTTAACAGGAAGCTGAAGCTGTTGTGTTTAGGAGTGTTCAGACACACTCAGGCGGTGCGTGCGCACGCACACACACACACACACACACACACACACACACACACACACACACACAGTGTCTGACCAGGTCATGAGTGAGCGTTGTGCTGATGGAGTGCAGTGTATCTGAGCGTTGGGATGCTCGGTCCAGCAGGTCACTGATTGGGATGGCAGCGCATGCTGCCATGGAGTACAACACTGTGGAGCAAGGATACACAGAATCACAGAGATCACATGGAGCTACACTTAAAAAGCTTAAACTTCAGGAATGAAAAATAATACGATTTTCGATGGATCTATGCATGTCGTCATAGAACCTATTTCAACGGAAAACTAATTGAAATTTTTTGCTAAAAAATGAAAATGCAAATAATTACATTTAAATGGTGAGCAAAATATATATTCTTTTGCTAAAATTACAGAATTTTTCTTTTTAGTTTCCAAGCCTAAAACAGTTACCAATATTTCAAAACCCTAAACCTAACCTTTTAAGTAAGGAAAGGAAGAAACCCTAATTTTTCATTTGCAAAAATCTATAATAATCTTATAAGAACAGGGGATGCCCTTCTGATTGCTTTGATCATTTAGATCAACTGGAGATCCCAAAGAATCTCACATTTTATTTCTTAGACCACAGCAGATCATCTCACCTGTCATGAAGACCTTGTTTGTTCTGTGAGCCATCTCTCTTCTTTGGAACAATAAAGTTAAACAAGTTACATTCGTGTGTTTCCAAACTGCAGTTTCTCTGCGTTTCTCTGTTTTGCCTCTCTTTTATACGTCCATGCCCTCAGCCATTTGGTTATGCAGTGGCTGGGTGACTGTGTGCTGATTGTTTTTAGCTTTTTAGGCCACCTGATAATGAGAAACATGGCTAGTGAAGTTTGAATGGATGGAACAGGGTGATGAGTATGCGTGTGCATATGTGTGCATGTATGCATGTGTGTGTGTGTGTGCGTGTGTGTGTGTGTGTGTGCATGAGAACGTGTGTCCATGTGTAGCATGGATGTGGAAAAACTTACAGACTAATTAGGTGATTGAATAAAAACACTGACATTCAACATCTTGAGATAATTAATGTCAGTGTGCTGTACTGGTTAACTTACTGTTGAGCATGTGGCACAATGACATTTTCCATTTAAAATCACAGTAGTAACTAGTGATTTATGTCTTGGTAAAAGTATTAAAATACATTTTACCCAAGGTAAAGGCACTGATTTTCAGAATAATATGTTTAAGGGGCGAACATCATGGGAATTTTGACTGCTCAGTGATTACAGTTATATTTTAATCTACAGGAGAGCATCATCACACACTGAACAAACAGACAAAGCTTTTGATGGTCTTAAATGTGGGGAAAACACTGTCATGACTGTAACAGGTGGAGGAGTCTGAGCGACAAAGTTGTGAGAATCTATTGGTTTTTTAAAATTATTATTAGGTAACAAATTTGTAAAAACCATATTGTAACTGTACTGTTTTTTACTAGGGTCCAAGCAACGAAGTTGCATGAACCATATTGTTTTCTACTGTTTCTTTTATTGTCAAAAAGAATATCTGTGGGTCAATGGGTGTGGCTGCCAGGATGTGACAGACTATGGTGAATTTATTTTTCAAGCTATTTCACTTTGAACAGCTTTCACACCCACATAAACATTCAACTCAGCGTTATTTATTTTATGTTCCAGTTCATAACAGACATTATTTCAAGGCACTCAAGGCACAAAGTTTGCAACAATATGTACTGAGAAGTGACATAATGAACAACAAAAAAGGAATAAACCTCAGGGTGAGAGACAGAGGGGGGATCCTCACCCAGGACCGATAGGCAGGCAGAAGCAAGAGAGTATACCAAGATAGATGTATTCATGACTTACTTCGAGATTTTAGTCTCGAGGTAAGATGAGTCCTCATAAGAAACATGCAGCAGGAAGAGCCATGGTGAGAGTCCTAGATCCAACTCAGCATTTATGGAGTCTGGGAGGGGAGAAAGCCCAAAGACTACGGGGACATGGGGGACCCTGTCCGTTGAATAAGAATAGAGAGGAGGAAGGAGATGGAGGATAGATGAGAAAAGACTGGGAGGAGGATGACAAGATTGAGGAATCTGCTCAACCTCATCTGTTTTGGCATTCACTGAGACATGGCTTAATGCGAAGGATGCCAGTGACAGACTGCATATTGATGGCTTTGAATCCCCCAAACATCTTGATAGAGACTCTACACTCACAGGCAAACAGCTCGGAGGAGGTGTTTGCTTATATATAAATAAGAGCTGTGTGAGAAGGTGACCCCCCCCCCCCTTCTCACCGCTGCGCTGGGCTGCGCAAGCGGGGGAGGGGAGAGAGAGGGACCGGACTCGGTTCCCTCTCGGTGCACGGGCACAGATACACAATACACCGGGGCACAGTGGTGTTTGTGATCTGTGTTCATTTATTTCAAGTGTGAAGGGGTAGTGGGGTAATGCTTGTGCACTTTGGTGGTGGCTGCGGTGGAGTTTGGTCACGTGCCGACGCCAGAGCGCACCGCGCGCTCTGGCGTGCCGGAGCGCACCGCGCGCTCTGGCGTGCCGGAGCGCACCGCGCGCTCTGGCGTGGTCGAGCATGCGGCTCCGCTGCAGCCACAGTCACGTAGTCACTTACCGATCGTTTCATTTCCCCATAACCGACCTCGACACCATTACCACCGGGTAGCGAGGTACCCGCAACCCGGTCTCATTTTCACATACAGTCACCCGTAGTTTTTCACGTCAGCCACCAGTACACTACACCAAACACGCAGTACTCACCACCGGCTCCAGCTCCAGTTGCAGATGAACCAGCTGAGGGAGGACGTGGATGCTGGGCGCAGATCATCACCTACACCACCCCAGAGTCCACCACGGGGTGAGGCGCCTCCAGCTCCAGCTCCAGCGCCTGCAGCTCTGGGGCCTCCACCTCCTGTAGTTCCAGCAACATCGGTGGCCACACCAATGGCGTGGTCCAGAGGCGCCATTCCTAGGCTGGAAGACGGGGATGACATCGAGCACTACCTCACCACCTTTGAGCGGCTGGCCACAGCATACCGCTGGCCTAGGGAGGACTGGGCTGTGCTCCTGGTGCCCTACCTCACTGGGAAGGCACGCAGTGCCTATGTGTCCATGGACATGGACCAGGCCATGGACTACGACTCTGTGAAAGAGTCTATACTCCTAAAATATGAGATCAACGGGGAAGTGTACCGGAGACGCTTCCGGGAGCCGGATATTCGAGCAGGAGAGACCCCCCGTGAGCTGTACACCCGCCTCCGAGACCTGTTCCAGAAATGGATTAGGCCGTCAAGTAAGACAGTTGAAGAGGTCTCTGAGGTGCTCATAATGGAGCAGTTCCTCTGCACCCTGGCCCCAGACATTCAAGTCTGGGTGAAGGAGCGCAATCCTCAGGATGGCCAGGGGGCAGCAGAGCTGGTGGAGACCTTCCTGTCGGCTCGACGGGAGGGCAGGAACTTCCGCCGGGAGACTCACACACGGCATGCAGCTGCACGGGGTAGGCCTGAGGGCTTTGGTTATGGGGGTGGTCTAAGGGGGGCCGAGCCCAGAGAGATGCCAGCCCGTACATTTGCCCCAGCCAAGCCCAGAAGTGACCCGGAACAGAGACCAAAGGGCCCTGTTGTCTGTTACCTGTGCAAACAGGAGGGTCACATCAAGCCAGAGTGCCCAAGCAGGAAGCCCAAATACTCCACCCATAGCTGCATCCCGAGACCAGGGGAGGGTTGTGCAGGTTTTATGGGGCGGCTACAAACGATGCCGGTAGGGGTAAATGGGAGGAAGGCTATTGCCCTTTTAGATTCTGGCAGCACACAAACTTTGATTCAGCCCCACCTGGTGGACAAACGGGACTATATACAGGGTAGGAGGCTGAAAGTGTTGTGTGTGAATGGGGATGAACATCACTACCCAGTAGCCGAAATCTATTTGGAGATCCAGCACCAAACCTACCAGGTATCGGTAGGGGTAGTTGAGAGGCTTAGCCACCCAGTCATAGTGGGGCAGGATATTGCCGTACTTCCAGAGTTACTAAGCCTGAGTCGGCCAGTGAACCTGGTGAGGACAAGGGCCCAGGTTAAGGCAGGGGCCCGGGAGGAAAATGAGAATGACTCAAATGCTAAAAACATGAGGGAATTAGCCTTTGCTGATGCGGACATCCCTTCCCCAACACGAGTAAGGGTAAGGAAAACTAGGAGACAGCGGAGGCAGGCTAAACTGGCTGGCACTATTGAGAAGAATTTGACAATGAGTGGGCCAGATGAGATCTGGGGAGAGGACCCAGAGAATTTTGAGCAGCTCCAGAGGGAGGATATTACTCTGAAGGGAGCATATGAGTCAGCCACGGAGGTCAGAAACAGACCTGCCAGTTCATCAGGGGAAGGCTATGTGCTGAGGGACGGTCTACTTTACCACCAGCCAGCAGAGGGTAGGGCAGAGCAACTGGTGGTTCCGGCAAAGCTCAGGGGGAGAGTGCTGGGGATGGGCCATGAAATTCCATGGTCTGGTCACCTGAGCAATGCCAAAACATTCGAACGAATAGCCGCAAGATTTTATTGGCCAGGGCTCTACAAAGAAGTACAGGGATTTTGTAGAAGTTGTCCGACCTGCCAATTAACCAGCAACAGAAAGACCACCCCTTATCCTCTGCAGCCACTACCCGTGATCGAGACTCCCTTTACCCGCATAGCCATGGACATTGTAGGTCCACTAGAGAGGTCCCAGTCGGGCCAGAAGTATATTTTGGTAATTTGCGACTATGCCACCCGCTACCCTGAGGCCTTCCCTCTCCGCAAGATAACTGCCCGTCCAATAGCCCAGGCACTGCTACACCTATTCTCTAGAGTAGGCATCCCCAGGGAGGTTCTGACAGACCAGGGTACGGCTTTCCTATCGAGGACTCTAAAGCAGGTGTACGGCTTGCTGGGCATCAAGGGCATCAGGACCACCCCCTATCACCCTCAGACCGACGGCCTGGTTGAGCGCTACAACCAGACCCTTAAAGGCATGCTGAGGAAGTTTGTGGCTGTCAACGGGAAGGACTGGGACCGTTGGCTGCCATACTTGCTCTTTGCCTACCGGGAGGTGCCTCAGGCATCTACTGGTTTCTCCCCGTTTGAACTGCTTTATGGCAGGCGGGTGAGGGGCCCTCTGGATGTCCTGAGAGAGACCTGGGAAGGACCATCTACCCCAGAAACCCGCAGCATCTTGGCCCATGTCCTTCAAATGAGGGACAAGATGGAGGAGATGGCTGAGATGGTGCAGGTTAACATGGGGCAGGCCCAGACCCAGCAGAAGACTTGGTATGACAAGGCTGCCCGGCAACGTCATCTTCAGCCGGGCCAGAAGGTTCTGCTGCTTCTGCCCACCTCAGAACACAAGCTACTGGCCAAGTGGCAGGGGCCCTATGAGGTTGTGCGGAAGATGGGTCCTGTGACCTATGAGGTCAACCGCCCTGGAAAAAGGAAGCCCACACAGGTCTTTCATGTGAATTTGTTGAAGGAATGGCATGAAAGGGAGCCTAGTCTGCAGCTCCGGGTGCAGGCTGTGGCGGAGGAGGAAGAGACTCCGGAGCAGTTCTTCCCCACCGGCCAGCAGTCTGCAACCCTGGACTTCTCCCATCTGTCCACCCGCCAGCAGGAGGAGCTGACGAGGATTATTCCGGCTGGCCTGCTTCAGGAAAGGCCAGGCTACACCACCCTCGTAGAGCACCCCATCCCTCTGACAGACACTACACCAGTGCGTCAGAGGATGTATCGTGTCCCAGAGCGTCTCTTGCCACACCTCAGGACTGAGGTGGAGGAGATGCTAGCTCTGGGCGTGATTGAGAGGTCCTCCAGTGAGTGGAGTAATCCAGTAGTGCTAGTTCCCAAAAAGGACGGAACTATGCGCTTCTGCATAGACTTTCGGCGGGTTAACGCCCAGTCCCGCTTTGACGCCTACCCCATGCCTCGATTGGAGGATTTAATTGAGCGCTTGGGGAAGGCGAAATTTATCACCACCTTGGACCTGTGCAAGGGTTACTGGCAGGTGCCCTTAGCCAAGGAAGCCAGACCTTGCACAGCGTTCCGCACACCCCAGGGTCTGTTCCAGTTTGTGGTGATGCCATTTGGACTGCAAGGAGCCCCGGCCACATTCCAACGACTAATGGACTGTGTGCTTGCAGGTACGGACTCGTACGCGGCAGCGTACCTGGATGACATTGTGGTGTACAGTGCAACCTGGGAGGATCATCTGCGCCACCTCAAGGATGTGCTCAGACGCATTCAGAAGGCCGGACTTACCATCCACCCGCTGAAGTGCGCCTTAGCCCAGGAGGAGGTGCAGTACCTGGGCCATATTATTGGCCGAGGGGTTATCCGACCACAAGCTGACAAGCTCCAGGTGATACGGGATTGTCCAAGGCCCCAAACCCAGAAGGACGTGCGTTCATTCTTGGGCTTGGTCGGCTGGTATCGCCGGTTTGTACCAGAATTTGCCCGGCGGGCAACACCCTTGTCGGACCTGACGAGGAAGTCTGCCACCACCCGGATTCCATGGGGGCCGGAGCAGGAGCAAGCCTTCAGGGATCTGAAGGCAGCCCTTTGCCATGACCCAGTGCTCCAGAGCCCCGACTTCTCACAGCCCTTTACGGTGCAGACTGATGCGTCTGGTGTAGGTCTTGGGGCGGTGCTACTCCAGGGGCATGGGGAGCAGCGGAAGCCTGTGGCCTACATCAGCCGTAAGCTTTTCCCTAGGGAGACCAGATACGCCGTGACAGAGCTAGAGTGCCTAGCAGTGAAGTGGGCGTTGGACACTTTCAAGTACTACCTGCTAGGTAGGGACTTTGTGCTTGAGACTGACCATCGGAGCCTGCAGTGGCTGGGACAAATGAAGGACTCGAACGCCCGTATCACCCGCTGGTTCTTGGCTCTGCAGCCCTACCGTTTCACGGTGCAGTACCGGGCTGGCAAGGACAACACTGTCGCCGACTTTTTGTCTCGCCACCCAGTTGGCGAGACTCCAGAAGGGGAGGGAAATGTGAGAAGGTGACCCCCCCCCTTCTCACCGCTGCGCTGGGCTGCGCAAGCGGGGGAGGGGAGAGAGAGGGACCGGACTCGGTTCCCTCTCGGTGCACGGGCACAGATACACAATACACCGGGGCACAGTGGTGTTTGTGATCTGTGTTCATTTATTTCAAGTGTGAAGGGGTAGTGGGGTAATGCTTGTGCACTTTGGTGGTGGCTGCGGTGGAGTTTGGTCACGTGCCGACGCCAGAGCGCACCACGCGCTCTGGCGTGCCGGAGCGCACCGCGCGCTCTGGCGTGGTCGAGCATGCGGCTCCGCTGCAGCCACAGTCACGTAGTCACTTACCGATCGTTTCATTTCCCCATAACCGACCTCGACACCATTACCACCGGGTAGCGAGGTACCCGCAACCCGGTCTCATTTTCACATACAGTCACCCGTAGTTTTTCACGTCAGCCACCAGTACACTACACCAAACACGCAGTACTCACCACCGGCTCCAGCTCCGTGGCTCCCAGGCGGAAGCGCGCCCGCTGCCGGTGCCGGGGTTTTAACTCCACCCCAGAGCTGGGGTTTGGTACACTGTGCACGGTGGAGGGGTGTTTGGTGTGTTTTGGTTAGTATAAAGGATTATGTTAATTTGGTGGTGGTCTCATTGTTATATATGGTTGTTTGGTCCCTGTTATTGGGTTTATTTCTACTTGGTATGACTTATTAAGATTGTAAATAGGTTTTTGGAGGAAGTTACCTGTTCTCTGGATTGGTTGAGTCCAATCCAGGGAACAGGTAGCCCTATATGAGGGAGACCTCAGTCTACCTGAGGGAGAGAGAGGAGACACACATGCTTGCAGTGAGGCTGTGTTGGTTACTTGGCTGTATACCGGAGAGACGAGTCACGCTTTGCTTTGCTTTGCTTTGCTTTGCTTTGCTTTGCTTTGCTTTGCTTTGTTTTGTTTTTTTGTTTTGGTCCCTGCCACCTTTTTTGTTCTTGGACCAGGTTAATAAAATACTGGTTGATTTTACCTCTGCTGCCTACTTGTCCTCCGTCAACTGTCCGGCTGCCAATCCCACACTTGGGGGACCGCTCGGTCCATCACAAGCTGGTGCATGATGACTGTAGTTAAGGAAAAACTGTGCAATGCTGATATCGAACTGCTGGCTATTTTCCTGCGTCCCTTTTACCTTCCAAGGGAATTTTTACAATCTTTTTTTTATTCTAGTGTACATTCATCCCAAAGCTAAAGAGTTCTCTGCCACTGACTGTATTAGAAAACGTCTAGACAAACTTAAACTCGCATCTCCTGATGCCCCTAGATTTGTTTTAGGTGATTTTAATCACTGTGCACCGGAAAGATTTTTACCAATATATTAACTGTCCCACCCGTTCAGGAAAAACACTGGATAAGTGTTATGGATCAGTTCCAGAAGTGTATAAAGCTGTCTTCCTGCCCCCTCTTGGTTCCGCTGACCATCTTGGAATTCTACTGGCTATAACATTCAGCAGTGGACTGACGATAGCATCAAGGAGCTGCAGGGATGCATGGAGACCACCAATTAGTCCATACTGACATCTTCCAGCAACCTAAATAAGCAGGTAGACATATTGTCATCTTGTGTTTCCTTTTGTGTGGATAATATTATACCTACTAAGAGGTTACAATATTCCCAAACAACAAACCCTGGGTAACAAAGGACTAAAAGCAGATACTGAAAAAAATGGCTCTGAGTTGGAAAAGAAAGAGGTCAACAGGGAGGTCAAGCGTGCCATAAAAAGGCCAAACTGAGATACAAAAACAAGGTGGAGAGAACATATGCCTGGGGAAACATCCAAAATGCATGGCAGGGCCTTAAAAGTATGGCAGCAGTCAATTCCAGCACCAGCAGTCACAAGCCCATACAGGTTGGATCCTATAGCCAAACCTGACTACCCAATGCTCTGAACATTTTTTTCACCAGATTTGAGAAAGATAACAGCTCTGAACTCAATAGGTTGATTTCCATATTGGAACCTGATGACTATTGAGACTGGGGAAGTGGTCAGCACCCTCAAGAGGACCAAAGTAAACAAGTTGCCCGACCCAGACAACATCTGTGTGCGGACATCTGCATTTAACACCATGCAGCCACACATATTGGCAAGAATTTAATCACCCATTTTAATTTGGGTCATCAGCTCACCTTGTGGATTATTGACTTCCTGACCAACAGGACACAGAGAGGACTGGTTAACATCACCTTTTCAGATATTCGGATCACCTCAACAGGTTTGCCACAGGGGCGTGTCCTTTCCTCCCTCCTTTGCATCCCTTATACAGATGACTGCAGGTCCACTCAGCCGAACTGTCACATGGTTAAATTCACTGATGACACGGTCGTCCTGTCTCTGCTGTCAGGCTCCCTTGATGATCACAGCTTAGCTTTGCAGGGGTTTCTCCCACAAGCAGAGCAGAACTCGATAACTGGCTGATCATCAGCTGTGTTGGAGCAGGAAACATCTAAAACATGCATGACAGGGGCTTACGAGGAACAGGAATGGGCACCCCTGCTGTAGAGGTTGTAGTGGAGTATAAATACCTTGGGACTATTTTTAGCAATCAGCTGAAGTTCTCCTCCAATACAGAAGAATTTCTGAAGAAGAGCCATCAGTGGCAGTACCTGCTCAGGAAACTGAGGTCATTTGATGTGAGCAGGGACATTCTGACCATGTTCTACTACTCATTCGTTGAAACTATGACAACCCTTTCCTTCACTAGTTGGTTTTACTCCATTAGTCTCCAAAATAGAAACTGCTTACATCAAATCATTAAGGTCTGCTTAAGAATTATTGGACATTGCCTGAGAATGTAATGTTCCCTGTGTTTGAGTGGCTCCCCTCAGGATGCAGACTTCAAGGCTGCAAGACCCAGAATAGGAAGTTGACCTGTATGCTAACAGGACATCTTTTCAAGATGGCACCGTCGATGGCTGCTATGGTGTTCGCGTGTGTTGTGCTCTGTCTGTTTGGTGCTGTTTTTGTGTCTGGCTCTACTGGCGCAGTGTGGTAAGAGAAGGGGCTGCCTGGTTCACCTCCGCCGGAGGAAATCACGCCCTCCTCTTCCAGGTATATTCAGGTATGGGTAACGTGAACTCACTCCCCAATAAAATGGACAAGCTCCGGCTCCGGCCGGATTATTGTTTTTTGTGAACAACCGTTGGTGCTCGGAGGTGACAGTGATCCACCAGCACTGTTCCCCCCCACTGGAATCACTCCTCATTCTCTGCCGTCCGTACTATTCCCCACGTGAGTTTAGCAGTTTCTTGCTAGCTTGTGTTCCCCCCGACGCTGACGTCACGGCTGCACTCGACACCCTCGCAAATCAGCTGTTGAGTGTAACATTTCAGTGTTCAGAATAGTTAACAAAAGGAACTTAGAAGTGTTAAAATCTTATTTCTTATTTCTATTTCTTACTTTATTTAACAGTACAAGGGTCATTTCAGAATTGCGGGTACATTTGGTGATGAGTCGAGTCAATATGAGTAACGTTAAATTTGGACAAGCCTGACTCGTTCCCAGCAGAGGCTGTCACCCCACACTGCCAAATTTAATGTTACTCATATCGACTTGACTCGTATCAACTTATGAATTTGAAATTTAACATGTTCTCTTTGCTGGGGTGGCAGCCAATGGAGGGAATGAGCCAGACTCACAAGAAACTTTTCTTCCCAGGCAGGTGGTGGACATGCCTGGGGAGCAGGTGGCTCCTGAAGCCTCTGGATGAGGAACTCTTTGATCAGTCTCTCTCTCTCCCCACCATCCACCCTCCCTGTCTTCTTCCTGCCTCTCTGTGCACCTGTGCGAAATCAAAATCACAATATTCAGTTGATATATTCTATAATTTTCTGGAGCCCTACAAATAAACACCAACCATCTTTTGCACAGTACATACCACTGGTTTAAGCAACACCAGTGGCAGGAGCAGCAGGAGCAGCAACAGGAACAGCAGCAATGCCCTCACAATCATTAGAGGAGTGATCTGAAAAAATTTTTTATTATTTTCTGATCCAAATTAATGCTACAATAATGGTACACATAATTTGAAATGTTCTGGAAATATCAATACACAAATAAATGCCTGCTGAAATTGAAATTGTTTTTACATGTACAATGATAAGATAAGATATTCCTTTATTGTCCCACAATGGGGAAATTCCAGTATTGCATCAGCCGTAAAGGACAGTATGAACATAGATATGAACATAAACATAATATAAACACAACAATATAAACACTATGTTATGTTATATTGGTGTGTGTGTATGTGTCTGTCTTAACCAACCATCATAAGCTCCTCTGTCTGATGGCCCTGCTGCTGCCTCATCATCTGCTGTATTGGGGTTCTCTGCAGTCCAGTCTTCCTCCTAAACACCCATGTTACCACTACCACTTTTCCTGGGTGTGGTGAAAGGGTCAAGGAAAGAAAAGATAGCAGGAACCACCACTTTTTAAGCGGTCCTCCTGCTGACCGTTCATCCTCTCCTTTCTCCTGAGGTAGGTGCCCCTCAGCCCCTTCCATTTTTTCTGGCAGAACTGAACGCAAATACACACACACGCACTTACTATGCACTTCCTAAACTTACTAAACCAAGTGAAATATTCAGACAGAAACAGCTCCACTCCGAGACTGAAGTTAATTTGCAGGACATTTTTAGCCTGTGCTGTGGTGGACCTTGTCCGATGGGGCAGCTGAAAGGGGGAGAGAGGGAGGGGGGTACAGAAGTCAAATGTTGTTCAGAAGATAAGGTGACACGAGACGTGCATAACCCATGTGCATTCGTTTACAGTAGGGACAGTCCCCGATTCGGCCGCCCTGTCCCCAGTTAAAACTGTCGCCAGGTTTGAGTGAGAAAGAAAGAAAGTTGCGCTGACCGCAGAGAGAGAGAGAAAGCGCAAGCAAGCTAGCAGCATAGAAACGACTCCGGTAGAGAACGGGTCCAGCATCAGCAACAGGCCCTTTCTCATTTTCCACGTTTTTTATGACTGGGAAATAGTCAATCATTTCCCGGGTTTTCCAGGACGTGTGGGAACCCTGCTTTAACTGATAACAACACTGTCTGCTATGCTCATGAAAACCTTTGAGTCAGTAAATTATTAAAACTTGCCACAGAGGGTCTCACAACTTACCTGGTAACCCCCACCTCCTCGCTGACTGACACAGCAGCGGTGTCGTATAGGACCGGGTGTCCACACACAGCGATGATAAGTTTCCACACTGGCCTCGTGTTTACTTCAGTGAAGTAATGTTGGAATAAACTCAGCTGATTGGATGTTGTGGTGTGATTTCATCAGAAAAGTTCAATTTTTCCAACTTAATTCGCGACGCTTCATTCACCCCCCTCAAATAGCGTCACTTGCGTCGCGCCAGACACTGAGTCCCATTCTTTGTAACGAGCCTCACGCTCAATTCGCATCATACCATTTCCATTGGTTTTGAAGGTAGACTTGCATCTGCCACCTGCCTGTGTAAACGCAGTTTCAAGGAATGTTAATTCTATATGTTGCTGTAACATGGACCCATTTGAGGGGCGCACACTTTTGCTTATGAGTTCTTGAGTAAAGGATTAAATCAGTCCAGTCTCTGTCTACTTCTTTTAGTTGTAAGAACCCAATACAGTTATAATAGATAGTACTTGCAATGTCCACGGGGTGTATTGAAAGAAGTCCCCCACTTCTCCCCCTTAGTAAAAATAGTTGCCCCTTGAAGAAAATCAAAGGCTGACACCATCAAAGACAGAGAATATTTATTCTTAACAGTCATTTAATCCTCAAGAGTCAATACAGGGTCGTAGAGATCCGTCCTTCTTCACAAAGAAGAAACCTGCTCCTGCAAGGGATGAGGAAGGCATCCAGAAAGCTAGCAGCCAGGGCAAACTCGATATAAGTCTCCATTGCCTCGCGCTCAGGTGCAGAGAGAGAATAGAAATGACCCCAGGGAGGCACTGGCCCTCTCGAAGCTTAATGGCACAGTTGTAACACTAAATACTAAAACAAATAGAAAATGAAATGAATAGACAAAACAGCCTAAGCACCCCTGTCTGCTCAGACACTTTGGCCAGTAGATGACCATCTAGCGCTCGGGCCAGAACAGCGCCTTCAAGCTTCTCGAGGGACACATTTAATTGATGCACTGTTGTGAAAAAATTCTTCATATGTCTGGGAAAATCAAAAAGCAAGACTGGAACAAGTACCAAGTCTCTTCTCTGCAGAGAAGGAAGACGACACACTCTGACCACTGCCAGTGGATCAGAGTAGTGCTTCCCTGAGGGAGAGTTTGCAGCATAATTTATCCTGACCCCAAGGAACACACCCAGTGTGAAAACCATTTGGTCACAATAAACAAAACGTCAGAAGCAAGTCTTTACAACTGGTGTCCTGTGAGCAGGATACTTTCATAGGCATAACAATAGATGTGTTAACGTACTTTCACACTGACCTTGGCACAGTGGCAGCGGCAGGCGGCAAACCCATTCACCCAACCCGTGCTGTGATGATAACACAGCGCTCCTGTGATAACACAGTAGAGAGGTTGTTTGGTCAAGAGTTCCAGAGAACTCGCCAAGGAGGAGCAGCTAATCAAGTTTCCAGAGCTCCGGAACATAATATTTAATGGACAGACTGTCAAACCACTCCCTCCTTAGCCAAAAGTGGCCCTCAAAGTGGTTCTTGTGAATATATATTATACGGTGACCATATTTGATCTCCACAATCGGGACACCAAATATCGTTCTCTACCCTGTCTCTCCCTGTCTCTCACCCTCTCTGTGCTCCACGCAACTTTTCTCTCTCCCATTCAAAATCGTGGACATGTTTAGGGGTATAGTTTTAACCGGGGACAGCCTAATGGGGCCTGTCGCGCTTGAACTGCGAAATGTTATTATTGGTTGCTTAGCAACCTTCCCACGTGGCAGCGGTGCGTTGCCGCCGTACCACCGTCAGTGTGAAAGCACCTTTAAGGAGCAGGGAGTGAAGTTCTTGAGTCTTTGATGGCTGCAGCACACAGAGTTGAGGCTATAACTGAATGAATACTGACATCAATCAAATCATCAAATGTTCCAGATGCATGTAAAATTTCCATCACAGCACCAATAGCCAGTGAATGAAATTAGCTTCTGCAATGGAATCAACTAATAGTGCCAGAACTAATCTAGACTCTCCACCCTCTAAAATCCTGTGAAGGGAAAAACGATTCAAAAAAGAAGGATTTTTAACATTGGTACCCACCAGTTCCCACTGAACTACTGGTGGGCCCTGTCTTTTACCCAACCTGATACAGTAAAATGACTGGAAACGCCACAGTACAAACATACCCTGCTCGTCGTCTACACTCCTTCTCTTACGGCTTCAGAGTAGATCGACCAATCAACATCGGCCCAGGCTCTGTCTGCGGTCTCTTGACAACCTCTTCTGGTGCCTTGGACCTGAACAGGATGGGAACCCTGTTAGCTTCACGAGGTAACTTCCGAGCCTGGATACGGGTATCTATCCTAACCATCAGCTCAATAACATCACCCAAAGTGGTCGGATCATCACTCGAAACAAGCTCATCTATGACGTACTCGTTTTGATAAATCTCCACCAAAGCGGCTGTATTCCAACAAGATCGAGCAACCCTGGTTCTGAACTCGATCAAGCAAATGACAACCGTGCGCCACATTTTAATGCAGGTTAACCCACTAGCTAACCCTCCAGTACAGGATTCAAAGGCAAAGACCTTGCATATCTCGGTAGCAAACCTCTCCAAAGAAATGCAGGCACGAGACCTGCTCTCCCACTTAGCTGTTCCCCAGACTTGTGCTCGTCCAGCTAAGTGGCTAATAACATAATCCACCTTAGTAGCCTCAGAGGTATATGTGATCAGTTTAGCATGAACAAAAGCAAGCAGTTGGTTAGAAATGGACTGACAAATCCCTGATCACCACTAAAATGCTCTGGACCCTCAAGACAAGGTTCCCAAACCACAGTTTGGTGAACCGCTGGATCCAACATAGTAACTGCGGCATGATCATCTGGGATGCTAACCCCCTCTAGCCTCTGTACTAACGCACCTACACATTGTTCAAGAAGGTCCAAGCGACCTTGAGTGGTTGGGTTGGACATGGCCAGACCGTACTATCAGGTTTCCCAAGGAAAGACATAGAAGCACACTCAGAACAGAAAGCAAATTAAATAGTTTAATAACAAAAGGACCAACACAATAATCCTGGGACCTAAACAACAGAAATAAACCTGGGGCTATTGGCCTCAGCAGGTAACCTCACTAATCTAGAAAAAGAAAGCAAACATACAGCAGAAATAAACCTGGGGCCATTGGCCTCTGCAGGTAAAAACCTAATTAATCTAGAACAACAAACAAAGCAAGAACAAGGTTTTACAGAACCAAGAACCCAAAGTATGAAAACAAGAACACAAAGTAAACCTAGAACCTAAGTAGAAACAGAGACAAAACCTTGTTGAAGAGGAAACCAACCCAGACAGGAATCGCGATGATCAGAACGTGAACGAGCACGACGAGAGCAGAACAGGAGGCACGGAGAGTTGCAGGCAATAGTCTGGCAACTGACTATTCACAGCACAGGTGGCTTTAAGTAACCGTAAGTTAAGTAACCCGGCCTTAAGTGTAGTGATTGAGTCAGCTGCCAGCTAGTTGGGAGGAGACTCAGTCAAGGATAGGAAGAGCAAACAGAGGAGAAGCCCAGGTGCAGAAGACAGACATGACAATTTCAATACTGATAGAACTACCTCAAGTGCTTGCCACATCTCACGTCTTACACATGCCCAATCAAAGACCTGCTGTGTGGAAAGTGTTGGTAAAAAAGGATTTCACCAATCTTAAATGAAGGTTATTGAAGTCTGTAGTTTTATTCCAGGCTGTGTACAGAATCTCACACAACAGAGTTGTGGGAGAGGAGCCAGAGGAACCATGACAAAGCCATGAACATCAAAGTTTAGATAAAGACAGAGGCAGCTGAGCTCCTCAGCTGTTACAATCATTCTACATCTTATTTGTCTTCCTCCAAATGGTCAGGAACCAGGTATTCTTTATTAGGGTTCGGAAACCTCTTGTTGCACTTTTATAACCCAAGCTAATGACTTAATACTTACATGTTAAAAGCAACAAGCATCTTGAAACCTCATTCCAACAGTATGCACTCAAAAACACAGTATTTTTCCATCATTTCCCCCATTTACAGAAAAATACTGCATGTTCTCTTAACAATTAACAGGAAAACAAAACCTTTTTTATAAGACAACACAACCATTAATCCTTATTAGTTTATTCCTCAGAAGCAACCACAATCATTTGTTATTTGAGAGTCGTGGCCAAAATGACATCTCAGATGAAATCCCAATTATTTTCGTTTCCATTTTCTTTCTTCGAGTGATCACGTGAAGGCAGCAATGTCCCTTTTGTTCTGCACCACTCATATCTCAGGGCTTGTTGGTTTCTTCTCCAGGTTTGAGACGAGCTGTGCCTATTTACACAGAACCCCTTTGTACCCAGATTCCCCCACTGTGACATTTAGTTCAGAATTCTTAGGTTTCACTACCCACCCAACCTGTTCTCACTCAGCTTTCGTACAAAAAAATGCGTAATCTAGACTTCCAGATTTTGTAGAATTTCCTGCGAATTTTTTGTCATCGTGCCCTGGTCACGTGACCAGTGCTCTCAATGCTGGTTAATGCAGACCAATATCATTTACATTACATGCATTATGACTTGTAACGAAAAATCACCAAAGCCTAGGGTGAAAAGTTTATGAGCAATTCATATAGAAAAATGTTGATAAAAAAAAGCGGACAAATCAACCAGTGCACGGATATCAGCCTTAAGGAATCCATCATGATGGACGTGTATGACATATTTGTTCAGTTGGTGAGAAAAAATGACATTAGTAAACATGAACACATGCTGTTTTTAGTGCTAGTTTAGTGGCGATTCCTGCGCCTCTGTTTTGTAGATGAGTAAATGTCGAGGTTCGTCTTTATTTGGAATGTGTCCGTGACAAACTGTAAAACAGTTAATGAAAAAGATAATGGAAATAAATGTTCACTGTGGACTAATCCGAGACACAACACATGCATGGGGAGCATTTAATCAGTCAGATGGAGCAAACAAAGTTAGAACCAGAGCGTGTAGCAACTGGAGTGTTCAGTTGCTATGGACGCTTTAACTTCCGGTTCCGGTTAGCCCCGTGATGGTGACAGAGAGAGCGCCATCTGCTGGAAAGGGGCTGCCATGTCACCCCTGGCCTGTGGCAGTTGTCATGTTTGCCATCTCAGACACTTCCAGTGGTAGTGGGAGACTGAAACTAGGCATGCTTTATGCTCTTGACGTCCAGATGAATATAGTAAAATGTTAGCTTCTTAGCTCAAAGTGTTGAGGACATATTAAAAAAATAACCTTTAAGGGCCATATTCACAGATCAGGTGCTCTATTTATTATTATTATTATAACCTTTATTTATCCAGGTTTGTCCCATTGAGACCCAAGATCTCTTTCGCAAGGGAGACCTGGCCAAAATGACAGCAAATAGTTTCAACACAGTCACATTAGTCAAAGACACAGTCCAAACAAACAGACAAAAACAAAAACAAACAATTGAATTGTTTTAAAAACCTGATAAGAGAATTTGCAAGATTTGTCAATCAAATGAAACATTTGCATTCCTGAAACCTGGATGTGGTGGATCTTATCATCGACTTGAACACATTCAGAGATACCAGGCTTTGGAGTTTGAGCTCTGACTGCAGACTGTTCCATGTACTCGGAGCAAAGAATCTAAAAGCTTTCTTCCCCGTTTCTGTTCTCACCTTGGGGACAATAAAATGACAAAAGTCCTGAGAGCAGAAACTGTAGGCCCTGTTAGTTAACTTTAAAAGATACGATGGGATCTCCTTAAGAATGGCCTTGTAAATCAGCACATACCAGTGGCCGAGCTTGCGCACATGTAAAGATGGCCAATTTACTTTACTGTACAAGACACAGTGATGAGTTAGAGCTCCACAGTTTGTAATGAATCTAAGAGCACCATGATATACACTATTTAGCATGTGGAGGCATTGTACAGAGGCATTCATGTACAGCACATCACCGTAATCAATAATCGGAAGAAAGGTTGACTCCACTAGTTTCTTTTTTACCCCAAAAGAAAAGCAAGACTTATTTCTAAAATAAAATTCAAGTAAAAGCTTCAGTTTCTTTACAGTATACTGAATATGTGCCTGACAAGTGGTCATCAATCAAGAACCCCAGATATTTAAAAGTAGATACAAGTTCAATTTGTTGACCATTGCTTCAACTTCAACTTCAACTTTATTTGTTTTAAGTGCCATATCATAACAGCTGTTATCTCAGAGCACTTTACAAGGAGAGCAACAATGTGTACATAGTGAGAAACCCCCTGTCCTTAGACCCTCGCAAAGGCTGAGGAACAACTCCCAAGAAAAACCCTGACAGGGAAAAAAGGGGAGAAACCTCAGGGTGAGAGACAGAGGAGGGGATCCTCACCCAGGACGGACAGGCGGGCACAAACAAAACATTACTGATGGCTAACAGTTCAGGATATAAATAAATCAATGAATAGAATTGAATCAGTCCATAGTAGCAGGCAGGAGGAACCGCAGTTAGATGAGCCGGGTAGAGGTGGTCCTGGATCCAGCTCAGTGTTGATGGAAGCCGGGAGGGAAAATAAAAATAATAAAATAAAATGAAAAGTAAAAAGAAAAATAAAAATAAGAATAAAAGGAAAATTAAGAATTAAAAAACAAAACAAAATAAAATAAAATAAGAATAAAAATAAATAAAAATTGAAAGATAAAAAAGGAGAGGGGGAGGAGAGGGAGGAAGAGGACAACAATGCACATGTAAGCTAATGTACACGCTTTATGGCAACTTGACCTTAATCAAAGTGACATTGACAGAAAATGTCTTTGTCATGACAACTTGACAAATGCATCTATTTCTGTGTGTATCACAAATTGACATAATGATTTTTATAATGAGGGGTGTAACAACCAATCGCTAAAAATCGATTATAAAAAGGGGAATGAGTGACTGATATAACTTTTCACCTCCTCAACACACCCATTGATCTATACGATCCATACAGGATATCGGAGAATAACACAGCCAGACGAACAACAAACGTAACACATTTGTCTAATTAATGTGACTCGTGCTCTTGCGTCTGTGAGGCTCCCCTGTCAGCCAAATGGACTCAACTCAACTCAACTCAATTTTATTTGTTTTAAGTGCCATATCATCATCAGCTGTTATCTCAGAGCACTTTACAAGGAGAGCAACAATGTGTACATAGTGGAAAAAACCCTGTCTTTAAACCCTCGCAAAGGCTGAGGAACAACTCCCAAGAAAAACCCTGACAGGGAAAAAAAGGGAAGAAACCTCAGGGTGAGAGACAGAGGAGGCGAACCTCCTCACCCAGGACGGACAGGCGGGCACAAGCAAAACAGTACTGATCAATGAATTGAATCAATGAATTGAATTGAATCAGTCCATAGTAGTAGGCAGGAGGAACGCAGTGAGATGAGCCGGGTAGAGGTGGTCCTGGATCCAGCTCAGCGTTGATGGAACCTGGGTGGAAAAATAAAAATAATAAAAAAATAAAATGAAAAATAAAAATAAGAATAAAAAGAAAATTAAAAATTAAGAATAAAAAAAAAATAATAATAAAAATAAAATAATAAATAATAAAAAATAAATAAAAACTGAAAGATAAAAAGGAGAGGAAGGAGTGGTGGAGGGGGAGAGGGAGGAAGAGGAAGAGATGGAAAACAGATGGGGAGAGGCCAAGAGGAGAGAGAGAAGCTAGAGGGAACGTGAACCTGATTCACACCCACAGAGAAGGCAGAGAAGATAGAGCTCAATATGCCGGGGACCCCCAGCAGACTCAACCTATAGCAGCTTATCTTGGATTTATCTGTAGGCTCTGTCAAAAAGGAGGGTTTTTAACCTACTCTTAAAGGTAGAGAGGGTGTCTGCCTCCCGGACTGAAACTGGTAGATGGTTCCATAACAGAGGGCCTTGGTAGCTGAAGGCTCTGGCTCCCCATCTAGACTTAGAGATTCGTGGAACCACCAGTAGGCCTGTATTCAGAGAACGAAGTCTCCTAGTGGGGCAATAGGGTTTTATCAGGTCTGAGATATAAGAGGGTGCCAGACCATGAAGACCTTTATAGACAAGGAGGAGGATTTTGAACTGGATCCTGAAAGGTACAGGAAGCCAGTGCAATGAGGCCAGAACAGGAGAGATGTGATCTCTCTTTCTAGTTTTAGTCAGGACACGAGCTGCCGCGTTCTGAATCAGCTGCAGAGTTCTCAGCGACCTATTGGAGCATCCAGCCAGTAGAGAGTTGCAGTAGTCAAGCCTGGAAGTAACAAAGGCATGGACCAGCTGTTCTGCTGCATGGGGAGGGAGTAGGTGTCTTATTTTTGAATATTGCGGAGGTGGAAGTAGGCAGTCCGTGAGATCGATTTTATGTGGGAGCTAAAAGACAGGTCTTGATCAAAACTAACACCTAGGTTCTTTGCAGTGGTGGCAGAAGGAGTCGCAAAACTACTTTGTAATGCTATGGCATCAGATATAGAATCACGTAGGTGTTTAGGACCTATCAGCAGCAACTCTGTTTTGTCAGAGTTCAGAAGGAGGAAATTATTAGTCATCCAGGCCTTAATGTCATCAAGGCAGGACTGAAGCTGCTGTAGACGGTTGAGCTCGCCCGGCTTGATAGATAGATATAATTGAGTGTCGTCAGCATAACAGTGGAAATCTATAGAGTGACTCCTGATGATATCACCTAGAGGGAGCATATATACAGAGAAAAGAACTGGACCAAGCACAGATCCTTGCGGAACCCCGTGGCTGACTTTAGTACGTGGAAATTGGTTATCGTTGACACAAACAAACTGATATCGGTCTGAAAGATAGGACCGGTACCAGCCTATAGCAGTGCCTCTGATTCCGAGGTGATATTCCAGTCTCCTTAGTAAGATCTGGTGGTCGACCGTATCAAAAGCAGCACTGAGATCTAACAAGACAAGCACTGAAATGAGACCCTGGTCAGATGCCATTAAGAGGTCATTGGTGACTTTAACCAGTGCAGTCTCAGTGCTATGATTCATTCTAAAACCAGACTGGAAGGATTCAAATAAACTCGGTCTGTAATTTGATAAAGTTCCCGGATCAAGGGACGGTTTCTTAAGGAGGGGTTTGATTATTCCGACTTTGAATGGAAGAGGAACGTAACCTGTTGTTATGGACATGTTGATGAGGTCAAGTAAGGAGGTGGCGATTAAAGGCAGCACTTCCTTTAACAACTTGGTCGGAATCGGGTCAAGGATGCTGGTGACGATGACAGGCTGATTTGATCTTGCTGATTTAGAATTACTAAAAAACATAAGTTTTGTTTTGTCTGCATTTAGAACAAGTTGCAAATGAGTTGTTCTTGCACTCTATTGAATGCAATCTGCATATAAGCAAACACTTCTGCAGGTGTGGGTGCAAAGCAATAAATGACTGTATCATCAGCATAAAAATGAAAGGCTGCATTTGGAATATTACTTTCAATGTTATTTATATACAAAGTAAATAATAGGGGGCCAAGTACTGAACCTTGAGGTACTCCCTTGTGGACAAACTGAGCCTCAGATGAGACACCTTCTAACTGAACGGCCTGGCTTCTGTCTTTAAGATAGTTAACAAACCATCCAACTGCCTGTACAGAGAACCCAGATGCTGTAAGACGTTCAGCCAACGCCATAGCCAACTAAACCATCAGCATTTCTCTTTCAATATGTTGACAGGGGGGGGGCACCTCCTGAGCTCTGCCAACATAGACCCTTGGTCTATGGAAGCAAAGTTGCTCTCGGAAGGTGCTATCAACATGGAGGCAACAGATCCTAATTCAAGACCTTCTGACAAACAACAGTGAAAAACCAGGAGGAAACTTCAAAGGGAAGGTAGTTTTCTCTCCCCTCCTGCCTTCTGACTCAGGCACATTAAAAACTACAAATTGAAATGGCGGAGTACATGTACAATGTAGTTCATTTCCGGGTAAGGCTTTTCATCAGGGGTCAGAAAACCTCTTTCCGGTAAATATTCAAATATATATAACCATGAAATATATGTTTATTTAATGTCACACTGTACGTCATTTATCAGAAACATTTACTAGTACTAGTGTTAGATTGGACACTGCATAGCCAGCTTGTCATGTGTGGGGCAGCTATGACGTCGTAAAAAGTGTGGCGCAGTGGCTGCTGGGAGTTGGAGTTGTGTCAGAGAGAAAACGCGTGTAACAAATGGTGGAGCGGACACCGACACAGCGTCAGTTCCTGAGTTATTTTCAGTCACAAGCGCAGTTCTAGAAGACATAAACCTCGGACGCTACATTAGTTTCGTGGCAAATCCTGTCTCTGTCTGCGCTTAGACTCCCAGAGCAGACCAGAATACGTCAACCTCGCCACCACATTACCAGTGACAAATAGGAGTACGTATATCTTGCCGCAAAATTGCTAGAGGAATAAGAATAAGGCACAGTAAGACGTATCAATCTAAAACTATGTTGAAATATCCGATTTCCACCCGGCTTCAAACGGGTAAGTTTTATTTATGCGGGGTATCAATTGTGTTTCTGGGTACGGGGCGTAGTGTGCCCATGCACACCCGTGTCTCTACAAATTCGTATGAAAACGCACAAAATTTTGGTCTCCAGATTACGTACTTTTCTATACGAATTAGTCATGAGAACACGTTGACCCACCAACAGCAGTAGTCTTATGGATCCAGGTGGTGTGTCCCTCCACTCTTACAGCTGTAGGTGTTGTTTGCAACACATTGTATGGACCTTTTCACCTTGGATCAGACCACTTCTTCCTTCAAGACACTGTTATAAGGACTAGATCACCTTGTGTCAGGTCACTCTCAAACTCTACAATACAAACAAATACGGTGGTAATTCTTAACATCTTTGTTCATTAATCATATCATCATTTTTTCTTTAATTGTATAAAATTAATTTCAATTTTCTTAAGATATTTTTTGAAAAAATAAAGTAGCAATCCAAAGACTATATGTCCTACAAATCTTACCATCCCCCCTGTTGGGACATGGCTTTGCCCATGGCTCAATGAAGCAGTCTATCTATACACTTTAGGGAGAATGGCCTTCCATCAGATCAAATATAAATACCTTTATTATTCTTTTTACTCCTTTCTTTCTTCCATTGTTACTTTTCTTGCTTTGGTGCACAATCCTATAGATCTTTTAATTGATCAAAGGTATTTTGTTCTTTAGTCATAGTTTTTAGGGGTAGGGGTTCTTTGATACCTTGCAACTAATTTTTGTTAGGTTTCAATTGAGTAGGTCAGCAAATTAGGAGATCATTGGCATATGTCAGCATCTGAGTTTGTTGTCAGTTAGTTCAAATCAACTATCATTACACCTAGTTTCTCGAGAAAACATTGTTGGAAAGTCACAACAGCCTTAAGCTAGCTTTGTATAGGCATTCTTCAAAGTTTCAGATCAGGAATTGTAATTATCCCCAAACCTGGCCTGTAGTTTTCCAATTCAAGACCTTTTTGTATATTTCTGACTCAGAATAGTACTATACTTATCACTCATTTTCCCATGAAAAATTTTTCTCTTTTTTTTAAAACATCACATGTCCTGCCACTCTATCTATGTAGATTTGGCAAAGGCAATGTGTACTGCTTTCAACATCTGACAAAGGGTGCGTCTCAATTCTTCCCCTTACCCCTTTATCTTACCCCTACCCTTTGGTTTTGTTCACGCGAGATAAGACGCGAGACCAAGGGGTATCGTCAGACCGGTATGATTACGTGATTTCACATTACTACATAATTCACCGTGTTACCCTCAGGGGACACCAGAGGAGACTCGGTATCTCATAAAATACCGGAGCAAACATGAAAAACAGTTCATGAAATCCAAAGTAGCATCCAAGCAACTGTGGGACTGAGTATTCGTTAATGCATTGTTCAATCATGTGCTCAATGTGCTCAATCAATGTGTGGCTTGGATGCAAGTAATCATCAAAAAGAAGTCCATACCTGCTTTTTTTATTTGACTCCAGCAGTTACAAGTGCAAACATTTGTCAGTGTTGTGTAAGAAAGTTTTTCATAAATAATATGCATTACATTAAATATGACCCTTCCTGCTGTAGTCAACCACTTCTTTTTGTTGTGCTGCAGAGGTGCCAAAGAGTATCCGCAGCCAGGCTTGGCTCTATTGTTATTGTAATTTCATCACTTGACTGTAACTTCTTGAGTTCTGTTCCCCTTTCCTGTACATCAGTGTCCCTCACCTTCTCTCTGTTGTACAAATTCAGAAGAGTTTACTATATAGCAGACACAAAAGTTCTGTCCAATGATCATCTCGCCGAGCTAGGTTTTATGCACAAACATCAAGCAGTGAGACAGAGCCAAAAGGTGGGAGAGCAGAGGAGGGGTGACAGACCTGAATTCACAAGTAACCATAGGGCCAGGCCTGGCTGTAGACACATTTTGGCACCTGTGCAGCATGAAAAAAAGATAGATGTGTGAGCAGAAAGGAGGCATCCTTTTAAATGTTTTTGTTGTGCTCTGAACACTGAATGTTTGTACTGTGATGCAGGCAATTTGTGAAAGACCTGGGTTTTGAAGGAAAAGTAACCAACCAACAGGCTTCCAAGAAGTGGAAGAACCTAAAACAGAGATATAAGCCATGCAATGCATAGTGCAACATAATTTCCAACTGAAAGATGCATGTATCTACTGAACAGTTGTGTTTATTGTGTGTGTGAATTGAGGACTTCAAAAACAGGATCAGGGGTGGACATGGGTGAGGTGTCCACGGCTACCTGGCAGTTTCATGCCAACATGCCAGTGATGGACCCCCCTGTGGTGGTGGCAGGAGCTGAACACACCATCACACTACACATGGTGAGGCTAATGTAACATTACCTTGTAATTCAGGACTTCCATTAATTCCCCTGACATCAGATTCACAAATATTCTCTTTAATTATCATGAGGAAATATTCCCTCAAAATGTCTGACAATGATTTGCCTGGTTTCTTTAGGACAATGGGGAGCCCTCCGCCTCTGACATCTTCATATCAGGACCCAGCATTTCAGCAGCCAACACCGCTAAACGGGGGTCAAACCCCATCGTGGAGTTCCTTGTTGAGGAGGCAGTCAGGGAACAAAAAAGCGACAAAAGAGGCAAAAACGCAGAGGTTTTTAAACCTTATTGAGAAAATGGTAGACAAAATGTGACAGTAGTTTGGAGTGTTTTTTTCTGGGGTGGGGTGGGGGTATATTCATGTCACCTGTCAGTGTTGTAAATTTTTTTATACAGATGTATATGCATTTTCATTTGTAAGCTTGTATCTTTAAAAAAAATTAAAATATGTATGTATATTTCATATTCCGTGCTACAGCTCAGCAATAAATGTGCTACATTAAAGCTGTTCTAGATGTCCATTCAACAGTTGTACTCAATACAAGTGTGATTTAAACAACGTTTAATGCAGATAGTTGCAGAAACCCTACACTACTGTGAAAACAATGTACATGATATACATGGAACAAAACAAACAGTATTTACAATTGCTATGAAAGCAAACAACACATTATCTATGTACTGTTGCCTTGGGGAAACTGAACATTGGACCTCCAGTTGATTTCCAGATGACTGCAGCCTCTTCATCGAACTACAAGCGTAAGATGGGCACATTTGCATCTACCCTGCAGCACAGAGGTGAACAATAGGTGGACAAGAGGTGGAACAAAAAAATTAATTGAAACCCCACGTCACTGATCCACAATTTAACAGCTTTTTCAAATTTCAGGTAGGTGACATAAACATTTGCAAGCGGCTCAGCTGGCTACGTGTCCAGCTGTGCCGTTTGCTAATGTTTACTATGTTACGTAGGTAAATATCATGACAAACATACCGTCATTAAATCCGTGAGTAGTCGTATGCATCTCAGAAACAATCTTCTTCTCTGACATCTTTATCTGATCGCAGACAAGCACATAAAAAATTTAAAAGCGGAGGAAACCGACATCCAAGAACAGCATCTTCCTTTGTTTGTAACCTCCATGGATGCAGCCAGCTAACGGCAAGGGATGATAATTTAGCGAGGGGTGATGACGTAGTGAGGGGTGTCCCATTTCTTAGGGGAACGGCCTACCCCTCACTCTCTCGCTCAAAATCGAGGGTTGAGATAAAAACGAAGACTAAGGGTAAGGGGTAAGGGGAAGAATTGGGACGTAGCCAAAGTCTGTCAGAACCGCCCCTTCGTAACTTCCTGCAGCTGTTGGAGGTGGAGCTTGGCTGCTATAAAAGCCCTGGCGCCCCAGGAGGGGTTGTCAGATCTTAGACCGACTACGCTGAGGAGACATCATCCAAGTTCCTGCCTGCCTGCCTGCCTGCCTGCCTGCCTGCCTGCCTGCCTGCCGGCCTGCTCTCCTGCTTCCCTGTCTGTCTGCCAACCTGCAGCCTTGTTTGCAGCCCTGCCAATAGTCCTGCCTGCAACTCTGCCTGCTACTCTGCCTGCAACGCTACCTGTCTGCTCCTGCTCATCAGGCCTACCTAGGAGATCCCAAGTCTGGCCCAACCATCCACTTCCTACCAGCCTCTGTCCTGACCGGCCCTAGTAAGCCCCAATCCGCCCCTTTCAGTCACTCAATAAATTCCTGCAAAGTGTCTGTCTGTGTCTCTGCGTTTGAGTCTTCAAGTCCTGGTCTTAACAAAGTCTTGTCTTTTTTTATTGCTGCACCTAAATTCCTGCTTGTCCCACTACAGAGTTGTTATTGTAAATGGGTAATTAGGGTTTCTAAAGAATGCATTATCTGTTTATGGGGTCATTTGGCAGTAGGTGTTAACATGTCACACTTCATCTATCAATGGATTTCCTGGTTTTGTTCTTTTCTATACTTCATCCTTTAATTCTGCAAGTCACTGAAGTTAGACCTTTGTACTGGTTCTATACTGTAGCAGGATTTAGGTTCAGTTACCTCATAATGGACAAAGATTCCTTCTTGTTCCAACATTGGAATTGCTGTCATTCCTTTATTGTCGGTTTTATTCCTATTTTCAAATCTTGCATGCCATCTCTACCAAGCAGATTTGCAGGGCATGATAATTAAACTATTTGTAGTTTTGTGGTAAAACCAGAAACTGGATCGCATACTTTTGTTAGTTTTATTAGTGACTCAATTGCTGTGTTTCCAGTTGCTAATTTAACCATCAACTTCTCTTTTGACATTTGTAAATCTTGGAGTCTCATCTGCTCTGACTTGGGCCAGAATATCACGCTCCCGAATCATATTTCCCTCTTTTCCGCAGCGAAAGCACACCATCTCCCTGCTAAAAACACTTCAGCAGAAGCAAAACAAGAATCCTCATCATCACACAATCAATCACAATCACAATCCTCATAATATGCCTCACTATCCTCAGAATTGTTCTCTTGTTTTCTTCTGTTGCCTTCTTGTCCTCCTTGATATCGGACATTCTGCATTTTAGACAGACTTTTTGAATCTGGGTAGAGAGGAGTAGATTGTGTTCCTCTACATGATATTTGAGTGTGTGGTGAGGATTCTATACTCCCCGTTTCTGCTTCAGATGTCTGCCCATGTTCATAGGTTTGGCAAATTGGGGCGAGAATCAGACTCATGGATCAGAGTGAAGGCTACCTGTACAGGATTTTATAACACAGGAAAACTTGCCACAGCATTAGTACCATCATTATCATGTTCATTTACTTTTTCCATACTTAACATTTGCTGTTTCTCTTCAATTTTTCTCACTTTCTGCAGCCTTCTTTTTTGCATGGTCAAGCCATATTTTTGCACACTCAAAACCTTTTTTCTTTTTTCTTCACACCTTTTAACAATATCTTTAACAAGTTTTCACACTTGTCAACTCACAATTTACCTTCAAACCCATAATTTTTTCTTCACTTTTTCATATATTTTATTCTTGATGGATCAATTTTAAACATAAATTTTAGATCACCGGTCAGATTTCATGCTTTGATTCATTCCCATGGTGTCTCTTTATCTCCTTTTTTGTTTTCTTTTGTTTTGTTGTTTTTTTTCCTAGGGCTTTTTATTATTTTTTACAGAGAAGAAGAGACTACTGTACTTACACAACTTCTCTTTTATACTATTTGCTCAAATGTTTTTACTAAGTTTGCTGAAGCTTCAACCCAACAGAACCCTCCAAAGAGCAAGCATTAAGCGACGAGGGCAAAGGTAAAAAAAGTTCTTTAACGGTTGATGTCCTTGGGCAGAACCAAGCTCAGAGAAGGTGGCCACCTGCCAACTACTGGTTGTGTTGAAACTTCGAATCCTGCGACCATTTTCTGCAGGGAACACATTAAGCTGCCTGCGACCATTTTCAGCTGAGACTTTCTTATTGTCTCTTATTGTTTCTCTTATTGTTGTTTATTGTTTCTTATTGTTTGTTGATCCACACTTGCAGCAGAGATGATTGAAGATGTCTGTTCCCTTCAGCTTCTAAGACCAAATAAAACAAGGTGGAATTCCTTGTTCATGGCAGTGGAAGCCTGCTCCGGATTTCTAAGGAGAAGGGAGAAGGAGCCTTGAGAGCCATTGCCACCGACCCAAAAGGTCCCAATGTAAGTAGGCCTAAGATTTGAAAATAATAAAATTAAGTCAAAGTGGAATCACCACAAAAAATAAGATTTCCAGCTGTAATCGTAGACACTGTTCACATTCACTTATGCATAATCTTTGGTTCCATCTAACAAATATCTGTGTGTGTGTATGTCTGTGTGTGTGTGTTTTTGTCAACACAGGTTCAACCCAGCCGAACTTGCATTTCTCACTGAATATGCTGCTGTAATGAGCCCTGTCGCCCAGGCAACGAACATACTCCAAGCAGAAACCAACACACAAATGGGGTGGCTGCTTCCTACAATTCACATGCTACAGGCCAAACTCGACAAAGTGAAATTGCAACTGAAGTACTGCAGGCCTCTTGTTGACGCTTTACAGTCTGGAATTCAGAATCGTTTCAGGCACATGTTCAGGGATGCCGAGCTGGTTGCAGCTGCAATTCTTCTTTCCAAATTCCAAACGACATTGACGAAGGATGACGCTTCCATTAAAATGGGTAAGGCGTGCATATACTTGGTATCAACAGATTTGCATATTGGTTGCTGCATGAAATGGAACATTGAATGAAGGCAAGGAAAAATATGAAATGCTTTAATGTTTCACTTCTTTAGACTGAGGTAGCAACATGGTAGAGTTGTATCATTTAAGTGCTATACCCTTCTATATTTCTATATTCCAGGAATCGATTACATCAAGCAGCATATTGAGGATCCTTCCATGCAGCCAAGTGATGCGACCAGGTCGAGTTCAGACGAGGATGACTTCTTCTCTTCTCTGCAAGCATCGAAAACCCAAGATGCCATCAAGCAACTTGATGCCTACCTGTCTTGCTCAGCTGATCACGTGGATATGCTGAAGTCCTTTCCTTCTGTCTGCAAGCTGTCTGTCAAGCTTAACACACCCCTCCCAGCATCAGCAGCATGCGAAAGGCTGTTCAGCATAGCAGGTCTCGTTTTCAGCCCACGAAGAGTACGGCTAAATTCTAGGCATTTTGAAAGCCAGCTGCTTTTGAAGATGAACAGAAAGTTTTACAGTTTCAAGTGATAACGGGGTTATGTGCAAGAAGGCTTAAGTTTGTAAAAGTTTGTAAAAAGTTTTTAAAAAGGAAAAGCTGCTGATGCTATGTAAAAAGCTACAATTTAGTTAATAGGCCCAAAAGTGCAATAACAGTAGCACCTTTTAGTTTTTTCTGTGGTGTGATGTTTATCATATTAAAATAAGACTTCATACTGCCTTTGCTTCTAATTTACTTTTACTTATACTTTTGATTACATTACTTGAGTACATTTATATTCACAGTACTTGTAATGCTTAAGTGCAAAAAGTTTCAGATACTTTAAGACTTTTACTCAAGTAACATTTCAGTCAGTGACTTTGACTTTTACCAAAGTCATTTTTTGGAGAGGTGGGTAATGGGTAAATCTTATACACACTACATGCAAAACAAGGTAAAATCAAAGTCCTTATAGGCAAGTCATGCCACTCAGCAGCCATCTTGATAGGTGATTAGCCATTTGTCTCTAACATCCAACATCTCCTGTAAAATATATGCATACGCGCATGCATCAAACCCTGTGTTTGAGCGAGACACAGAACTTTTCAGAACTTGCTGCCAGTGGGCATTGTACTGCAGATGTGAAGGTTAGCTATTTACGTATCCCTATTTATAACGTAAATGTAAACGGTAATTTATGAAATTATGTGAAGTAAGCCACTTGTCCATGTGTGAAGTTAGGGGTGGGTACGAAACTTGGTGCTAATGTGGTACTGGTTCTAATTCGTGTGGTACCGGGCCGAATCACAGCAGTGATTTTGGTACCTCATGCGCTTCCAGGAACATAAACATTACGTGATGTTTGATTGTTGTTGTGATTGACGTTGTGATTAACATTACACTTTAAGATAGTTGCAACACTCTCTCAATATGGCCATGGTAGCAGCAACATTAACACAGCATTTAAAGCTGTGTTAAGCTGCGTTTAAAAAGAGTGGGTGGTAAAGGGGGGAACACCTCAGTTTTAATGAAACATTTAGCAACGCGCGGGATGCATATTTAAGTGGACGAATGTACGTGCCAAGCACATCTTCAATGCAAGCATCCCAGACGATGACAAAAGGAGCATTTCATCATTGTCAGATTGGTGATGTAACGATTGCAAAGTTTGCATTTATGTACAAACAGATTATCCAAAGGTTTCATTTGTATTTAACATAATTAATGCTGTTTATATTGGCTCTCCAGCTAATACCGTCACCCCATTTACCTTAGCAAAGACAGCCAATTGGACGAAAGAGAAGAAAGCAAGCCACAGAGTTGTGACCAAATTTGTAGTCAAGGGACTGCATTCTTTTTCCACTGTGGAATCTCTGTGGTTCAGGTAAGACAGAAAATAAAGCATTGTGAAAACAGTATTTGGTTATTTTATGTGTATGAAATGTATAGATGCAATAATAACTAGAAAATTCCAGCGTGCTGAAATTTCGAGAGTGCTCCGAAATGTGTACCCGCCATCGAGTCTGAGTGTGTGTGTGTGTGTGCCTGAAGTGTGTGTCTGATGCGATTTTGTGTGTGTACTATGAAACATGAGGCCACAGTCACGAGTAGAAGTGTAAAGTTTAACTTTGATCGCAGTGATCGGACAATGAATGGGGGAAAGCGCACAGGTTTATGGCCGGCATCGCACGAGAGAGCACAAATTTGCCTACAAAACTGGATATATGTCTACTGCATACAGTTTGGCTGGGAGCAGCGTGAAAAGAGTAAAATGAGAGGTGATTTTTCAGCCATCCCCACTCTAACTTTTCAAAAAACGCCAAACCGACATGTGTTTGAGAGGGCCTGGATGAAAAACGACACAAGGTATCAACACGCTGTCAAGTACGGGCAGAGTTGACAGTTTTCCTGCGTTTTGAAGTTTGAATGAAGTTTCTATGTCAACGTATGGATTCGCAGCGAATGTTTGTTTCAGGGCGATCTTTTGAATTTTCTGGTTTTTCCCATTCACTTCTTATGGGATTTTTTGCTCTTTCTGAGCACTTTTTGGCCCTGCTGTAATTTTTTCGTCAATCTTTGTCAATTTTTAAGCTGCTATATACAAGCGCGTGCGGGAGAGCGTCCCGAACAATTCTTCTTTTTAACTTGTCCAGAATCTGGATTGTTTGGCAACAGTGGCCAATTAACTGCTTTTGCCAGTTTTTGGCCCCTGGCAGGGCCAAAAGCGAACATTTGCACACTTGCCGGGGCTGAGCCACACGTTTTGATGTATCGTTTGAGTGCTTGCGACGAGCGGTTGTCGAGCTACGCTCGACTGAAATTTCGCTATAGTGATAAGAAGAAGAACAAACACGGTGGAGAGTAATAGTGCACCCTTTCGGAGCCCTAACAAACACGGTCGAGAGTAATAGTGCTCCCTTTCGGAGCACTAATAACATAACAATGTGTAGTGTGTGTAATGTGCTGCTGTGTGTGTGTTTTTGTGTAAATCTTCTGCTGTGCGTGTAGTTGTTTGCATCTTTATGTCATACATACAAATCTATGTCATTAAGACAATTTGTCACAAGTTTGTCAAAAAAAAATTAATCCTGATATTTATTTAATACAGAGAGATAACCACTGCACTGAATCCCCGATATCAACCCCCATCCAGGGAATACCCTTATTGCGTCATGGTACATGGTCAGGAAACAAAATGTGATGCAGGAGTTATCGCAAGTGAATAAGGCTGCTATTACTTATGGACCAGTGTAGCACAGGACCACTTTTTGAATGTCACTGTACGCTACAGTCATGGCCACAGAAAGCAGATGGTACTAAACACCAAAGCTGTGTATGAGTCACAGACAGGCCTGGTGGTGGCAGATGAAATCAATGACATTCTGGAGGAATTCCTGGTAATATCTAAGATTGTAGCTGCCACAGTCGACAACGGAATATGAATATAATGGAATATAACAGAATATAAATGTTGCTCTAAAGAAGCTTGAGTTTTGAAATGTGGGGTGCTTCGCCTGCACCCTAAACCTGGCACCACAAAAGGTTTACACCATCAGTGATATTACCAAGTAGTGTGCCAGACTTCGAGCTATTGTTGTGTGGCTGTAGATGTCAACCATGGCCAAAACTGTCTTGTGGGAGAAGCAGCAACTGCTCAGTGTAGGTAGCATTAGCGTAGCCTTACAAATCTTTAAAAGTCATGTTTGTTTCAAACATCTTCAACAGTGTAGATTGTAATTGAAATTGTGTATTTGTGTTTTACATCTGCCAGAACACAACATGATTCTGATTGTCAGAACACTGTAGAACTCCCTTTTCCTGATGGTGGAGAAGTTTTTGGAGCAGTACCCGGCCACCCAGGCAGCATCGCTGGACCAAAGATTTAGGAAGCCAATGGAGAAAGACAGGTGATGGACAAAAAGATCATTTGTTACACAATGAGTAATTGAGTTATTCTTTATTCTCCTTTTATTCTATATTTTATTTTCCCCAAACTGAAAAGGTTCACAGATGATAACTTCCATAAAGCAAGGGAGTTTGTGTATCCAGTGAGAGGTCCCCCTCGTGGCCAAATTCTCCCCATCCTGAGTAAACTGGAGGTGCATTTCACACTTTGTTTACCACTGCTGTGAAAGAATGGGGTGATCTGGAAAAATTATACCAGGTATTTTTCTTTTCCATTCAGAGCCTGTGCTAACAAAGCAAGAGGGAAAACTGCATACTTTTCATTGCTAGGCACTAGGCACAAATGCTTGTCATGTTTTCATTGCAGGATGAAGACATTCAGGACTTTGTTCAGAAGGCCACTTCGATGGACCCTTGCTTTAAAGGCAAACTTGAATCTACTGTTGCCGATGCCGAATGGAACAGGTTAGAGAAGGCTGCAGTTGGAAGTGCCACAGAGCAGGCAATTTATGGTCATCCTTGTTTCCCATGTGTGTCATGTTACAGTTACTATGATGAAGCATTGCATAAATTGAATAAAATTGTGTGTACAGATTGCAATGGAGGGCAATGGGAAGAAGGATCAGACCACGATATGGACAATTATGTAACTTCATAAGTAGTGCTCCAGGAAGGAGCACTATTGTTCTTCTGCGTGTTTATTCATCTTCTTCTTATAGCAAAATTTTGGTCGTTCGTATCTCAAAAGCGCTTAATCGCACACACACGATACATCAAAGCCTGTGGCTCGGCCCCGGTAAGTGTGGTCACTTTCAACCCCAATGAAATTCCAGTTTTTCGCCCCGCCACCTTTGACTCATGACTGTTAGCAATTGATCCACAAATCTGGATGAGTTATAAAGAAGTTTTGTTTGTGAGACTCTCCCAGACAAATTGGTGTATAACAATCCAAATTTTGATCCACCCCTGCAGGGACAAATAATACTCCAAAAGAGCAAAAAAAAACATAAGAAATGAATGGGAAAAGCAAGCAAATTCAAAAAATGACCCTCAAACAAACATTCGCTGTAAAGCCATACATTGACATAGAAACTTCATTTAAACTTCAAAATGGAGGTCCCCTCTGCCTCTAACCAACAGCATGTTCATACTTTGTATTGTTTTTCATCCAGACCCTCTCAAAAACATGGGTTTGGCATTTTCGGAGCAGCCATAAATCTGTGTGCTTTATAAAATTTAAACGGTGAGCCTCAGAGACAGACCAACCCAGCCTCTTCTCTCATGAAGCTTCCATTCATTTCCCGACCATTGCGATCAAGGTTGCTGAAGGTTGCTGCTGGAACTGCTGTTGTTAGATCTGACACAGTTGCTATTTAGAGAAGTGCTTGTAGTTTTGGAAAGTTAAACTGTTAAGTATTAATATTGTTTAATTTCAATTCACAGTTTGCCTTTGCAATAAAACAAGTTGTTCTTATCAATGACCAGCAATTTGTGATTGTTTTAAAAGAAAAGTATCGGTTCTGGTATCATTTAGGTATCGGTATTGTTTTAAATGTATCGGTTTGGCACCGGTATCGGATAAAACCCAAATGATACCTAACCCTACGTTAAGTGCCAAAACCTGTTAAAACAAATCGCTGGAGAAACAAACTCAAATGTAAAATGTAGGACTGCTGGTAATCCAGCACGACCTGCCACTCCCTCCCATCCCTGTGTTTGTGTGGTGTCTGCGCACACAAGAGAGCGAGTGGAAGAATGTTGAGGCTTCTGAACTGGTTAAAATGCAAGTCATACGCTGAATGTGTGAGACTTGAGAACCCCAAACAGTTCCAAAAAATGATCTCTCCCCTCCGTGCAGTCATATTATTTACGCTGTTGGGTCCATCTTGACGGTGACAATGTTATATTTCCAGATAATTATTTAACTCATAAGCCCAGTGTTATGTGCCAGGCAGTGTGTTTTGTTTGTGTCCTCTTCCCCTTCCTTGTGTTTCAGGCCACCTGAATGCTCCTCACTTGTGTGGGTGGGGCCAGATTGCTGATTGGTCCTTTCCAGCCCCACTGATGGCCAATCACCTGGGAGGCGTCATTTTAAAAGGAGGACATCGCCAGTAGAGCTGTAAAACTCGGATCCTTTTAAGGATTCGGATCCTTCTGAGTCACTCACTGAACTGATCCGGATCTGCGAGTCACTTGAGTCACTTGAGTCAGTATTACTAAATAGAAAGTAAAGTGCCTTGTGATCGGAATGAATCACTTTGAAATAAAACTAAGGTTAAAAACAAGAGAAATGTTTATTTAAACACACCAAAAATAATACAAAACTTAAACATAAGCATGACAGCAAAATCGCAAAATGCAACCGAGAATAAGAATAAATAAGTAAACAAACTATTACTAATTATTAATGTTCCCGGACCACCACCAAATGTAAGTATCTGTGCATTGCCCTAACACTACATTGTCTGAAAATTGCTTCCAAATCATGCAGTAGGCTAGTTTCCCTGCATTTCGAGCACAGACAAAAACATTAACATCACATGATGTCTTCCGTGGATAAAATAAAATCTTTCGTGGATAGGCACATATAAAACAAATTTATAGAACTCATGCGCGTGCATGCGCTATGCCTGGTGTGACTCTGAATCCCCTCTCCTTACAGATCCGGGTGTGTTTAACCGGTGGATCCACTCATTATTGTCGGTTATGGTTAGGGACTCAGGATTCGCCGGATCCGCACGGATCCGGGTTAGTGTCGGTTAGCGGATCAGGACTCAGGATTCGCCGGATCCACACGGATCCGGGTTAGTGTCGGTTAGCGGTTTAGGACTCAGGTCTCGCCGGATCCGTATTCATGCACCGGGATCTGTTACAGACCCAGGTGTGTTTAACCAATGGATCCACTCATTACTGTCGGTTAGGACCCGGCGGATCCGGTTCAATGGAGACCTCGAATTCATGACTCATGAGTCATTTAAAGGATCCGGGTGATTAACCCCGGGTCCTGAACCGCCCAGCACTAATCGCCTGCCTCCAGCCTTTTTCTTTTTGTTTGCTCCTGGCTGTAGGTTGCTGCTGTGAACCAGTAGCTCTAATAGTGGTGTTTTATGAGGAGGTGTGGGTGAGGAGGTTGATATTAGGTAAGTCAGGATACCCTTTACATTCTTTGCACTCACATAGGTGATTCCTCTGTTAAAACACTAGGGTTATTGGTTGTGCCACATGTATGTTTTTTTTTTGTGTGTCTTTTCTTTAGATAAGATAGTTTGGCCATTTGATTTATATCTTATTTTTAGTTGGGATAGTTTAGTCGGGCCTACTCTTATTATATTTGTTTCATTTTATTTGACATAACCACCTTGTCTCCTCCTCCCCACCTCAGTGTCACCTTCTTTTGTTTAAAGAAATCACTCATTGCCACAACAGCCAATGCTCTCTTTAATTTTTCACTTGTCGGGTTACTTTCCATCGGCTGAGTTCAGCTAGTGGTTGTAACACCCTGTAAGCAGCAAGAATTAGTCGTTGAAATAAACCCACACAGGATGTAAAGAACCATACATATGTTTTCTTTTTTTTCTTGTGTAATATTTTAGTATTTTTGATCTTATTTCTGTGTGGACCCTCACAAATGTTTTTTCTGCTCTTCTGCCCTCTCTTCGGGTCCTCTTGTCAGTCCTCCACAGGCCAAAGATCACTGATCACTCTGTAATTACCAGTTGTGGGGCTACCCACCCACCCAACCTAACCAACCCCCACCCAACCTTGGTATATCCTGTGCATTGATTTAAGATATGTGAGTTTTCAAAAAGAAATAAATCACACTGACCTGAAGGGTGTTGTACAGTAAGAATGTGGTCAAAGTTGTTAATGCAGTCAAATGCTAAACACAGCAGCACCTTGTTTTCCATCCCCTGCACCCCAGACTTGGGGAGTGGAGTTTATGTCACTCAGGTAATCTGCTGGTTATTATTTCACTTTACTGCTGCAAAGCTGAATCTGTGTGTGCAGCACTGGCACACACATACAGATACACACACAGTTACCCTGCATCTATGCTAGCCTTAGTGGAAACTCCTCACACCATAAATGAGCCGATGTCTTACCACAGAATAAATGACACCAACAGCTCGGCGTTTTGTGTCGGACTGCCTCCTCCACTTTCAAACCTTCACACATGATGACCTGAGACAGGCAACTGAGTTTCTCGTGAATTTCTTCACAATCACCATCACTTTATTTTTCAGTGGCTCCATTTGACCACATTTACTACTCCTTTTGCAACTTTCACTTTGTCTCTCTTCACTGTGTATGTGGACTCTCACTAATGTTTTCCCTCTCTTCTGCCCTCTCTTCAGGTCCTCTCATCTGTCCTTCAGAAGCCAAGACTCACTGACGGACAACTCAGTTGTTGCCAGTTCTTCCCATCTCTGAGAGTAAACACAAGCATAGAAGCTAAACATGTTAGTGTTCATCTGTTCTATTCTTATCCACATGTTTGACCCAGTACATGCACAGGAAAACCCACGAGTTTCCATGGGTGCTTTTGGCTTTTGGTTTTGGGTCAGTTTTCCAACTTGGCTCCACCTCCATCACTGCAGCCTCAGCAGCTGCCCCACTCACACACCACCCACCGGCCTTCTTCTTTACACCCTCCTCTACCTCCCCATTCCTACGCACTTCACCTGTCTCACAGACACAATCGGTCTCTCCCCCAGTCTTGCATATTTCACCTGACTCACACACTTCACCATTCTCACCCCCTTCTCCTGCCATCTCACCTATCAATCCTCCGTTCCCTTCACCTACCTCACTTAATTCAATTGTCACCTCCACCTTGGTTTCCTCTTTCCCACTTCCCTTACCCATCTCTCCCACCTCACCAATTTTTTTCCAAGCTCCACACCCATCTTTTTTTTCCATCCAGTCTCAGCTCCCTAATGGAGCCCCATGGATCTGGGCCACCTCAGTTAAGGCTGACTCGAGGGCAGGGGTACTCAAACAGACATCTTGACAGGTCACACATTTTTTTTCCAATGACCGTGAGGTCCAATTATTGAAGTCAGTCAGGCCACATGCGATAATACTGTAATATTCAAAATTAAATGTCCTTTTCGAACAACACGTTAAACCACCATTCACACAATCACAAGATTGTTACAAGTACAAGGTTGTTATTGATAGCTTAGCGATTTTGCCGCTTTGCTGCACGGTACAGCGGTCAGTCTGGAAGCAGTTCTGGAGCCACAAAGAGGCGGCTAGTGGGCCGGATGTGGCCCGGGGCCACCTTTTGAAGACCACTGCTCTAGGAGGTTGTCCCTTCCCACTACAGCCGAAACATTTAGCAACAAGTACCAGGAGGAAATAGTTAAATTCCTCCTTCTTGTTGTTCAGGATCATGAATAGCTGCCTCTGGTGGGACACCACATGTCTCAGCAGAGGAGATTTACATCCAGTCTGGACCTTCCTAATCACCTTGCTGTGTTGGGACAGCTCTTGGACCAGAAACTTGTCACTGATGAAGGGGAGCACACTGGACAGGGTGATCTTGGTGGTGTGCTGCGTGAGCGCCAGCATCTTTTCACAGCCATGACCCCCCCCCCACTCCATCAACTTGTAAATAAGCTTGTCTGGTGGTACGAACAAGACTGCCGCCTTGTTCATGTGGGCGTGAGATTTCACTGATCTGTGCCCAATTATGTCTCCCACAGTCAGGGCGACTTCCTCCAACCTGCATGCAGACCCAGCACCAACTTTGATGCCATGTTTGAGTGACAGCCTGGTGAGGGGACCAGATAACACTACAACTGCAGCGTGTTCCCCCCACCAGACCAGGTTTGACCAGCAAAAGTGCAAAAAAAAGGCACCAAACTAACCAAAGACCCCCATTAAACCAGCAATAAACACCTACACCCACTATCCCAGTATACCACTATACCACTATCAAGACATCAAAGAATAAAGGACAGAAAATGAAAAAAACATACAAAAAGCTCTCACTCATTCATTCTTCTTCCACTCACACTTTTCTCACATGAAGAAGCAGAAAAAGAATAGGAAGCAAAACAATGGGGTCTGGCAGCTTAGGCTGTCCAGCCCCTAATAGTAATTTACATTTATAGTTATTTGTACATACAGGACTGCAGTATTTAGGTACACTTACAGAGTGTTGAATGACACAATACAATGGTTTATAGAGAGGGATTTGGGAGAAGGAGTGTTCAGTGATCCTTTGTCTTGTCTCTGTCCTGTGGGAGCGGGGATGGAATGCTGGTTGGCAGCATGGCCTCTTGGACTTGATTTGGTCCATCCTGATACATCAGGCTTTGCACAGATCTCCCAGAGATCTCATTACCTCATGCTCAGGGAGACTGAAAAGCATGTGAAATCTCATTGGTAGGTTACAAGCCCTTTCGCTCTTTCATAGCACTGCAAACATGTTCTGAAATATGGAACAGCACAATATGTCCTCTTCAAGTATTTAAAAACCTATAAAAGCAAGCAACAAGAAATACACCAACACAAAGTTAGATATACAATGGGAAGGACTAAGATAATGTCTTTTTTTAATCGTTCAAATATCTGACTGCTACACTTTTTAAAATGTTCCTACTAAACTTTTTTAACTGAAGGGCAGCTGTTATGGTCCTTGTTTTTTGTGCTCTCACTCTTTTTTTTCTTTATGCTTGTGTTTCTCTCCCATCTCCTTTTCAGTGGTACTTTCCAATCAGAGGGAACAACAGCTGCTCCTCATTCACCTGCTCATAAAAGCCTGCCTGTTACTTCTCCTCAACGCCAGATAATTCCACTGCTTCGAATGAGAGCCATCTAGCCCTTTGTGTTATGTACTGAGATTTCTGTGCTATGTTTTTTCAAACTCAACCTTGTTTTGTTTCTTTCTTTCAGTCAGCTTCGTTTTGAAGACTTCCCGAATCCTGTTTCCAGCCTAGCTGTGATTTTCTGTTCTTCTCCTGGCCTTTGGCAGTGTGGTCTTTGTTTTCTCATTAACCTTTGAAAATCCAGTGTTAGTTGAGTTATTTGTTTTATTCCTGTTTTTGCAGAGAGACCTTGTGCTGTGAGGTCTCTTTTAGTTTTTCAAGTTTCTCCAGCGGACGCTGTGATTTTCTGTTTTTCCTATTTCTCTGCAAATTGCAGCTTTTTCTGTTTCTAGTTTTTTCCCTCCTCTTTTGAGGATTTTTGTTGTTGCCTGTTTGCGACTGTATAAACTGTTTTTTGCACTGTAGTCTGTGGCTAGCCGGTCGTTACAGCAGCCTTCCCTTAATTTTCTTACTTTAAAGTATTTTTTCCAAAGAGTTGAAGAATATACAGTTGCAGTTGCACCCCTTTCCACTCTCCCACACTCCTTTGCAGTTGCAAAGTGTAATAAATCAGATAGCTATGATAGTGTTTCGTCTTTTCTGCTTCTGCTTTTCAGCTTTGTGCTGGTCGAGGGGGACCTGACTGGAAAATTATTTTACATGGGGTATATCACTGAACAAAGCTTGAGCTTGTGAGATGGGCAGTTATCTGGCCACATAACATATGTCAACCTGTTCTCACTCACCTTTCGTACAAAAAATACAAAATCTAGACCTCCAAATTTTGTACTTCCTACAAATCTTTTGTCACAGTGCCCTGGTCATGTGCGCTAAATGCTGGTTATTAGAGACCATCTATATGTTGAAAAATCAGATAAATCAACCCTGTGCGCTGACCTCAGCCTTAAGGACACATCGATCCTGATGAACGTGTAACAATGATATATGTTTATTTAGTGGGAAAAAAATGATGTTAGGAAACATGAACATATGCAGTTTTTAGAACTAGTTTAAAGGCGATTCATGCACCTCTATTTTGAGAAAGAGTAAATGTGCAAGTTTGTCAGCAAATCGGGTGACTTTATTTGTATATGCCTGTGACAAACAGGAAAACAGAAAGCTTCTTCATGACGATCTAGAGCTCATAGACACTCAGTGAAAGAAGATAATAAATAAATGTTCATTGGAAACTGATGCACATGCATGACAACAAATGCTTGGGGATAATTTAATCCATCAGATGGAGCAAACCAAGTCAGAACGAGAGTGTGTATAGCAACCGCAGCGTTTGGTTGCTATGGATGTTCTGTCGCCTAAGTCCAGTCAGCTCCGTCTGACGGAGAGAGAGAGAGTGCCATCTGCTGGACAGATGCCACCATGTCATCCTTGGCCTGCGGCAGTTGTAATTCAATTGTGTCTGTCCTCAGACACTTCCAGAGGTAGTAGGAGACTGAAACTTGGCATGCTGGATGCTCTTGACCTCCTGATGAACATAGTCAATAAATAACATTTAAGGGCCAGATTCACAAAACAGGGGCTGTAATAGCTATAGCTAACTAGACCATCAGATTCTGGAGGCCATTTTCAAGCTCTAGATCTCTTTCGAAAGGTGCTGTGAATCTGAAATTTTTGTATGTTGAGCGGGGCATATATGTGTTGTTTTGGTGCTCATCAGAACTATACTTTTCGAACATTCAACATTTCCCACCTTTGAGGGCTCACCAGGGTTGCAAAAATAGACCAAATGGCCTGAAACTCAATCTGCACACCCCCTGGGGCACCTGAAATGGACCCTCTGAACCCTGCCTCAAAGTTGCTCTAGGAAGGTGCTATCAACATGGAGGCAGCAGATCCTAATACAAGACGTTCTGACAAGCAACATAGTCAAAAACCAGGAGGTAACTTCAAGAGGAAGCTATTTTTCTCAAACCTCCTCCCTTCTGAGCACATGAGTGTGTATTGCAATGTAGTTCATTCCCGGGTAATGCTTTTTCGTCAGGGTTAAGAAAACCTCTTTCTGGTCAATATTCAAAGAAGGAGAGGGAGGAGCCTATTAAGGCCTTTGATCCTCACCTGAGTGCATTTCTCCACCTGGTCCTTTGTCTGCACTGTGCTGGCATGGTGCATGTGCTGCTGAGTCTCTCCCTTGCTTGATTGTCTGTGGCTCTCCATGAGGCAGGTGGTTTCCTGAATGGCAACTTTGACATCAAACAAATTAGCTACCTTGTGTAACCCGGGTGCAGGGGGCAGCCTTTTCTGTTTTTCCTCTTCCTTAAAGTCGCAGTGTTACCTGTTACTCCAGCCATAATGATGTCACAGATCATGTGACAGGTTACTGTCAATCGCGGCCGAGTATTATTTAAACGTAAGTCGCCAAAGTTTCTGGTCTCTCTCGATCCAGCTACACGTATCAGGTTGTCCATGCCGCGGGAGCCGACTGCTGCTGGGTCTGCTGCAGGGTTCTGGGGATTTTGTGATCGTGCCGTCTGCACTGAACTGGACAGGTGTCAAGGATGATGTGAAATTTGTGATGGCAAACTACCCAAGAGTCTGAAAAGTGATCATCAGAAATTCCCCCTCAGTTCATTCTACTCCTGCTGGGTCGGGTAGGAGGCTCCCTGGTAGTGATGGGAATTACGGCTCTTTTTGGGGAGCCAGAGCCGACGGCTCAGCCGACCAAGAGGAGCCGGCAGTTTCGCCTCTCAAGTGGCTCTTTATATTTTCTGTTGTTTTAAGTATATTTATCACCAAAAAATAATGCAAAACTATGTGTAAACTGAATTACTAATGAAAAAAATAAACTACATCCAATATATATCATTGGCTTATCATTTGGCTTTATGAAGCTACTTTACCAAACTTGAGTAATTTAATTCGTATGAAAACAAAGATCAAATAATGACTGCACCAGTGTTTAAAAAACAAAGCCAACAAAATAAAAAAATTACTGGTTGCATATGTGCAAGACATACTGGTACCTTCACTTGCAGGTTTCCTTGCTTGTCTCTGCCTTTTTGCTGCTTACATCATTGAAGCGGGTCCAAATTCTACTGCATTTCCTGTCACTCATTTTCTCACTGTTTGTTTTGTTCTCCGCTCTCTCTCTCTCTCTCTCTCTCTCTCTTTCTGTCGCTCTCTCTCTCTTGCTCGCTCATCCTCTCGCTCTTCCTCCGTGTACGTATGCTCACTGCTGTCCCTGTGTGATCCCTCCTGCTCTGTGTGTGGACACGCAGTTGCCGCTACACATCTTGACCAATCACCTGTGGCCCACACCAAAACAAGTGGAGAAAAAAAAAAAGCCGAGCCGGTTTGTCCCAATGTGGAACCGGCTCCCGTCGTTCACTTCAAAGAGCCGGCTCTTGGACCGACACGTCACTACTCCCTGGAGTCACCCAGAACCCTTGCACCACACACTACGCTTCCCACATAACCACCTTTCCTCTGCTCCCTTTCACACATGCACAACGCCAATCCCAATCTGGCAACCTGGACTCAAATTGGACTTTGAGTGGGATGCTGGGCTTTTGAAGAACAGCGCTGCTTTGTATCTTGCATTGAACTGTACTATTTCCCTCAGTATTGTGGGTTTCCTTTTTGGTCTTTTGTTAGGTTTTTGCATTTTCTTTGATATATTTCCTTTACGTTATATTCACTGTAATATTATATTCATTATTTGTTCTAAAATACATGGTACCGATTTTTCTATGCAACTCTCCTGCCTCTGTTGTTTCCTCTACTCCATTTCCCCCCTGAGCCGTACCTAAATCTTCTGGTGACATTAATTGTAACCACCATTGTACATTTATATATGCTACACTTGGTATAATGGAACAAGGTATGTGGACCTCAGTTTATAAATTACTTTTATCCTTGGGATGTTTAGATTTGTTTTATTTTGAGGAATGCGCATATTGCTTTCATATATTTTTTTGCTATGGTCTGATTGGGTTTTAACAGTAACATGATTTAATAAATGTATCTTTTAATTTTCTGTTGAACATTGATGTGTAAATGAAATATTTTCTTGATGTGCAATTTCATTTTTCTTTTTTTTTTGTAATTCCTTTCATAGTTTTCACGGTGCAATGGCAAATAATAAAATTTAAGCACCCATTGAGTCTCTCCTCCTCATCTGTGGTCACCAAGGGTCCGCTACAGGGATTACTTTGTGAACTAAAAGAACCATAACCTAGAGGGTTGGGACCTGCTGCAAGAGAGGGCTAAAACAGCATGAGACAAACTTCAGTAAGGCTTATAATTCTTGGAAGCAAACAGCAAGGGACTCCAGAAGAGAACTGAAGGCATTTTGTACATTGAATGACCTTGACAGTATGCAACAAAACATAAAAACCAAACAGACACAGTGTGTGAACTCTATGAGCCTATTAGACGTAACTACACTTCAGCAGCCCAGGTGAGAGCCTATAAACATATTGAAGGCAATATGCAAGATCATGGAAAAGAGAATGAGCCTGGTGAGATCCCCTCCCGTGCATGAAAGGGTCGAGTCCAGCTATTCATTAAACCCACAGGCTGTGCCGTTTCAATCTCAGACATCTCCTGAAAAACCAAGTCAAGACACAGCCAATTTAGCCCAAACCATTGCAACCTCTTTAAGTTTGAGCAGGCTGTCTCCCCCTGAACCAATAACAATCTCTGGTGATCCTTTGAAATTTATTGACTGGAAGATTTCCTTTATGGCACTTATTGACCAGAAGCCTCTTGCAAGAAAGATTGTTGTTGATGAGTTGGATGCATCTGGTGATTACCCAAGCTTTTCGCATTTTACAGATTTCATACAAAAGGAAGCCCGGATAGCATGCAATCCTGTCGCCTCCTGTCGCATTTTTGATGAGCTCCAAAGTCCTGGATGACAGATTAACCAAAACAGCAAATATTCTGAATACTAGCACCCAGTCTAATGACCCCCCTGCTGCGATGCATAGAACCACTTAATTTTAAGTCTAAACCATCTTGCCTAGCCTGCAAGGATGAAATGCATGGCATAGCTAAGTGCCCTACCTTTGCAGAAAATTCCATTGAAGACAAAAGGACATTCATTTGAGAAAACAAACTTTGCTTTGGCTGCCTGTGGAAGGGACATGTTATAAAGGACTGTAAAAGGCGACACACATGTAGTACATGTGGCCAACGTCATCCAATCTGCCTGCATGAAGAGAAGGAGAATGAATCTATGGCGGCCTTGGAACAAAATCTTACCTCCACAGAGAATGGCAGAAGTCAGGAAGTTCACAATGTATTGTCTCATGCCGTGACGCAAAGATCTTTTTCCACCTCCAATATTGTACCTGTGTTTTTGTCATCAGTGGAAGATGCTCACCTATGCTCTACTCAATAGACAGTGATTCAACCTTTATTTTGGAAGATTTGCTCATAGAGAACTTGATGTGAATATGTCATCTGTTCAGTTAAAGCTAAGCACAATGACAGCTGTCAATACTATCATAGCCAGCAAAATCACACACGGTTTGCAAATTAGAGGAATCCACTCTGAAACCTACATTCAGCTATGCAAGGCTTACTCTAGGGATTTTATCCCTGTGGACAGATCTTGTATCCCAACCAATAAGACAGCACTGCAGTGACCACACTTGAGACACCTGGCTGATAAACTCTCACCGCTGCAAGATTGCGAAGTGGGATTGTTGATTGGATATGTTTTCCCATTAGCATTAGCACCTCTGAAGGTCATCAGAGGTGAGGGAAATGAACCTTTTGCACAGAAAACCGAGCTTGGGTGGAGTATAATGGGATCATTTAATCCCCATCTTGACAGATTGGGAAGCCAGAGCTTTGTACACAGGGTTGCAGTGAAAGAGATGCCAACTCCATTGGCCGCAAACGTTCTTAAAATTCTTGAGTCAAATTTTAATGAGAAGGGATATGAAGATAAGTAGGTGTCACAAGACGATGTTCGCTTCATCCAACACTTGTGAAAGTGAGTGAAAACATAAAGCAGAGAGAAGTTGGACATTATGAGCTACCTCTCCCTTTTAAGAGTAGTGCTCCGCCCTCACAGCCCAATTACAAAAGGCTGGCCATTGTTTGTCTGTAGCATTTGAGGAGGAAGCTAAAGACCAATGAGCAGTATCATGATCATTGTAAGACCTTTAGGGGGGAAATTATCAGCAGAGCTGATACAGTGCCTGCCCCTCCCCCATCTGATGAAGAGACTGTGTGGTAGATACCTCGTCATGATGTATACCACCCGCAAAAACCTGATAAGTTGAGAGTGGTTTTCGATTGCTCCGCAAAGTTCCATGGAGTTTCTCTCAATGGCACTCTCCTGACTGGTCCAGACCTAATCAATTCACTGTGGCTGTGGTATGTGAGACTGAAAGGATGTTTCATCAGTTTTTTGTTCCACCCAGAGTACGGAGCTATCTGAGGTTTCCCTGGTGGGAGCATAGAGATTTTGAAACAGGCCCCTGGGAATATGAGATGGCCATTCACCTTTTTGGTGCTGCCTCATCTCCTGGTTGTGCCAACTTTGGCCTAAAGTATTTAGCACAGCAACACAAGTCTTCTCATTCTTCAGCCTAAGCATTTGTTGAGAAGAACTTTTATGTAGATGATGGCCTGACCAGTGTTTCTTCAATTGAAGAAGCCAAGGATTTGATTGAAGTTCTCAGCTGTGTTGATCCCTCAGAAAGGGCAATAACTGCTAAATCTCATGATCTTAGTCTAGACGCGACATCAGTAGGATGCACACTTGGTATTCAGTCGTCAATAGAAGATGACACCCTTAGTTTTCTTGTCAACCTTAAGGACCAACCTCCTACACGTGTGGTATTCTTTCAGTTGTTGCATTCTTGTATGACCTGTTGGGCTTCATTTCTCTTTTCACCTCACATGGGAAGTGCATTCTACAGGAATTGTGTCACATGGGTAAGGGATGGGATGAGCCCCTTTCTGAGGATGTATAGTCACGGTGGGAGGAGTGGAAAACCTCCAGAAGTTGGGAGAGGTCACTATACCCAGATGTTATCATCCACACAACTTTGGCAACATCATGAGGACAGAACTGCACCACTTCTCAGATGCTAGTAACTTTGGATATGGTGCATGTTCCTGTGTGAGGTACATCAGTGATAGAAACTAAATCTACTGCAGCCTTGTGATGGCCAAGGCGAGAGAAGCGCCCATGAAAATTATGACCATTCCAAGACTGGAACTTTCTGCTGCTGTGGTCTCTGCCAGAATAAGTGCTATGTTGAAAGCTGAGCTGGAATTGAAAATTGATGAGGAGTTCTTTTGGACGGACTCTCAAGTTGTGCTAGCATATAACCATAATGACTCAAGAAGGTTTCATGTGTTAGTTGCAAATCGCCTCCAAGTGATAAAGAAAAAGACAGATCCAGGTCAGTGGCATTATGTTGACACATTAGAAAACCCAGCCAACCATGCCTCTGGAGGCCTTCATGGCACTGATATTTCCTCAACAAGTTGGATATCAGGGCTCAAATTCCTGTGGGAGCAAGAAGTGAAATCCAGATCTAACTTTTCTACTGAACTGCTGGTTGGTGACCCTGAAGTTAGAACAGTTCAAGTGAATGTAGTCACCACCTCTACCAGTGACTCCAACCACATGCTCAGAAGTTTGAGCCAATTTTCATCTTGGATCAGGCTCCTCAAGGTTGTTGCGAGACTTGGCATCCAAGAGAGGATACCAGAGTGATTATGTGACTGTCAACGAACGAGAGAGCAGCTGAGGTGGTTATTAAGCTTGCTCAGCAGCAAGCATTTCCCCAAGAGATGAAAATACTTGAAAGAGGAGGTAGTGTCCCTAGTTCCAGTCCTCTTTTCCACCTTGACCCTATTATGGATAAGGGCCTGCTCCAGATTGGTGGGAGGCTAAAGAAATCATCTCTCAGTCTGGAACTAAAACACCCAGTTATCCTGGCTGCTGGGAGTTGGAGTTATGTGAGAAAAAGTGTGTAATAAATAGTTGAGCGGACATCTCTCCAAGAGTGTTGGTTCCTCAGTTTCTTTCTGTCATAAGTGCAGTTCTGGAAGCCCTATACCTCGGACGCTACATTTGTTTAGTGGTGATTACTGTCCCGGTCTGTGGATAGACTCCCAGAGCAGACCAAAATATGTCAACCTCGCTGCCATATTGCCAGTGGCAAATTGGAATAACGCCTGTGGTCCATGAATACATGTATCTTGCAGCAAAATTGCTAGTGGAATAAAAATAAGGCACAGTAAGACGGATCAACTGAAAACTATGTTGAAATATATTATTTCCACCGGAATACTCTGCTTTAAACAATTAAGTTTTATTTCTGTGGGGTACCAATCATGTTTCCGGGTGTGGAGCATAATGCGTACAAGAAATTCATATGAAAACACACAAAATTTTGGCGCACTACTTTTCGTACGTTTCCGTACAAATTAGTCATGAGAACACCTCACCACATGTGTTAATAGGTTCCACCAACAGTTGTCTGAGTACCAAGCCCCAACGCTCCGTGACGTCACCCATTGGTTTGCGAAGGACGCAAATGAATCCAGGAGTTTGACTTACAGGCGGCAGCCATTCCTCGTAATGGAGCCAACAGAAACCAAAACGGGGGAGTTTGAGAGACGGATATAACTTTTCACCTCCGTCCTCCTCAAGACACCCATTGATCCATACGATCCATACTGGATATCGAAGTATAACACGGGCCATACGAACAAGGTAAACACAGTCTGTTTGTCCAATGACTGACGCTCTCTCCTCTGTGAGTCTCCCCTGGCAGCCAAATGAACCCGCCCATATTCATTCATTTCTTTAAGCTCTGATATCTTATTAATCATGGAATTATTTGCAAATCAACCTCAATATTACACGCTGGCACATGAAACTTTAGCTGTTGAAGCCAGTGTGAGTTATGAAAAAAAAATATTGAATGAGTATCTCATGATTGAAAATGGCGTTTTTTGACTGGGTGTGTATTGGCGAACGTGTCAGGCCTAGCGGATCACCATGGTATTGCAAGAAAAGTGACTTCCGCGTAGGCTTCATTTTTCGAACCGGAAGACTATGTCCATCTTTTATATACAGTCTATGGTGACCATACACCCCTTTCCACACTCCAAAAGTGAAACAAAGATAACAGATTTTCTACCAATCATTGCATTACTTCCATTTATAATTATTTATTTCAAGTTGACAATTTACATCACAGCCCATCAGCTCCCTGGAATAGTCTGCAAGTCGATATACTGTGTGTCACTTGGACAGGGAGAGGGGGAATAGTGGAAAGACAGAGACAGAGAGACACTAGATAAGTCAGAAGGGGACGCTGGGAATTTTGAGGACTCAGTGCAGTAGACCTGGAGGAGAGAAGAGCGGATCTGTGTTACTGTCTGGAAAGTAAGTGAACTACCAGTTAATCAACAGAAAGTAACAAGTAATTATTTCTATTATTTGATTGAAAATAATTGTATCTCCTCGGTTTGTATTCTGGAGTTAGACAACACATCTTAACAAGTCAACTTGGGTGACACTTTTCACATTTGCTTGACAAAATTGCAGTCAAGGCAACACAATGAAATATTCCTTTTATATTTTCTCCTCTGTTGTCTCTGTGATAGGAAAAATGCAGATTTCCCCACTTATGGCACTAACAAAGGATTACTGAATCAAAAAATAACTAGTATGCAAGCAAAAATGAACATGATGCAACAACTGTTTGCATTGATAGTCATTATGAGTGATGTTGCTATCTAAATTCTGCCTGTGATTCGATTTTAATTGATCAGAATTCAACAAGACTCCTTTCACTGCAGCTTGACTGCAGAGGTAGAATCCTTACTTGCCGTAAAATATTGTCCTACGGCTTGGAGTCTTTCTATCATGACCTGATTAAATACACTATGAATATACATAGTAAGACATATTGTGATGACAACCCTTGGGGTGGGTGCTGGCTCAGTTTTGTCAAATAACATCAAAATATAGCTTTTTTTGTTCCAGGAGTTTTGATTTACTCGAACACAAGTGAGATCATTTGATTGACATTAATGGAGCTCCAAACTCTGGGGACAGAAGAGGAGAACATTACTTGACTTTACAAGAGCATAGACAACTGTTAAGAACTTTTATCAGCAACTTTGAATGCATAAGAAAATCATGTGCACTTACATTTGAAGTTGGAAGGTGACTCCTCATGACATCCCCTCAGCTGCACTCTTCACACAAGCTGTAAAGGCCTCCATCAGATCTTTGCAGCCCTCAGCCCCTTTCTCAGCCACACTGGAGGACAGATTAGTCACAGTCATTTCTCAGCATCTCATCTCTCAAATACATTTCAGCATAACTTCTCACACTGATGGGGTGAGAGGAGTGAGTAAGAATTACTTGAACGGGGATTTTGTCGATTTTGCTTCTGCAAACTGCCAAAACAGATGCTAGTTACAGGTGTCAACAGGCATTTGCAGCAAAAGCAACAACACATAGTAACATCAGAGCAGCCTCTTGTTTCTCCACTGGCAGAGGTGAGATGCGGAAAATGCATGAGGGATTGCATTTAGGTGTCTTCATGATTTGGTTTGAAATTAAACATGGACAGTGACTGATGTAGTCAGTTTTGTCACATTCACACAGGGCCGACCCTGACTAAAATGGGCCCCTAAGCAAGAAAGACCAAAGCTTCTCTCCCACCTGACCTATGCAATGGACATTTTAAAGGCACCTTTATAAAAGTGCACCTGTTAAGCATAGCTTTAAAGCTGTAGGCTCACCCTGTTCTGTTTTTTGTGGGCACTCTGTGTTGGGTTCTTGTTCTTGTTTTTTTTTTGTAAAGCTATTTTGTGTTTCTGAAAGGCACAATATAAATAAAAGTTATAATTGTTATGCAAATATTATAAAGATCTGTATCTACTGTCATTTTGCACAATTCTTCAAGTCTCATATTTTTACACTAGTGATCATACATCATTTGTACATCATACTTATTGTCAGGTGGATTTTTATCTTTACTCTTTATCTTTACATCATTATATTAACCTGCCTCAGATTTCACCTGTTTTATTTTATTACCTCATCACTATTGCTTGACCCAAGCCCCAACCCTCCACAACGTCACCCATTGGTTTGCAAAGGACTAAATGAAGCCAGGAGTTTGAGTTGCAGGAGGCTGCCCTTCGTTGTGATGGAGCCAACAGAAACCATACGGCTGGTAGGGCGGGGGGGGTAACTTTTCACCTCCATCCTCCTCACCACACCCAATGATCCATACAATCCATACTGGATATCAGAGAATAACACGGCCATATGAACAAGGTAAACACAGTCTATTCGTCCAATTAATGTGACTTGCTTCTGTGAGGCTCCCCTGTCAGCCAAATGGAAACACCCCTATTCATTAATTTCTTTAAGCTCTGCTATCAAATTAATCATCAAATTGACAAATTGGCATGTGAAACTTTAGCTGTTGAAGCCGGTGTGAGTTCTGAAAAAAAATTATTGAGAATTTCATGATATAAGATTACTGACTGGGTGTGTATTGGAGAAAGTGTATTTTGGAGCCAGACCGAGGGCATCTCCGTTGTATTGCAAAAAAAGTCACTTCCACGTTGGCTTCATTTTTGGTGCCGGAAGACTACATCCATCGTTTTTTTTTTTGTTTTTTTTTCCTCCATGCAGAGCCGAGCTTCCAGATCGCTAAGCCTGGCATCCAACCTTACCAATAAACTACAGTGCTTACACGTATCAGCCTTGCTAGGGGGAGGGGAGACGCTAAACTTCTTCCTCTCAGTGGCACACTGAGCAGGAGAGTTGGACAGGAGAAGCAGGAGGGGAGGGGGAAGCCATTGCTAACCAGGCTAATGCTAACAGTTAGCGCTAACCAGAGCAAGGGTTATAAAAAGACACTAGTAGTGGTGGCGGAAGGGTGTTGGGGAGAGAGCAGGGCCCAAAAACAGTTGGGCCCTGAATTGGGTATAGATCAGAAGCAGAGGCAGTGCGGTCAGCAGTCAGCAGGAAGAAATGCTTACCAGATGTGACGAGGCAGCCTCAATAGCTTATTTGAGTCCTTACAGTCTGGATTTAGAGTGAACCATAGCACTGAGACTGCACTGGTTAGAGTCACTTATGACCTCTGACCAAGGTCTTGTTTCAGTGCTTGTCTTCTCAGATCACAGTGCTGCTTTTAACACAGTTGACCACCAGATCTTACTAAGGAGACTGGAATATCAACTTGGAATCAGAGGCACTGCTTTAGACTATTCTGGTCATATCTTTCAGACTGATATCAGTTTGTGCGTTTCAATGATAATCAATCTGCATGCACTTAAGTCAGTCAAGGGGTCCCACAAGGATCTGTGCTCGGTCCAATTCTCTTTTATTTATATCTGCTCCCTCTAGGTGATATCATCAGGAGTCATTCTATAGATTTCCACTGTTACGCTGACGACACCAAATTATATCTATCTACCAAGCTGGATGAACAAAATCGTCTACAGCAGCTTCAATCATTCCTTGATGACATTAAGACCTGGATGGCCCATAATTTCCTACTCTGAATTATGAAAAAGCAGAGTTACTGCTCATAGGTCCAAAACACTGACTCTATATATGACACCATAGCACTACAAAATAGATTTGCTACTCCTTCTGCCACTGCCATAAAGAACCTAGGTGTTAGCTTTGAGCAAGACCTGTCTTTTAGTTCCAACGTAAAATTTATCTCACAGACAGCCTACTTCCACCTCCGCAAATCGCAAAAATTTATGCAGTAGAATAGCTGGTCCATGCCTTTGTTACTTGTAGGCTGGACTACTGCAACTCTTTATTCGCTGGATGCTCCAATAGGTCGCTGCGAACTATACATCTCATTCAGAACACGGCAGTTCCTGTCCTGACAAAAACTAGAAAGAGAGATCATATCTCTCCAGTTCTGGCTTCCTTGCACTGGCTTCCTGTACCATTCAGGTTCATTTCAAAATCCTTCACATGTACATAGCTCTTCATGGTCTGGCACTCTCTCATGGCAGACACGCTCTCTACCTTCAGGAGTATGTTAAAAACCCTCCTTTTTGACAGAGCCTACATATAGACTTTAAATCCTAGATAAGCTGCTACAGGTTGAGTCTGCCCGGGATCCCCAGTACATTGAGCACTATCTTTATCTTATCTGTTCTCTCTGTGGGTGTGGATTGGGTTCATGTTCCCTCTATCTTCTCACTCTCCTATTGGTTTCTCCCCGTCTCTCCTCCTCCACTTCCTCCTCTCCTTTCTTATTGCATGACTATGCAGGACTAACATAGGGACTGGGGACCGTCCATCCCGGAGTGTCTGTGCTTTCTTCCCTCCCAGGTCCCACAGACGCTGAGTTGGATCCAAGACTCCATCCCTCAACCCGGCTCTCCTTGCTGCATGCACCTTTCTACTCTGGGCTGTTTCAACTTCTGATCTATATTCTAAACTGTTAGCCATCAGTACATATATCCTTCTATACTATCTTACTTGCACCCGCCTGTCCATCCTGGGTGAGGATCCCCTCCTCTGTCTCTCACCCTGAGGTTTCTCCCCTTTTTTCCCTGTCAGAGTTTTTCTTGGGAGTTGTTCCTCAGCCCTTGCAAGGGTCTAAGGACAGGGGTTTTTTACTATGTACATATTGTTGCTCTCTTTGTAAAGTGCCTTGACATAACGGCTGTTATGAACTGGCACTTAAAACAAATATAGTTGAAGGCCAGGGTTGTGGTCCCTCTTTTTAAAAAGGGGGACTGGAGGGTGTGTTCCCACTATCAGGGGATCACACTCCTCAGCCACACTCTCCCAGGGGGAGTATATTCCAGGGTAGTGGAGAGGAGAGTCCGGTGCAGGAGCTTGCCAGCAGTAAGTCAGACCTGTTCCCGTGGCATGTTGGCCTCCGACAGGGCTGGCCTTTGTCACCAGTTCTGTTCATTAACTCAACTCAACTTTGCTGTGCAGTTGTGGCCAACATGATGAATGTGGTCGAAAGAGCTTCTGAAATGCATTTTCCTACAGTTTCACGCTCGTAGTTCTGTGAAACGGCCGAAATCGGCTTGGTGAACACAATACAGGCAATTTGCTGTATAGTAGGGGCCAACTGCTGAATCTTGCAGCAAAAGCTTCTCAAATGCATTTTCTCAGTTTCGCGTTCGCAGTTCTACAAAAAGGCTCAACTTGGCTTTCAGAACACACATTACAGGCATTTTGCTGTGCAGTTGTGGCCAACATGATGAATGTGGTCGAAAGAGCTTCTGAAATGCATTTTCCTACAGTTTCACGCTCGTAGTTCTGTGAAACGGCCGAAATCGGCTTGGTGAACACAATACAGGCAATTTGCTGTATAGTAGGGGCATTATTCCTATGAAAACAATTTCTAGGCGCAGCAGGGGGCCAGAGGAGGTCCGGTTCGGGAGTCATGGTATTTCATCTCTGCTCTTTGCAGATGATGTTGTCTTGTTGGCTCCCTCGAGTCTGGACTGTTTGCAGCCGAGCGTGAAGCAAGTGGGATGAGAACTGGGATCAGCACCTCCAAGCTCGAGGCCATGGTTCTCTACCAGAAAAAGGTGGCTTGCCCCCTTCAGGTCAGTGGAGAGTCCCTGCCTCAGGTGGAGGAGTTTAAGTATCTCAGGATCTTGCTTATGATTGAGGGAAAGATGGAGGTATGGTATGACGGAGACCTTGGCCTTTGCACTCAGTTCCTGCATCAGTGTGCGCTCGTGTTTAGCCAGCAACCTGCTAGTTACCCTACCGGAGAGGCTAAAATAGCATTTATAATGAGTCTGCTTACTGGACAGGCAGCTGTGTGGGCTGTAGCGGCTTCTTCTCAATGTCCTGCATTGCGAGTTGATTATGACCTTTTCGTAAGGGAGATTAAGCTGATATTTGATAACCCTGTGAAAGGTAGGGAGGCCGAAGGGCAGCTTCTCGGGCTTAGGCAGGGAGGACAGCCTGTAGCCCAATATGCTATAAACTTTCGAATTTTAGCCGCTGAGTGTGGATGGGATGACGGTTCGCTCCAGGCGATTTTCCAGAGAAGTCTAGATGAGGACCTCAAGGATGAGTTAACCACTAGAGACAGCACGAGCAACCTGGAGGAGTTAATTAGCCTGGCTATTAGCCTGGATACTAGACTCAGGGAGAGGCGCAGGGAGGGTGCTGGAAGGCGGGGTCTCCATCCACATATAGTCCAGTCCTCCACACATGAAGGAGCACAGGCAGGAGGACACCGTTCTTTTGTTGAACCCCTTTCTTTATCCTCGCCGGAGTCCCTGCCTCAGGAGGAGCCCATGCAGCTTATTCCAGCGGAGTGGCAGCATCGGACCACGCACAACCTATGTTGGTACTGCGGAAAGGAGGATCACTACTGTGATCAGTGCCCACTTCTGCATGGTACATCGGACTCAGGGAGAAGACATCAGATCATCCAGAGCCGTACAGTTACTTCATCAGCCCACAGCCATCCCCGAGTCCAGCAAAGAGGTACCATATGCCAGGCAGATTTATCATTACTGGATTAAGTGTCTATTTTTGTTGACAGTGGAGCCGATGATAACTTTATTGACCGCGAACTGGCGAGCAAACATAATCTCCCAATCCAGAAATTGAATGCACCTAAGGGGGTGCTAGCAATAGATGGTCGTCAGATTCAGCCACAAGACTGAACCACTAAAGCTTCTGGTATTGGGTAACCATGTTGAGCACGCAGAGTTTTTCCTAATTAACTCTCCTGTTACTCAGGTAGTGGTGGGCCTGCCCTGGCTAAAGATTCACAACCCCCACATTGATTGGAAGACATCCACAATTCGAGGTTGGAGCCACGACTGCCACTCACACTACCTTCAGTCAGCCCTTCCAGCACAAACAAACCCGCCGAACACCTGAAGACATCGATCTCAGTCAAGTACCACAGGAGTACCATGATCTGGCAGAGGTCTTCAGCTAGGACCGAGGGAATGTTCTTACTCCTCACCGTCCCTACGACTGCGCCATAGAGCTGCTACCTGGTGCATCTCTCCCATCAAGACGCCTCTATCATTTAAGTAAACCTGAGAAGGAAGCCATGGAAAAATGTCTCACTGAAAGTTTAGAGGCAGGTTTGATTCGACCCTCCACCTTCTCCAGTTGGAGCGAATTTCTTCTTTGTTGAGAAGGAAGACAAATCTTTACGACCTTACATTGATTACACTGGCCTCAATGACATAACTATTAAAAATAAATACCCTCTCTGCTTTCACGAGAAGTATGAGTTTCACTCCGAAATGGTTTCATTTTTGGGTTTCATTTTAGAGAAAGGACAACTTAGGCCTGATCCAGAGAAGGTGAAGGCAATGAAGGACTGGCCTATCCCAGAAACCCAAAAGGAACTGAAAAGGTTCCTGGGCTTTGCAAACTTTTACCGGAGCTTCATTAGGAATTTTAGCAGTGCGGCTACTCCTCTGACTCAGCTCACCTCAGTTAAAACTATGTTCAGATGGACTCCGGGACCACAGAGAGCTTTTGATGTTCTAAAAGAGAGATTCACTAATGCCCCGGTTCTTATTCATCCTTATATAGAGAAACAATTCATTGTGGAGGTTGATGCCTCAGACTCGGGAGTAAGGGCCGTTCTCTCCCAGCCCCTGCCTGCGGATGGAAAGCTACACCCATGCGCCTTTTTCTCCTGACATCTGCAGAAAGAAACTATGACGTTGGAGACCGAGAGCTGCTGGCAGTGGTGTTGGCACTTCAGGAATGGAGGCACTGGCTCGAGGGCACAATTGATCCATTCATTGTTTGGACGGACCATAAAAACCTGGCTTACCTTCGTTTTGCTCGCCGACTAAACTCCCGTCAGGCTCGATGGGCCCTTTTCCCCGGCCGTTTCAATTTCCCTCGCACTTACAGACCAGGGACCAAGAATCAAAAACCAACGCATTGTCACGTCAATTCTGTGCAGAAGAGGAGAAGGAGGAAGCAGCTGCCCCTCTCGAAACCATCCTTCCTTCTTCATGCATTGTGGGAGCAGTCAGATGGCAAGTGGAGAAGGAGGTATTGGATGCGCTGCAGCAACATTCAGCCCCAGAGGGGTGCCCCCCCGACCGTCTTTACGTCCCAGAATGGACCAGGACCCAGGTAATGCAGTGGGGTCACTCATCAAAGATTGCTTGCCACCCGGGAGTCCATCGAACCATTTCCACAGTCAAACAACGTTTCTGGTGGCCATTCCATTCCACAATGCCCTTGGTCCTGAATAGCAGTGGATTTTGTCACCGGTCTTCCCCCCTCCAAAGGTAACACCACCATTCTCACTATAGTTGACAGATTTTCGATCTTCGATCTTCCTAAGCTGCCCTCAGCCCTGGAGACTGCTGATCTACTGATTTTGCATGTTTTTTGACTTCACGGCCTCCCCTCAGACATAGTGTCGGATGGTGGTCCTCAATTTATTTCCAAAGTGTGGAAGGCATTCTGCAAGACTCTAGGACTCTAGGAACACCTGTTTGCCTCGTGCGCTCTGGTGGGACACTCAGGCCATTGCTGCGCACACCGGGCAGCTGATCAGTGCCGTGTCTGGACCAGCGATGGCCATACAGTCACTGACTAAAGGAGTGGAAGCTCTGGTGCAGGCAGTGGCCGGTTCTTCCTTCAGCCTAAGAGCTGAGGGACTGGAGCAGGCAGGAATGGGAGATGGAGGACCGGAGAGCACAGGACCCAGTGCACACGCTGCGTAGTAGTGCTGTTTATTATGTGTTCAGTACAAAAAACAACTGAACATATAGAGCCACAGAGATGTCATATTGACAGTGGTTGTAATATTTGTTTGGATTTCAGATTTTCTTCAGTTTATTCTTGAAAAATATGTTTAATCACGTTTGCCACTGCGTCTAATTTCCCTGTATCATTTCTCTTTTTTTGAATGAAAATAAAAAGCACCATGAACAACCGTAAATAACTCTGAATCAAAATTCTTTTACATCTGTGTTCATTGCTCCGATGTCTCCTCCTGGGCACAGTGACAGAAGCCATTGTGCGTAAGACTGGGAGGATTTTCACCTTCCTTTCAGACGTGTTAAATTTAGCCACAATAGTAGTCACAGCAATCGTTACCATATTTGATAAATCGTTTTGCGTGTGCTAATATTTCCAATCTGCATATTTTTCTCCCAGTATCTTGCATGCACGAGCAGGAACGCCCCATATTGCATATACATTAAGGCTTTTGCCTTAATGTATATTAAGGTATACTAAGGTTTTGCTCGCTGTTTTTATACATGCAAAGCTTTAATAAATCAGGCCCTATGGGTGCAGCTTCCTGTGAGAGACAGGAAGTAGCAGTGAGCCATTGGTCGCGAACGGTTTTCGTCTCCTGTAATTCAAGAGTTTTTTTATATACATGTTTGTTAACAATCAGCTCCTGTGGATCAGCACACATGGAGACTTATTGCGTTCTTGTGTTCTTTTTTTATTTTCAAAGTTTTATGTAAGAGCTCTATTTTTGTCAATTTTCATTCACTGTCAATCTTTACCTGTGGGAGGCAATAAATTGTCAACAGGCAATAAATTGCCAACTGTCACATTCTCGCATTGAGTAATTGGTTTGTTTAGCACAAAAAAAATGAAGCTCTTTGACACTACACATCAACACTGATGTGTTAAATTTCAGCTATTGAGAGTGTTGTTCCAAATTTTCCAACACAATTATGCAACTCTAGTGTGTACCTATACAGACACTCCCTGAGTTGTATTAACAATTTGAAATTTGCTGTGGACCACCGGTGCTGAGGTCTGCAGTGTTCCATTTTTGCTGTACACAGCTTTGATGGCCCCCAACATGGCTTTCCAGAAATACCTTGGTGCAGCTTGGTGAGGCTTCACAGCCACACCTGCTGCTTTGCCTCTGCTACAGCTGCGGCTGCCATCTTTAGAGCTTGTCAGTACCCCATGACTGTCTCTGGTGTCCCCTGGGACAATATGTCCTTGAGGGACTCCTTCTTCAGTCAGATGGTTTCCCTGACCACCAGGGTCCAACACGGTGTCCGAGGGTTACCGCAGCTTGACCCCCCTAGAACCCTGAGACCACAGGACACAGCTGCCGCTTCAGTAATAGGAGCTTTGAACGTTGAACATTCATGTTCGATACCCTTTGCCTCCACATGGAAATGCTCCTTTGGAGGTGGGAGTTAAAGGCTTCTTGGACAAGGGATTGTCACAGCTGTTCCCAGCTGTGGGAGTCTCCCCCACCACCTACCCCAGCTCAACCCCAGATGATGATCAGTTGACAGCTCTGGCCCTCTTTTCACGTGAGTGTCTAAAACACAGCCTCAGGTGATACAATTATAAAATCTGTCATTGACCGTTGGCCGAGGGTGCTCTAGTACTATGTTACCTTATCAGCATACTTGTGTTTAAACATGCCATTCATTATCAACAGACTGTGGCTAGCACAGAAGTTCAATAATGAAATATCACACAAGTTTTGATAAAGGAGACCGTGCCTCCCAATCACACCCAACCAGGCACCTTCATCATTGCAACTGTGCCTGTCGAAGTCACCCAGTAGGATCATAGGGTTCTCTGCTGGAGCCCTCCACAGGGATCCAGCCAGGATCTCCAAGAAGGGCAAACACTCTGTTTGATGCATATGCATAGACAACACTCCTGAGACGTAGAGAGGCGAACCTCTCGTCCATCAAGGTAAACCAAACAGCACAGTGGCACTCAGGGGAGTGTCCTCACACCCGCCTGGTGCCTCACAACTCCATAGAAGAATAAAGCCCAGCCCTCATCAAGCATCCTGGATCCACAGCCAAGAGTGTGTGTGGAGGTGAGGCCCACCAGATCCAACTGGGAGCCCTCAACCTCCACCGACTCCCTCACGTCTCAAAATGGTTATAGAGGCTCACACATATGGATCCAGATCAGCGCCATTAAAATCTGGTTGTAATAGAAAGCTGTATTGACACTGAGACATACAGAATGTGAGAAGGGCCAGCTATTTTTTTTCTGCCATTGTCTGATGATTATGACTTACCACGAGATAAGGTCTGTTTTTTGTGGTAACATATTAATTTATTTAATTACCATACGAACACATCTGTGGTTGTACCTTTCAGGATCCAGTTCAAAATCCTTCTCCTTGTTCTCCTTGAACCATCTACCAGTTTCAGACATGAGACCATGCAGACACCCTCTCTACCTTTAAGAGTAGGTTAAAAACCCTTTTTGACAGAGCCTACAGATAAATCCAAGATAAGCTGCTATAGGTTGAGTCTGCTGGGGGTCCCCGGCACATTGAGCTCTATCTTCTCTGCCTTCTCTGTGGGTGTGAATCAGGTTCATTTTCGAGTTTCTCTCTCCCCTCTTGGCCTCTCCCCGTCTGTTTCCCATCTCCTCCTCTTCCTCCCTCTCCTCCTCCACCACTCCTTCCTCTCCTTTTTATCTTTCAATTTTTATTTATTTTTATTTTGATTCTTATTTTAATTTTATTAATTTTTAATTTTCTTTTTATTCTTATTTTTATTTTTATTTTTATTTTTCATTTTATTTTTATTATTTTTATTTTTCCCTCCCGGGTTCCATCAACGCTGAGCTGGATCCAGGACCACCTCTACCCGGCTCATCTCACTGCGGTTCCTCCTGCCTGCTACTATGGACTGATTCAATTCATTGATTTATTTATATCCTGAACTGTTAGCCATCAGTACTGTTTTGCTTGTGCCCGCCTGTCCATCCTGGGTGAGGATCCCCTCCTCTGTCTCTCACCCTGAGGTTTCTCCCCTTTTTTTCCCTGTCAGGGTTTTTCTTGGGAGTTGTTCCTCAGCCTTTGCGAGGGTCTAAAGACAGGGTTTTTTTTTGTGCACATTGTTGCTCTCCTTGTAAAGTGCTCTCAGATAACAGCTGTTATGATATGGCACTTAAAACAAATAAAGTTGAGTTGTTGAGTTGAGTTGTGTGTACACTGTACACACATATCCAAGAAGGACACTTCCAGACTGGATAAACTGATCAGGCATGCCGGCTCTGCAGTTGGCATGTCACAGAGTGAATCTACTCGCTATTTATGGTGCATTTTATTTTCATTCAAAAAAAGAGAAAGGATACAGTGAAATTAGATGTTACGCATGGCGAACATGATTAAACAGAAGAAAATCTGTGCTCCAGAGCAGCAGATTGTTTACTTTGATCTACAAGACGTGTTTGTTTGCCTCAGCCACAAGGGCTTCCAACTCCAAGGAATCATATTTATTCTTGTGCTTTCCTCTGCACTGGCTATGATGGAAAGGCTGACAGCGTACAAACTCCTCATTTACATACTGCATCATACATTTGCACCTGTTGTCACTGCGGCAATTTCCCTCAGTAAATCACCCGCAAAACGCATGCAAAACAAGCGCACAAAATCTTACCAGGAATATTACCAGCAATTTAGCGCCCCTTATCTGGGATCTAAGTAGATCATGCCCTAAAAGTTTTTTAAGAGTTAGTTTTACTAGGGTCCGAGCAACAAAGTTGCAAGGAACCTATTGTATCTGTGATGTTTCTTTTCAGGGTCCGAGCAACGAAGTTGCGAAAACCCTATTAAAACTCTCCTGTTTTTTTTTTATATCATTATTATCATTATTCTTTGTAATAAGTAGTCGCTTATTTGAGGGCCTGAACATGCTTGGAAACGCACCATTTTCGGCATGCACATTGGGATTGGCGACAAAAATTATATTTTGCAGTTGTTCTAAGTGCAGGGGGCAAAACCTGTGCTATTTCTTTTTCCACTTTGTTGTAGGCAAACGAAAATGAGTATGTAAATGCATCATAAAGAAATACACAGAAAAGCCTCTGACATGATGACCATAACACGACAGGAAGGCGGCCATTTTGATTTGAATTTTCAAATTTCAAAAACATCTCCTCCGAGGGGGGTTAATCCAATTGGCTTTAAATTTGGCACACATAATCTAGAGACCAAGCTGAAAAAATGTTATGTACGGAATTTGATTTTCTCAAACAGCTTGGCCACTGGCGCATGACAAAGTTTGGCTATTTGTCATCAAAATTTTGAAATGGCCTTGTGGGCAGGTGCTTCATCATAGAAAATTCAAAATTGCTGGACATAATTGCCTAAACAACCAGGTAAGGGCCTTGTCAATGGGCGTGGCTAAATGTCTCTACAGCGCCAACTAGAAGTGTTCAAATGACCCTCCACATAAGGATTTTTATGGAGTAGAAGGATGAAACTTTGTATTTTTTTAGACTTTGTCCAGACGCACAAAAAAGTCTCTTGCACCCATGGTCAAAACTAAACAGAAATACATTAATTTTAGATCAAAATCTCTTTAAGAGGGGCCCTGTCAAACAAAAGTGTTTTTTCCAATTTTTTTTGCCAACTTGAGCGCCAAGCACCAAGTGATGATGTCACATGTCTCGTAGCTCCACAACCCGAGCTGGGTGGCTAATAACGGAGTATTGTTCATGGCAGTTGTGGTGGAAATTTTACATGCATCTAGGAACATTTGATTAATGTCAGTATTCATTCAGTTGTAGCCTAAACTCTGTGTGCTGCAGTCATCAAAGACTCAAGAACTTGACTGTAAGATCACTTCCTGCTGTTAACACTTAACATAACCATTGTTATGCCTATGGTAGTGTCCTGCTCACAGGACACCAGTTGTAAAGACTTGCTCAACTTCTGACGATTTGTGTATTGTGACCAAATGGTTTTCACACTTAGGTGTGTGTTCCTGGAGGTCAGGATAAAATGCATTGTGACCTGTCCTTCAGGGAAGCAGTCCTCTGATCCACTGGCAGTGGTCAGAGGTGCTGTTCTTCTTCTCTGCAGAGAATAAAAGCTTGGTGCCTGTTCCAGTCTTGCTTTTTGATTTTCCCAGACATATGAAGAATTTCTCCACAACACAGTTTAAAGAAAAATTGCCAAGTGGATATATGTGACAGTCATGCACAGGCTTCTACATGGTGTCAGGAGTTGTCAAAGATTGGTGGTTTCTGTTCGATCGACTGGATAGTGTATTTTTTCAACCGACAAGCAGACAGAAAGTTAGCAGCGCTATTAGCACGGGAGCTGGATAAAACTGCAGAGAACACCGGAGGCAACCCTCTAAATAACAAAACTGTGAGGAGACATGAGTCAGAAACATCAGAAACAGAAGCCATCATTAGTGATATGAAGATAAAGGCAATAATTGTCAGGCTGTAGTACTTTTGAACTGAGTGTGTGGGACTATTTCATGACAGCATAAGCAAAACTTTCAGACGTGATACGGTCTAAACCCTATCCAAAGATATTTCAGAAGCAGTTTGTTGTTGGTTGTCATGGATGTATTCGTCGAGAAATCGCCGTTGCTTCAGCTGTATTCCTTGTTGTACATTTGAAACAACAAAGTGCCATGCGTCCGTGTTTAAATACTGGGACAAAACGTACACTTTTGCCCAGACATGTACGCATTTAATAATGATTACTTTCAATATTACTTTAATTTCCTGTGTGTGGTCCTGATACTCGCACACACAAGGAGAGACAGAGACAGAGCCCCCATTCGGGGCACATATTTTCTATGCTTTTAACATGGCACACATTACCCAGAACATATCACACAAACAACATGCACACATTACTGATGACTGACTTGAACCCACAACCGTGTGCATGTTTTGTTTGTTATTTAGTAGTCTGACAAAGATGGAACCACATCTCACATTTCTCAAAGCCAGTTTTAAAATACAAAATACACCACATGTATGAACAGGTGTTATTTGACATCAAGCATCAGTCTTTTCAAATGCACTTTCCACAGTCCTTCAAATATGCTCAAAAGTTTTGAAGAGTAGAATTAGTACATTTCCATTGTAACTACAATTAGAAGTAGAATTTTCAAGACTCAAGCCACCAGAATCTGTGATATCCACAAGCAAGTGTAAAAGTCCATATTTCAAAACTACATTGAAAATATTCTAACCCTTGGAATTTCGAATGACGAACTTTAAAAGTTTTATACATACAGCGATCAGAAAGACACATTACTCAAAACAGTTCAGATAATTGAGAAAAACTGTTTTTATTTGATTTTTTTGTTTTTTGTTTTTCTTCTCACAAAACTATATGGAGTTGGTCAATGAAATTTAAGGGGGAAGTGTGTGAACCTCCTGAAATCTTCCAGTAAATCTGAGACAATTAAATGGGGGAGTCTATCTATCTATCTATCTATCTATCTATCTATCTATCTATCTATCTATCTATCTATCTATCTATCTATCTATCTATCTATCTATCTATCTATCTATCTATCTATCTATCTATCTATCTATCTATCTATCTATCTATCTATCTATCTATCTCTTAACCTGATCTACCTGCTGTGAGACTGTCGTTTCTCTGGCCTACAGGGAAACACACACACAGACACACACACACACCGTTGCCCGTACCCCAACAGGCACAAGGCTCAGACCCACTCACAGCTGCTTGCAGCTTTAATTATTATTATTTTCGGCATGCACATTTGGATCAGCGAAAAATTTCATGTTTTAATTTTGCTCAAAATGCACGGGGCAAAATTGCACAATAGTGCCACCTTAAAAAATTGAGACGGTGAGCCCCACTTCTGAGTTTCTTTCAACCCAACAGGAAGTCGGCCATATTGACTTGTATGTTTTCTCTTATTGAAGGAGCTGTTCCTTTTGCCTGATTGACCTCAAATCAGGTACAGATCATCTACATACAATGCTGACCAACACTCGTCAAAAGAATGTCTGTAGGTCAAAGGGTGTGGTTGCTATGATGTGTCAAAAGGTTTTTGGGTTTTTTTTCCTGCTCTTTCACTTTGAACAGCTCTCTCTACTTGATCATGGCAGCTTGAAACTTGCTGGACATGATGAGAGCTTCATCCTGAATAGCCTGATATATTAGCTTTCTACCTCACTCATGGCGGTCCCCTGTGGTGACAGAAAGTAATCAGGTATTACACTAACATTTAGTACTCCTACATAATTGAACACATCAACTTCATTCCACTTGTAATACATGCAGAACAAGTTGGTGAAGCTACATTACAAAGGCAGTGAGGCTACCACCAATGGTAATGGAGTGGCGGGCATGAATAGCGACCCCTTGCCATATATTACGAGTGGCTTTGTGACAGCTTTAAAGAACTCCTATCATCATGAAAAGACACAGATTGAGGACAGAGAGCTCTGAGACATGATAGGAGCACAGCCCATGGGGGGCCAAAATGCAAAAGTAGCGCCACCTAGAAATGTTGACCAATCCCATAAGGATTTTTTAAAATGTTGTCATAGGTAAATAAAAATTGTTATGTAAATACATCCTAAAGATATGTACAAAAAGTCTTTTGACATGATGGCACTTCATCATTAAAGTTTCATGATTGCATGGTATGCCTGAACAGCCAGGTAATGGCCTTATCAATGGATGTGGCCAAATCAACTTCAACTCAACTTCAACTTTATTTGTTTTAAGTGTACAGCTGTTATTTCAGGACACTTTACAAGGAGAGCAACAATGTGTACATAGTGAAAAAACCCCTGTCCTTAGACCCTCACAAAGTCTGAGGAACAACTCCCAAGAAAAACCCTGACAGGGAAAAAAGGGGAGAAACCTCAGGGTGAGAGACAGAGGAAGGGATCCTCACCCAGGACGGACAGGTGGGCACAAGCAAAACAGTATTGATGGCTAACAGTTCAGGATATAAATAAATTAATGAATTGAATCAGTCCAGAGTAGAAGGCAGGCGGAACCGCAGTGAGAAGAGCTCGGTAGAGGGACGGAGTCCAAGATCCAGCTCAGCATTGATGGAAGCCGGGAGGGAAAAAATAAAAATAATAAAAAATAAATTATAAATTAAAAATTAAAAATGTAATAAAAAGGAGAGGAGGCAGTGGTGGAGGAGAGGAAGGAAGAGGAGGAGATGGAAAACAGACGGGGAGAGGCCAAGAGAAGAGTGAGAAGCTAGAGGGAACGTGAACCTGATTCACACCCACAGAGAAGGCAGAGAAGGTAGAGCTCAAAGTGCTGGGGACCCCCAGCAGACTCAACCTATAGCAGCTTATCTTGGATTTATCTGTAGGCTCTGTCAAAAAGGAGGGTTTTTAACCTACTCTTAAAGGTAGAGAGGGTGTCTGCCTCCCGGACTGAAACTGGTAGATTGGTCCATAATAGAGGGCCTTGGTAGCTGAAGGCTCTGGCTCCAGATCTAGACTTAGAGGTTCTTGGAACCACAAGTAGGCTTGTATTCAGAGAACGAAGTGTCCTCGTGAGGCAATAGGGTTTTATCAGGTCTGAGATATAAGAGGGTGCCAGACCATGAAGACCTTTATAGACAAGGAGAAGGATTTTGAACTGGATCCTGAAAGGTACAGGAAGCCAGTGCAATGAGGCCAGAACAGGAGAGATGTGATCTCTCTCTCTAGTTTTAGTCAGGACACGAGCTGCCGCGTTCTGAATGAGCTGCAGAGTTCTCAGCGACCTATTGGAGCTCCGAGACAGTAAAGAGTTGCAGTAGTCCAGCCTGGAAGTAACAAAGGCATGGACCAGCTCTTCCGCTGCATGGGGAGGGAGTAGGTGTCTTATTTTTGTAATATTGTGGGGGTGGAAGTAGGCAGTCCGTGAGATAAATTTTATGTGGGAGCTTGATCAAAACTAACACCTAGGTTCTTTACAGTGGTGGCAGAAGGAGTTGCAAAACTACTTTGTAATGCTATGGCATCAGATATAGAGTCACGTAGGTGTTTTGGACCTATGAGCAGTAACTCTGTTTTTTCAGAGTTTAGAAGGAGGAAATTATTTGTCATCCAGGCCTTAATGTCATCAAGGCAGGACTGAAGCCTGTAGTTTGCTGAAGTTCCTGGATCAAGGGACAGTTTCCTAAGAAGGGGTTTGATTATTGCACTTAAGAGGAACGTGACCTGTTGTTAGGGACAGGTTGATGAGGTCAAGTCAGGAGGTGGCGATTAAGGGCAGCATTTCCTTTAACAACTTGGTCAGAATTGGGTCAAGGAGGCCGGTTGATGATTTAGAATAGGAGATGATAGTAGTCAGCTGATGCAGGTCAATGGGTCAAATGAAGTTAGTGACCTGTTTATATCCCCATCTGTAATCTGAAAAGCTGCAACAGGGGGTAGATTAATCGCTGTACATGCTGAGTGGTTCTTAATTGTTTGTCTAATATTTGTAATTTTGTTGTTAAAGTAGTCCATAAAGGCACCACTGCTGAGATGTGTAGGGACACACTGCTCAGTGGAGTTATGACTGAGTCAGCCTGGCTACATTGCTGAACAGAAACCTGGGGTTATGCTTATTTTCCTCAATTAGAGAGGAGTAGTATCTGGCATTACACAGAGCTGGCCTGTCAGTCTTCAGACTGTCTTTCCAGGTTAGAAAAATACTGGTGTTTTTGGTTGAACACCATTTCCTCTCTAATTTGCGTGCTAACTGCTTTAGGTGGCGAGTTTCTGGTGTAAACCAGGGGGCAGATCTTGGTCTAGAGATAATCTTTTTCGTTCGGGGTGCAGCCAAGTCAACAGTCTCGCAAAGGGAGGTAACAAAGCTATCAGTAAGCTGATCAATGAGGGAGGGACTCTGGCTTTCGTGGCAGAGAGATGATGCAGCACCAAGAGACAGGGGGATAGCTTCCTTAATGTTTGATAAGACAATGTCAGTTAAGTGTTGTGTATATATGCTGCTATTCCTTCGCACATAACCGGCTAGAACGAAGTTGAAAGTAATTAAAGAGTGGTGGTGAAATAAGTGGGGTAGGGGGGAAACGGTCAGGTGTTTAATTTCAACACCATAAGATAAAACAAGGTCCAGGGTGTGATTGAAGCAGTGCGTGAGTTCATGCACATGCTGGCAAGCCAATGGACTCGACCATAAAGGTGAATGCTGTACTGCAGCTATCACTGACTACATCTACATGAATATTGAAGTCACCGATGATAATGATTTTGTCAGTTTTGAGAACTAAGTTTGAAAGAAATTCTGGAAATTCAGACAGAAAATCTGAATAGGGGCCTGGAGTCAGGGTGGGGCAGGACTAATGCTCTTAGCCAAATGTCTCTAAAGCGCCACCTTGAAATGTTCAAATGCACAAAAAAGTGATGCACAAAAAAGTCTCCTGCATTAATGGTCAGAACTGGACAGGAAGTCGGCCATTTTGGTTTCAATGTTCAAATGTCGCCATTTCAATACATCACTTGTCACCAGAGTCCGCCTAGAGATTTAATCGCATCCACTACTCAACATGTTGTATAAGATGACCTTAATGGCATTGTAATCAAAAGTTCAGAAAAGATTTTCTCTATGTCAAGGGATGTCGCTGTGTGGCGGCAATAGTAGAGAGACGGTTCATTATCTGAATCACAGGGATGCTGCTCAGCCCAGGAGAGATTCCTCTTCAAAATGTGCTTAAAAAAAGGATTCTTGGGATGACCTAGGAACTAAATTGACCCAGCGGTTGCCAGTACCCCAACAGGCGCACAGGCGAGGACCCGCGCTTCCGGCTTTAATTTTAAGATTGTGCTTTATTAAGAGTTTATATTGTCAATTTGTTCTTTTTTCTATTTTCTTTGTATAGCACCTTTTTTATTATGCTGCTGGAAATGTAAATTTCCCCCAGGAAGTCAGCACAATGGATCAATAAAGAATAAAATAAAGTTAAGTCTCAGTGAGCTGAGACTCAAGGCCCCAGTATGCAACTGCGAAATCAACGGGCCCGCCCCCACATGCTCAGCGTTTCGGGGCCCTGTACGGCATGATTTCTCCAGGGAAGGGTTAGGACCTCATGACAATGGCGTGTTCATTGCACATGCCCCCAAATGAACTCACAAGCACTCCCATGATGACATGGGAGAGCTATTTTTTTTCCAATGAAGAGGCGGTGTTTGTTGTTCTCATGGACGCATCCGAAGAGAGACATCAACCGGTATGGCTGCTGTTTCATGTGTCTCCTTTTCGTACATATGAAGCAACGAAATGCTAGGGAACCATGTTTTTAAATACGATGGCAAATAGTCCACTTTTGCCCAGACATGTCCTCTTTTTATGAAGCTTAAATTCATTAAGATCGTCTGTTTTTCAATTGATTAATGCTCAGCACAGATGGTAGGTGGCCCTGTGACTCGCACACACAGGGAGAGAGCGAGAGGGAGAGAGAGCACGGAGTAGAGATTGCTTATATTTACATGTGTATGTATATAAATATATGTGTGTGTGTGTAAGTATGTATGTATGTATTTGTATATATTATATATATGTATGTATATATATCATTTTAGAATTGCGGGTACATTTCAAGTTTTGTCAAAAATTTTAAAAAATGTTTTTTTTCTGTAATTTTTTATTTCAATTCTCAGATAGTATACTTTAAATTTTACACTTCCAGTATTTGCCAAGCTTACACATGTAACATTTTCAATATTTTAACTGAAAATCAGTGCACCGAGTCAAATCTGTCAAATCTGTTATAGACAAAGTGGGTTCAATATTTTATTTTTTATTTTATGTTAAAATCATGTCTTCCCTGAGAGAACATTTGTCCCTACATCCATTAATTAAACATTTATTTTTCTAGAATAAAGATTATTTTTTCAGGAGTCAAAACATTGTGTTGTTTTGTTGAAAAGTTGCCAAGAACGCTTACATTTTCTCAGCTTCAAAAATTAATCAAATGCTTTGAAATTTCCCGTAATAAGACAGTTAGTAATGACACAGCTTCTGGATTATATGGTGACAATAAAATATATTTAATTGTCATTTTTTAAAGTTTTTAAAGAGTTGCCGTGACTTCAACAGAATTGACGTAACAGAATTGACACACCATAAACTTAAGTCCAAGAACATTAACATTATCAATTTTAAAACCTGTCTTTGTATGAAAACATCTTACATTAACCTGTAGGCTGTATTAGAACATCACATTGAGTTGATAATTTGTTAACTTGTTAAGTTGTCAATATCACAAAATCACAGTATAACCCCACCACCACCACCACCTCAGAGTAGTCACTGTGCTGGTGGACCGTGCATCCCTCCTCTTCTTCTATCTCTCCCTGTCTTTTCTCATATTTGCTGTCCTCCTCACAGGGCATCTCACCATGCTATGTACTGTCGTTGTCTTTCTGCTGCCGACACCTTCATCTTCATTTACAACATATTCATGACCTGGAAAGTGACATCACACATCTTACCTTTTCAAAAAAAATACCCAGAACTCTCAATATATGTATGAATAAATCAAAATGGTTACAAGTGATTGAAAATATGTGACTCTGTTAGTCATTGTCAAACTCTATCATTAAAATCTTGGCATATGCAACAGAGTTGACGATAACAGAGTTGACGATAACAGAGTTGACGATAACAGAGTTGACGATAACAGAGTTGACATTTTCCACCATTTTGTGCCTTAACTCCATGCTCTATCTTGTAACCAGACAACACATGTCATGACTAAAACAACTAGTTTATGAATTTCCATCATATATATATATATATATATATATATTTTTTTTTTTTAAATGAAGGACTGATTCACTAAAATATCATAGAAAAAGAGTTGGAGCATCATTAATCTACTCTTGGTGTATTCTCACCATTTTGCACAAATTATTGAAAAAGAAAGTTGAACATACCATAGTTTCCTCCAAGGAAGTGAAGAAGAGGAAGTGGCATCACTTGGTCCAGGTCACATAGTTTTATTTGAATGCTGTAGGGTTTTTTTATGTGGTTTTGTGGTTGGACAGCGATAACAGGGTTGATGAGATTTTAAGGACAGGTACATCATTTATCTTTTAAATATTAAAATCTGTTGTATTAAAGAAAATAAATATTCTGTGCAACTGATTTTATAAATATTTAAAGATTTTAGCATAAAAATCTGCAAATTTTAATGAATTATTTAATGTTTATTCAAGTTGAACATGTGAATCTCTATCCTGGGACAGCCAATAATTGATGGTGTGGGGATCATTTAATTAATTTTTAACATATTAATTGTGCATACATGTACACCAAACATTGTTATTAGTGAACATACAGTATACAGTATTTAGTGATAATATTTAAAGCAGATTCTGTAAAGATTTTTTTAGGGGTAAAGAACTAAGGGGATTTTGGTGGGAAACCAAATGTACCCGCAATTCTGAAATGACCCATATATATATATATATACACACACACACACACACACACACATACAGTGAACCACGATAGTGGATCAGAGCTGGTCGTAAGGGGCCGGTGCTGTGACAGCCATCCACACTATAAAAAGTTAAGTGCAATGAATAAGGACGTCCAAACACGTACAGAAGAACAAAATCCTTTATAGGGAGAAACAAGCAAACTGCTGCTTTGCAGAGACATATATATCTCACACATATATCTCATATATTTGATGAACATGAAGCATAGTGTAGCGTAGCAATGTAACTCCGCCTACAACCAGGGGAGGAAATCCTGACCAGGGGACAAACCTCGACACAACACCAGCTCGGACTAGTGTTGCCACCTGTCCAGGTTTTCCCTGATTGTCCCGGATTTTCATGGATTGACCATTGCATGTCCTGGTTTTTCTAAAATCTGTGTATTTGCTTTAATGTAGATGCGCTGCTGTTAATCCAGGGAGGGTGCTCGCAGATGCGCAGCCAAATCCAGCGAAGGTGGACGCTGTCAATCGGGGTTATTGGGCTGGGGGTTGCGCTTTTGTATGCACCAAGAGAGTATTGGCTGGTGCATCGCCCCCCCCCCCCCCCCCCCCCACCCCCCCCCCCCCCCCACCCCCCATATATTCAGGAGTTGGTTCCATATCTGTGTGTTTATATGTACATATTGGTTATATTGGCCCTACAAGTTTCCACATTTATTGTTAAAGAAAATTTAAAGGTGAGCACTGACAATATTTTTTCACATTTACAATAAAAGTTCTTCAGTGTGTCTCTAAATTTTTCAAGACGTAATTAAACAAGCAATAATACTTATTCATACAGCTTTACAACTATTCACTTGTTGATACAATTTTTCATTGCAGAAATAGGGAATGCCCCCTCCAACTATCAAATGCATTTACATAATGGAACCAATTGTAATCATTATGGCATTGTGTCTGCAGTTGGGAAGGACAGGGAATTAAACCAAAACATGCTTACGGCCTGTTGCTCACACTTGACCTTTGTGTGACTTTGTCTGAATGCCTTTGGCAAGGCCTCAACTACAGTTACTGCTACATGTTGAAAATATATGTTTTATTGATTAAAAAAAAAAGAATAATCTCTCTTAATCATGTTGCAAACCTGCCATAAAACAGTGGAAATGTGGTAAAAATGGACATGGAGCAGGTATTAACAGAAGCCCATCAGTCAACACAAGGACCTGAGGCCATACAAACAGTCCCTGGTGTGAATGTGGGAAAAATGTCAAGTGGAGCAGCAGCATGATCTATGGCAGGGAACATCATCATAACATGTTGTGACATCCTGCACCTACAGCCTCAGCCAAACACACTTCTATAAATACATAGGGGTTACTGTATAAAAGCAGGTAGCAAATGGAATCAAATGAAACACTCATATAGGGTAACAGAGGGTTTGGTTTGCCTCCATTCAGCACAGTATTTGAAATTTGGCTAGAATTACCACATCTAATAATGGATATAAATTCTGATAAAATAAATCTTACAGCTGTTCCCCTCAGGTGTCACAACAGTGAATCATCCATTGCCCATCCATTACACTCCATCTAACTTGATCCTCTGCATCCTCTCCTCTCACACTTATGTAGCACACTATCCCACTACTAAAATAGTAGATATACTGTATAGATATTCTAGACGAGTAAGCAACTAAGTCAACCTTAATCCATCCCACATCTTTACCTTGACCTATATCTGGTATGGGTTCAAAGATACTTACATGAATGGGTATAACTTCTACTTTGTTTCAAGAGGAAGTTAAAGACAGTATATTGAATGTGCCATGAGTCAAAAAAGAGATTTGAGAATTTCTTAAGATGAATGGAAAAGAGGACAGAACTGTTAGGGTTGTCTTAAAACTAGTGCTGTCAAAGTTATCTCTCATTAATGCGTTAAGGCAAACTGCTTTCAACAGCACTGTTTTTTTAATGCGCGATTAACGCAGCTACATTTGACCATCGGGCCACGTAGTTCGGAAAATCAGGAAGCAATACACCGATGTAGGCGCTGTCAACAAAATATAATCCAGTGACCAGTAAGCCTATAATGGATAGAATAGAGAGCATTTTGAATGGCGTTTCCCTCAACAGGACAAATGTAATTTGTATTTGTTGTCAGTGTGAATTTACTTACTTTGAACAACTGGTTCAGTGCAAAGAAATAACAATATTAATATTAATATTATGATATTAATTTTGTCTGTTAAAAAGAGAGAAGAAATGGAGGCTGATATTTAGTTTATTTGGTCTGTTAAAAGAGAGGAGATGAAGGCTGGTTTGTTCAACTTGTGCTTAATACAACAGAACAGCTGCTGTTTATAGGCTATAGGCTGACTGTACTATCATTTGAGTTCTGTTCTGCAACACTCCACTGTTTCATGCACTTTATTCAGTGTTTTAAAGTTTTATTTTCTTTAAGTTATTTTGTGCATCACCCTGTTTGTTTTGAATTTGATTCAAATGTGCAATGCATAAGGGGCATTCTTTTTTAGTTAAATGGCTGCTTTAACAAAAATAGGGATGAATAGAAAGTGTGATGTAATGTAATGTTAATTAGTTAATTGTTAGGGTGGTTTGGTAGTTTATGATTTCAGAATCGTGTTTTTCAATGCAGTTTGCCCATAAAAGTTACCTGAACATATTTCTCATTGTGGAAATAAATAAACATGCATTTTTTTGCATAAATCCAGTATTTGTCTATTCTCAATTTGAAAAAAATCAGTTTAAAGTAGATTCTGAATAGATTAAAAATATGCGATTAATTAGCCATATACCCCTGGAATGAATACAACAGAACACTGGTTATTCATCCCCAATGGAAAACCTTAGTTAGAAAAATGTGGAGACATTTATGTCCAGTGATCTTGAAGTGCCTGAGAACACATTTGGCCCACGTTGCCATTTGAGATCCTGCTCCTCCTAATCATCCTGCCATCTTATCTAACAGTTTCACATGTCTGACACCTTCTTATCACAGTCTGACAGTCAGACTACCCGGAGCAGACTTAACAGTCTTCCTATCAACTCAAGCATATGTCCTGCACATACATAAACACATAAAAAGATTAAGCTCCAACACCTATTTACATCACTTGAGCTCTTTAAGATACATGTTTCCTGTTAATGCAAAGCTAGTGCACTGCACCTCCTGTCTACCAAAATGAATATTCTGAAAGGGAAGTGTGGAAGAAAGAAATCCAGCAGTACAGGAGATACATGCCAAATGATTGTGTCACTGCATGTTACCACTATTTATTGAACATATGTACATATTCAAATGCAAGAAACAAGAACCTCAAATATTATCAAACTGATGTGCTTGACCGCTGACACAGCAAGAGGCAAAAGGAGACGATTGACATGAGCTAGTGCAAGGCATTCTGGGAAAAGGGAGACTAGTGACACAAGCAGATTCCCAGCCTTCATCCATGCGTACAGACAGCCATCAAACATTCCCACCACCACATATTATTAATCCCCAAATTGCTCTCCAACAGAGAGTGCCCCAAGTTTTCATAACCCTTAACCCTGCCACTGGCTAGGTTGTCAAAATCTCTTACATTTTCATTTGCACCACTTCATTCAGTCTTGGTGGTTTACAATGCAAAAGCACAGCCTCCTCCAGCCAGACTCCATTTTTGTATTCCGCATTTAGGATGCTGTGTTCTACTTATGCAGAAGCTGAACCTACGATGTGTCTCTTATGTATTGATGAATAGACAGAGGTGGTCCAATAATGAGTTTGGTGTGAAAATTAAGGACTTCTCTTCAGTCATTTAAAACCACATTTTTCTTGTGTCTTTTTGCAGCATGCCTACAAACACCTACCATTTGTCCAGGTCAGATTTGATGCTGGCGCAGGCAGCAGGGACAGGAGCCTCAGCAGGTGCAATGGTGGTCTCGGAGTCCGACATGTCTGTGGTGCTGCTGTGTGATGTTGAGGGTGCTTGTCCTGTCCTTTTCCTGTCCTCCAAACAGAGAGAAGGGGAGGTGGGGAAAGGGGAGGGTACAAGGGAGGAGGTGGGAGGAGATAAACATGTGAGAGAGGGCAGTACACGTGTGTACATGGCTGAGAGTGTGTGTGCGTGTGGAGGGTGGGGGTTGGGGGGGCAAGGGTGAAGGGGCAGTAACCACAAATGATTCACCAAAACACAGGGTAGGGCAACAAGTTCAGCCCTGATGACGAGTTCATGGTGTGGTTTGTTGATAATAAACCAGTTGGTGACGACCAGTTCCAAATGTTATAAGGTTATATTGTTCACTGATACAATAATTGAGTTGAATCTTCAAAATCTGTTTGGTTCCAACCTAGCTGCAGCACCAGGCATGAAAAGATAACACATATGATCTCCATCAAAGTCGAGATATATTGGTGCTGGCGCAAGTAATTGAAGCCATCCATGATCCCCACTGTTCATTCACAGAGAGTGAAGACATGCATTGACTGCAGAATCTGTCAAGCTAAATGGATCAGGAGAACTTGTCACTTGAGCCATGACACCCAGTGGTAGGTTTGTGCATGAGGCTGCAATCACATCAGTCTGCATCAGCATATGGGAGACATCAAGTATCAGGAGTCAGACATTAAATATCAGGAGTAGGAGGCAACAACATGTTTTGAAGTTGTTATTTGGCTCTCAAAGAGTACTTTTATAGCTAAGTAACCAATTCTGTGCATAATCTTCATTGGGATGTATGCACATGCTAATTTTCATCAAGTGGGAGGAGTTGCATATTGAGCCAAACAGCCATACAGAACAGCCTGAACTTTACAACTGAATGAACTAATCTCAATGATCAAAATAGATGAAAATTATAACAGATTTGAAGTAAATGCACTGTTATGTACATTTGTTTAGAGTACCGAATCACATTTTTTCTGGCATTCACCATGCTTGGAGCACATGCATTGCAGCATAAATGAATTCAGCTCATGCAGCATTAAACTGATCTTTCTGAAGGCCATCCTCCAGCTCGCATCAGCTCTGTGACTGTGTCCACAGATTTACTCCCCCGCTGCAGTTCCTCTATGTAAAACAAAGTAAAATCACATTTTGACTCTCAAACTGCAGACATTATAGAACTGTTTTACTTCCCCACCTCCCAAACATCTACATTCCGACTTTCACTTTTTAAGGGCTGTAATTGATGTGTCTCACCTGAGTCCCATCTCCTGCTGCAGTTACTTTCCCAACTCATCTAGCTCCCCAAATGTATGCAACCCTGGGATGTTTAGGGCGCAGCAAAAACTGGCATGCGGGCTACTTTTTTAAAGAGCAGCCAGGATAGTAAGTGAACAATAAAAGCTTATTTATCTTTATGTTTACAAGTATGGCAAATACCCTCAACCAATTAAAATATTGCACTTGAATACCCCTCATGTTGTAATTAAGGGCTAGGAGATCATTTTGCTAATTTAATTTAATTAATTCAATTTTGGTCACTTTGAATTTCATTTTGAAGTTCTTTTTAACTCTCAGTCTGTCAATAGAATGGCAAATTTGTAACTTAAGCAACAAAAGAGCTTCTTTCTGATGCACATAGTTGCACTGGAGAAGCTCATTCTACACCTTAATGTGGCTCTCTGTGCACACAGACAGGAGGGAACACTGTGTACTTTCAGCAGCTCAGTGTCTTCCTGTGCAAAGCGCTACCTTACTGTATTCATGGAATAGTGCCTACCTGTGTGCAGATGGGATGTCCTGGTCCTGAGTTGGATGACTCAAAAGTAAGTCTGCATGTGAGCAAGAAAGAGGATAAACTGTAAGAGGAGCTTCACTGAAGTTGCTCTGGAATCTGTGTGATCTCACTCAAAGGAGGTGTGTAACTCTACTTCACAGCCATGTGGGCGTGTATGTATGTTTGCTCATGGTATGTGTGCTGACAGGGACTAAGACTGGCTGGGTATTAAAAAAACCTCTGAAAGGAGGCATCAGAGTGGATGCCTACAACTTTTAAGCTTGCAAAGTTTGCAAAAAAAAAAAAAGCAAAATATGTAGGAATGTTATGCACATGCCTATGCACATACGGTGCATTACAGCAAGGTCAACTTGTTAGCCCATGAAAGGCTTAGGCTGTTTCTTTGCTTCACCGTGTTAAGCTCTTTTTTTGTCTTCCGTGTCACAATCCCCAAGGCATTATTCAGACTTTGCATAGGTAAAAACTGACTGAACACATTAAACTACCCCACGACAAACACACACATGCACACACAATCATTCTGTCTTTCACTCTGTCACAAACACTATTTAAATTTATAACTGCTTCAAGCAAATGTCCACTCTTTTGCAAAAAAAAGGTTAGGTATGGGTGAGGACTTTCAGAACGTCATGTCCTCACAGTGATAGGAATATGAATGTGTGTGAGCGTTAGGACATTGACACTATCAGAGAGGCCCTCAAGGGCAGTCTGTAGGTCACATGTGAGAGCTGCTGCACAAGTACACGTAAGCACAGGTATATACAGTGCCTAATGTGTGCACTGATAACAAGTACAGGAGGCTCCAAGCTGGCAGGCTTCCAGGTACACATACTGTACACAGGAAAAACAAGAGTAATTTTTCCATAGTTACCATTATTTTTCCTCTAAAAGAGTATTTTTTATTAATTTTGGAGTGAAATTATTTCTAGTGGCCACTAGAGTAGGAGGAAAATAATGTAGATAATTCTACTGGAGTAAAGTCAAGACCCTGCCCACTAATGTTTCTTAAGGCTGGCACAAGCTTCTGCGACCGGCGTGACGCACGCCCTGTTTCGACCATACTTGTGCGACCATTCTTCCGAGCTCTGTAATGTTCTTGGCCACTACAAGGGAGGCGTACCAATCTATACACAGGCCTGTCCTGCCCCCCGGAGAGAACGAGATGTAAAAACATTCAATTCGTCCGGGACACTGAATGTCCTAGAACAGTGGTTTTCAAAGTGTGAGGCGCGCCTCCCCTGGGGGGCGCCAGAGGGCTTCAGGGGAGGCGCGGCGAGAGAAGAAGTAAAGGTGCTTCCACATAGACCGCGGCAAGCGCAGGCGGCGAGCGGCAAACCCATTCATTGTGTATGTGGTTGCGCGGCGCAAGAGCGCAGAGCCTTGCGCGCTGCTGAGCGGCGTGCAGGGTCGGCACCTGCCGCTGTGAGCGGTGCGCAAGAGTTGAGAAATGTTCAACTCGGGCGCTGCGCGCTGTGACGTCATCGCGGCGCGTCCAATAGGAGAGAGGTTGTTGGGTCACGAGTTCCAGAGGACTCCAGAACTATGGAGGGGCAGCTAATCAAGTTTCCCGATCTCTGGGACACAAGGTTTACCGGGCAGGCGGTTAAACTCCTCCCTGCTTAGCCTAAGTAGACCTCAAAACGGGCGTTATGGAGCTGTAGCTCCCGGACCAGCCTGAGGTAGCTCTCAGAGCGGTCCTTACGGAGCTGTAGCTCCCAGACTCAGTCTATATTCCCCCGGTTCCTGCCTTCCTATCAGAACTGAGCGGACCCACATCCTCCTTTTCTGTGCTGCTCGTCTCCTCGTCTCTTTAATACCACTATAGCCAGGACTTAATACACTTTCTCACAAGATCGCGCTCAAACCAACTGCTAAATGTTGTTACTGGTAGCTTAGCAACCTTGCCGCTTTGCCGCGCGACACAGCGGCAGCGCTGCGCCCGGCTGCGCTGTACCCGGCGCAGTGCGCCGCGCTTGCCGCGGTCTATGTGTAAGCACCTGTAAGCGAGAAAGCGAGAGATTGATGAGAGAAGATGGATCGATTTTTAGTTTCTGGCTGTCTGTGGAGACCGAGTTCCCCCTCCTCACCAAAAAGGCTGTGAAGGTGTTCCTCCCCTTCACCTCCACGTACTTGTGTGAGTGCGGGTTTTCCGCATTGACAATGATTAAAAGCAAGTACCGGTCACGGCTGCAGGTAGAGGATGATCTGCGTTTATTCCTTTCCACAATGCAGCCCCGCATCAACCGCCTGTGCGCATCAAAGACACAGACTCATTGTTCCCACTAAAACAGAGGTGAGCAAAATAAGGTGGCAAGATTGGCAATCGGTTTATTGCCGTCATGGAAAGGATTTATGCATGATGTTGAGGCCGCGATATGAAAAGCAGCACTGTACATGGTGTGCAGTGATGCTAAAACTCTGACGTTGATCTGTTTATTATTTGATTTGAGGAATTGCATAAATTGAATGTATTCAAAAAGATATTAAAAAACACTGTTAAAATGTGTTTAAAAATATGTAAAAAGCATAAAAGCATTCAGATGTTAAAATGTGTTTTAAAATGATGTTATAAATATACAGATGTTAAAATGTGTTAGAAAAAAAGATATGTAAGCACATACACAGTTAAAGATGATTGAAATGTTTTAAAAATATGTTTAAGAACATATAAACATGTTTAAGATGATTGCAAAAATAAAGATGTGTATAACATTTATTATTTAAAACCTCTCTTTAGCCTATGTGGAACATACAAAGCAACAACAATAACAGTAATAATAGTAATAATAATGGGGGTGGGGGGGCGGCATGCTTTTGAGTTCTCTTAGGGGAGGCTCACTACCCCACACTTTGAAAACCCCTGTCCTAGAAGAATCGTCCCTGAATGTTTGTATTTGTCTGTATCCTATGTACGGAGATGTACCGCTAAATACAGCGCCACTGTCAATGTGTGTGTGTGTGTGAGACACAGGTGACAACATCGGTGAAGTGGAAACCGTCTCTGTACTCTGTCGGGGCTGTATTATAGAGGCGGGTAAAGCGACGGACTTCCTTAACAAGTCTTTCTTCTGAAGGCTCTTCCTGATTGTCGACGGGGCTTTAACTCCCGGACTCCACCAACTGGCGCGGCGAGTTCGACAGGGCGCATGCGCGACCGACGTGACCAAAGCCGTGAGGTCTCAACTTTTGAGCTGCATAAAACAGGCCACGCGGCAGTACTTTAGTCGCGTGGCCCGTTTTTGCGAGCCGCGCGGCCAAACCTGTACCAGCCTTTAGGTTTTGTTTCTACCGCCATCTTTTATCCTCGCAGTTAACTTCGATTTAAGTCGATCGACTGCATTTTCGGGGACAGCTTTAGCCGGGGACAAGGTGGCCGAATCAGGGACTGTCCCAGGAATCCGGGAAGTCTGACCACCCCAAGTTACGGACGATTTTAATTGCTCCTTGGTTAGCTAGTTTTTTTGTTTTTGTTTTGTTTTGTTTGTTTTTTAGCCATTTTCACTTGCTGTTTGGTTCGTAAACATGTGTATTTTACTCTGAGTTGAGTCATCTAACTTTAACCTAACGTTACCATTTTACCTGCTTCCAGGTTAGCAAGTGTTTTTTCTTTCACCATTCTTTCAATACCAGCTCAGAGATGGGGTGTTGTGGTGTATGCTGGCGCAGCAGCACTATAATGTTGGGTATGTGAATTGAAACGCATTGAAGCACCCAATGAGAAAAATAATAATTTTACCCAGTTTTCAAACAGCTTTTAATTAGGTGCAAATGCAGATGAAGCCTACCTGTAGATGGGGCTTTCGGAGTACTTAAGCTAATTGCATTCAGTGGAAGCATTCAGTGCATGAATGTTGTGCTGATATAACCTTAGTAGCTTTTTTTTATTTCCCATAGGAAATAAGTATGGATGGAAGGATGCAGGCTGTAAGAATGAAGTTCCCGAGACCGCCAGAAATACATTTGTTATGAAGGGCAGCTGACCTTCAAATAATTCTTGTGTGTGGTGAGTGAAAAAAAATTGCACTACCTCATCATTATTATTATTATTATTATTATGATTGTTGTCAGGGACCCTTAGAAGTATATGTATGTGGTTTTGGAATCTCTAAATGTTGTTTCATGTACCCTGAGAAAAAGAATTTGAATAGAAAAATCATAATGATTAACCAAAAAAAGGCATATCTACAAGCTCAGCGTGGCACTCGTGCTACAATATGAGCCAGCAGATCTGCTTTTTTTGGAGTATAAGATTGTTAAGTAGTTCAGGTCTAAAGTGATGCTGGTGTGTGACCTTTAATAAAAATAAAATTGCACAACAGATTCAGTCTTGTGCAATATTGTTTTGCCTTCATAGTTTCCAAGAAGTTTGAAATTCCTACCTTGGACTTAACGGCCTATGATGATTTAAACACTGAAGTTGATGGGGATGTGTTTGCGTTTACATATATATATAATATATATAATATATATAATGAAACCAGACCTGAGTGTGCTTGAGGTTTGTCCAAGGGCTCAGATTTTGGCGGTGAGTCACTTTTTAACTTGGAGTCTTGTAATCCATGCAGTCCTGGCTAACCTTGTAATGCATTACATTTTGTATAAACAAGCCTCTTCAGACACTTAAAGCATTTGAGGAATAGCTATCTTGGTGTGTGGATCCATCCCAATCTAATGTGATCTTTTAGATTACTCTTATCACAGATTATCCCCTCTTGCTAGTTACATGTCATTATAATCACACCTCAGCTCTGGTGCAGAAAATGAAGGGGAGTCAGGTGACACCATCATTTTTCAGTCTAGTCATGCACAAAGAAACAAAGATGACCTGACTCATCTTGCTCAGGTAGGCTTTACAGATGGAGAGATCAAAATGATGATTCTGATAGGAGGTGGGGGTAGTAAAGTTGCAGAGAAATACGGGGCATGGTTAACATTTATATCACTGTAAATGTCATTGGCCACCAAATCCTTGTGTCCCTTCCCATTATTTTCCCCCACACACTTAGTTCATTGAAAACATCCTGAAGGCCGGCACAAGCTTCAGCAGCTGCGTGGCAGCCCTTTGGTCGCACCGCTTGGCTGTGCGGCCTGTTTTTGCGAGCCGCACGGCCCGTTTTGTGCAACTCAAAAGTTGAAACCTTGCAGCTTTGGTCGCATCGGTCGTGCGCTGTCGAACTCACCACACCAGTAGGTTGAGTCCGGGGATTAAAGCCCCGTCGACAACCAGGAGGAGCCTCTATAATACAGCCCTGACAGAGTACAAAGACACACACACACACACTGACAGCGGTTCATCTGCGCAAACCCACAGAGCGGCGGCATCTGTGCGCTGTATTCAGTGGCACATCTGCGTACATAGGGTACAAACAAAGCCGCGAGCCACATGGCTGCGGAAGCTTGTGCCGGCCTTGAGGGAGAAACCTGGAGAGGATCCTTACAGAGTATGCTCGGAAAAAACAGATTCCAGACGACGTGATATGGTGAAGATATTGGTTGCATACATGGAGTGTGAACATGGGTATGTTATCACGTAATTAACATCCAGCCCTAATATTTATGTTTTTATTTGGTGAAGACCAAGTGCAGAAGGCATCAGTATAGCAGTACTTTTGTTTGGTTGTCATATATGTGTGTGTGTGCACGTGAACTGTAGGACGAGCCCCTCAAGGCATTAAAGAGGACTAGGCAAAGGGCATCACTGCTTTGTTTCCACACCTGGGTGATCCCCAAGGAACTTTGGGCTATGTAAGTACATAAAACAAGTCTAACCTTCTGTGAGGAGGACCTTTGCTGCCTGGGAGTAGACGCCACAGCGATAACCCATCCTGTACAAAATCCTCCAGTCGTCATACTCACCACATCCTCTCCATCTTCAGTCCCCATTGCCAAACAGACGCGTGTTCTGGGTGGGGGGTATTTAAAGGACAAGCTTAACTGTCAGGAAGGGGGAGGGTGTGTGTCGGGAGGGGAGGTTTGGATAGGTATTGGGTTTTAGTGGTAGAGTGCTATATGTGTGTGTTTGATTTGGTGTGATCTTTTTCTATAGAGTGGTTGGGATGTGTGGATTATGTGTGCTGTATGGAATTACTGTTTTGTGTGTGTTAAATGGGGGGTTTATATGAAATGGATGAAATGGTATGATCCAGTCATAGTTAGCCAATGGCAGAGCAGGCTCCCCTAGAGGGGAGGAATATATAAGCAGTAGATTCATTGTAGCCTGAGGTAGGTGAGGACAGGTGCTGTCAACCGGAGAAAGAGCCAGTGTGAGTAAAACCTGTGGAAATTCATTGCTAACCATCTCTTTGATTTTGTTGCTACTTTTTGGTTATTGTTTTTCTTATTACCTTTTCCTGGTGTTTTGGGACATTTTGAGAATTTTTGGGTTTTTGTCAATTTTCTTTTTGTTGCGCTATAAATAAATTGCACATTTTTCATTATCATATGTTGGACTGCTGACTTTTGTTTCACCCTTATCCCCCTGACATCCAACTGCTCGGGCTCTTGGCGAGTGAGGTGGCCATCCGGTTGCTCACATTTGGTGTCACGAAGTGGTTTTTAGTATGCTGACAGACACTGGAGTCAGAGGGGAAGAGGTATTTGACTCGGCAGGAGATGGCGTATCGTCGGATGAATAGAGAGGACCTGGACAAGGCTGCAGACCCAGCAGAGAACTATGATGACACCGGAGCAGATGTGGGTAGTACCCAAGGGTCTGATCTTGCAGCTCTGCGCCAGGTCCTGGAGAGGTCGTTGCAGAGCCAGGAGAGGGAGGCCTACAAGCAGGAGCAACGCTGGAGGGGTGTCCAGATCCAGCTGAACCAGCTCCGTGATGACTTTGAGGCAGAGAAGCGCGTGGCTCCAGCACCAGCACCTCCAGAGGTGGCTGCAACTGTGGCACCAGCGGCAGCAGCGGCGCCACCAGCAGTAGCAGAAGCAGCTGCAGCAGCACAGCCACCCAGGGGAGCTGAAGCACCGGTGGCAGGGATGGCAGGAGTGCCTGTGGAGTGGTCCAGACACGCCACACCTAGACTGGAGGAAGGAGAGGACATTGAACAGTACCTCACAACGTTCAAGCAGTTAGCCACAGCCTACCGCTGGCCTAGGGAGGCCTGGGTGGTAATCCTTGTCCCTGACCTCACAGGTAAAGCCCGGGCAGCGTATATGGCTATGGACCCAGACCACGCCATGGAATATGACCAGGTGAGAGAAGCTATCCTGCAGAAGTATGAGATAAATGAGGATACTTATCAGCAACAGTTCAGAAACCCCGAAATCAGGCTCGGTGAGACACCCAGAGAGCTCTACACCCGACTTAAGGACCTTTTCCACAAGTGTATTAGGCCGACAGTTAGATCGGTTGAAGAGATCTGTGAGGTACTGATACTGGAGCAGTATCTGCCGGCTTTGGCCCCGGACATCAGAGTGTGGGTCAGGGAGCATCATCCACAGAGTGGCCAAAGGGCAGCAGAGCTGGTTGAGGACTATGTTGCAGCTCGGCAGAGGCACACCAGTTTTCGCCTGAACCAGGAAAGCAGGCCAGCAGCCAGGGCTAGGTCGGATGCTTTTGGTCAGGGTGGTGGTTATCAGCCTAGCACGCGCCCTAGGGAGAATACTGTTCTCACAAAGCCCATATACCCTGTAGGGCCCAGAACAGCCACAGCAATTATGTCATATTTGTAGTAAGGAGGGCCACATAAAGCGTGACTGTCCGAATCGGAAGCCCAAGGAAGCTAGCTACAGCTGTCTCCCGCGACCAGAGGGGGAATAAGTGGGTTTCCTGGGGAGGTTGCAGACAGTACAGGTGGTGGTCAACGGGGAGGAGGCTATGGCAGTGTTGAACACAGGGAGCAACCAGACACTAGTACAGCCACAACTGGTTGAGAAGAGAGACTTGTTACCCGGTGGGAAGGTCTCGATTATCTGCGTTAATGGAGATGCACATGACTACCCAGCAGCAGAGGTGTACTTGGAAGTGAATGGCCAGACTTCTCAGCTGACGGTTGGGGTGGTCGAAAAATTGAGTCACCCAGTGCTGATAGGCCAGGATTTGCTTGTGTTGCCGGAGCTGCTACAGACAAGTAAAGAGGTGAACTTGCTTGTAACGAGGTCCCAGAGCAGCAGAAAGGCAACAGACATACAAGAGCAGAACAGAGCTGACACGCTACTTGAGTTGCCCTTTGCTAGCAGTAACATAGAGGATGTTAGCAGGGGTAGAGGGAGGAAGTCAAGACGACAGAGAAGACAAGACAAGCTGGAGGGCACTGTTAAGAAGGCCAGAGAAGGGCCAGTCACTCAGTCAGATGAAGACTGGGAGAACCTAGTGACTGATGTTAAGCAGATGCAGCGGGAGGATGGGTTACTGAAGGCAGCGTTTAAGAAAGTGCTGGAGAAAGATGGGGTTAAGACAGGGGTCAAACCTACCTTAGCTGGGGAGGGGTATATCTTACAAGAGGGAGTACTCTACCATCAGCCAGATGGGGACAGAGAAGAGCAGCTGGTAGTACCCACACAGCTACGTAGCCAGGTGTTGGCTATGGGGCACAGCATTCCCTGGGCGGGTCACCTGGCCCTCCAGAAAACATTTGCTCGCATTGCAGCAAGATTTTTCTGGCCAGGGATGTACAGAGAGGTGCAGGAGTTTTGCCAAAGTTGTTTAGTTTGCCAGCTCACAAGCAAATACACAGCCAGTCCTTGCCCTCTACAGCCACTTCCTGTCATTGACGTGCCATTCTCACGTATAGCCATGGAGATTGTAGGCCCACTAGAGCGTACACAAACAGGTTTTAAATACCTTTTAGTGGTGTGCGATTACGCTACCAGATACCCCAAGGCATTCCCGCTCCGTAGGATTTCTGCCAGACCCATTACACAGGCTTTGTCACAGTTATTCTCCCGTGTAGGCATCCCGAAAGAAATTATCACTGACCAGGCCACAGCATTTCTCTCCAGAAACTTGAGGCAGGTCTATGGCGTTCTAGGCATTAAGGGCATTAAGACCAACCCCTACCACCCTCAGACCGATGGCCTGGTAGAGCGCTTTAACCAAACCCTGAAAAACATGCTGAGGAAGTTTGTGGCTAAGAATGGAAAGGACTGGGACCATTGGCTACCTTACCTTCTTTTTGCTTACCGGGAAGTACCCCAGGTGTCTACTGGCTTTTCGCCATTTGAATTGTTGTTTGGCTGGCCAGTAAGGGGGCCCCTGGATGTGCTTAGGGAGGCCTGGGAAGGCCCTCAGGTCACGGAGGCTCGGTCCATTTTGGCACACGTTCTCAAGATGAGGGAAAAGATGGAGCAGATGACTGAGCTAGAAAGGGCTAATTTGGAGCAGTCACAGGCCAGGCAGAAGACTTGGTATGACCAGAGGGCCAGGCAAAGGACTCTGGTGCCAGGGCAGAAGGTGCAGCTCCTGTTGCCCTCATCAGAGAGCAAACTGCTGGCTAAATGGCAAGGTAGGTTGAGCTACCAGGGAGGAGGAAGCCAAGGCAGACTTTCCATGTGAACCTCCTGAAAGAATGGAAAGAGCCAGCAGCTACCCCAGGAATACAACTCAGGGTGCAGGCGGTGGTACAGGAAGAAGACAGACCAGAGCAGTTCTTCCCTACCAGTCAGCCGGCTGTGACCCTGGATCTATCGCATTAGTCCTCACAGCAGCAGGCAGAGGTGGGCCAGGTTGTTCCACCTGGCTTGTTCCAAGAAGGGCCAGGTTTAACCACAGTGGTGGAGCATTCTGTTACTTTGAATGATACAACCCCAGTGCGCCAGCGGATGTATCGTGTCCCTGAGCGTCTGCTACCTTCCCTCAAGGCAGAGGTAGAGGACATTCTGGCGAGGGGGGTTATTGAAAGATCCACAAGTGACTGGAGTAACCCTGTGGTGCTGATCCCTAAGAAAGATGGAACATTGAGGTTTTGCATTGACTTTAGGCGGGTTAATGCTCAGTCAAAATTTAATGCATATCCAATGCCACGTTTAGGGGACTTGATAGAGAGGCTGGGGAAGGCCACCTACATCACTACACTGGACCTATGTAAGGGTTATTGGCAAGTCCCATTAGCAGAAAAGACCAAGCCCTACACAGCCTTCCGCACTCCCCAGGGATTATTCCACTTTAATGTCATGCCTTTTGGACTGCAGCGGGCGCCAGCCACTTTCCAGAGGCTGATGGACATCACACTCGCTGGTGCAGAGTCATTTGCTGCAGCCTTTGGACGATATTGTGGTCTATAGTGCCACATGGAGGGAACATCTGGAACACCTGGAGGAGATGCTCTGCAGGATTAAACGGGCAGGACTGACCATCCATCCCCGGAAGTGTGCCATTGTGCAGAAGGAGGTGTGCTACCTGGGGCATGTGCTGGGCCGGGGAGTCATCCAACCACAGCAGGACAAAGTGGAGGCTGTGCAGAACTGTCAGAGACCTCAGACAAAGAAGGCCGTCAGGTCCTTTTTAGGTCTGGTGGGCTGATACCGGAAGTTTATTCTGGATTTTGCAAGCCGGGCAGCACCTTTGACTGACCTGACTCGGAAGAGCAGCAGCAATCAGGTTCAGTGGGGCGAGGAGCAGGAGAGGGCCTTTGCGGATTTAAAAGGGGCTCTTTGCAAGGGGCCAGTGCTTCAGAGTCCTGGCTTCACCAAGCCTTTTACTGTGCATACGGATGCCTCAGGTGTTGGTATTGGTGCAGTACTTCTCCAGGGTGAAGGGGAGGACCAACGTCCAGTGGCTTTTATAAGCCGTAAACTGTTTCCCAGAGAGACCAGGTTCACCGCTGATTTCCTGTCTCACCACCCGTGTGGCTGAGACTGCAGAGGGGAAGGAAATGTGAGGAGGTGTTCTCCCCCCCCCCTTACTGTTTTTAGAATTGTGGACATTTATTTTATTCATTCAGTCGGGGGCGTGTTTGGTGAACTATTGATGCGGTGTGGAAGCACAGTGCTTGGCTGCAGAGACGCGCGGCCCGTACAGACGCACGCTCGCTCGCACGCACGCACGCACGCACGCACGCACGCACCCGCACACACGCTACACACACGATCATTCACGAACACGTGCTTACGCACACACACACACACACACACACACACACAAACACAGACATACATATAGACATATGGTGTCGGCAGTTTGCTCCGCGATTTGCGGCGGCAGGTCCGCGGTTCACTCCCCGGGTGCGGACCTTTGCTGCCTGGGAGTGGGCGCCACAGCGATAACCCGTCCTGTACAAAATCCTCCAGTCGTCATACTCACCACATCCTCTCCATCTTCAGTCCCCACTGCCAAACAGACGCGTGTTCTGGGTGGGGGGTATTTAAAGGACAAGCTTAACTGTCAGGAAGGGGGAGGGTGTGTGTCGGGAGGGGAGGTTTGGATAGGTATTGGGTCTTAGTGGTAGAGTGCTATATGTGTGTGTTTGATTTGGTGTGATCTTTCTCTATAGAGTGGTTGGGATGTGTGGATTATGTGTGCTGTATGGAATTACTGTTTTGTGTGTGTTTAATGGGGGGTTTATATGAAATGGATGAAATGGTATTATCCAGTCATAGCCAATGGCAGAGCAGGCTCCCCAAGAGGGGAGGAATATATAAGCAGTAGATTCATTGTAGCCTGAGGTAGGTGAGGACAGGTGCTGTCAACCAGAGAAAGAGCCAGTGTGAGTAAAACATGTGGAAATTCATTGCTAGCATCTCTTTGATTTTGTTGCTACTTTTTGGTTATTGTTTTTCTTATTACCTTTTCCTGGTGTTTTTTGGGGGTTTTTGTCATTTTTCTTTTTGTTGCGCTATAAATAAATTGCACATTTTTCATAATCATATGTTGGACTGCTGACTTTTGTTTTACCCTTATCCCCCTGACATCCAACTGCTCAGTCTCTTGGCGAGGAAGGTGGCCATCCGGTCGCTCACACCTTCATACTCATTATTTCGAGTATTGATCCAAAAGCCGAGTGAGAAGTATTAAAGGGATAATTTGGGGCTTTTGACATGAATCTGTATGGCGTTCTCATTAGTAGTGGAGTGCATCAAAAGTGATCGATTGCGTCCAGTGAGCAGAGTACCGGCCTGGTTTTGGTATTGATGAAGGTAACCTGGCTAGTTGTCTGGGGTCACGAAAATAAAGCATTCAATATGCATTCAAAAGAGTGATACATTTGCATCACAAAACTGTTGTCCTCAAAAAGGTCAGACCTCAAAATTGCCTTGCGCTTTTTTTTCTCCGTTCATATCACTTAGTGGGTCTAACTTCTCAGCCCCTACTAACCCCAGCTGACAAAGTTAAGCTTCTGTATATTCAGGTTCATAAAGTTATCACTTGTGTCATAGTCAGACACAAGTGTTCAGTGTCAGACATAAGTGTTCAGTGTCAGACATAAGTGTTCAGTGTTTACTGCTATTCGAGCAGTAAACACTGACCAGGTGACGGAAACCTGCACAGCTGTCCACAAGCAGCAGCATGCAGTGATATGAACAAAGAGAAAATAGTGAGTAATAATGGTAAGTCACTGTTGATGCACTACACTTATGATGAACTCAACTCAACTTTATTTGTTTTAAGTGCCATTTCATGACAGATGTTATCTCAGGGCCCTTGACAAGGAGAGCAACAATGTGTACATAGTGAAAAAACCCCTGTCCTTAGACCCTCGCAAAGGCTGAGAAACAACCCAAGAAAAACCCTGACAGGGAAAAAAGGGGAGAAACCTCAGGGTGAGAGACAGAGGAGGGGATCCTCACCCAGGATGGACAGGCGGGCACGAGCAAAACAGAACTGATGGCTAACAGTTCAGGATATAAATAAATCAATGAATTGAATCAGTCCAGAGTAGAAGGCAGGCGGAACCACAGTGAGAAGAGCCGGGTAGAGAGACGGAGTCCTAGATCCAGCTCAGCGTTGATGGAACCCAGGAGGGAAAAATAAAAATAAGAAAAAATAAAATGAAAATAAAAATAAGAATAAAAAGAAAATTAAAAATCAAGAATTAAGGATCCCCTCCTCTGTCTCTAACCCTGAGGTTTCTCCCCTTTTTTCCGTCAGGGTTTTTCTTGGGTTGTTCCTCAGCCTTTGCGAGGGTCTAAGGACAGGGGTTTTTTCACTTGTAAAGTGCCCTGAGATAACAGCTGTTGCGAAATTGCACTTCAAACAAATTAAGTTGAAGTTGAAATGTTCCAACGTCTTATGCATCGTGTGCTGGCTGGTATGCAGTGGGAGACCTGTCTCATCTACCTGGACGACATCATTGTGCTGGCCAGGGACGTGCCTGAGATGCTGCAGCGGCTGAGGCAAGCATTCCAGAGACTTAAAACAGGCAAACCTAAAATTAAAACCAGCCAAATGCTCTTTGTTCCACCACCAAGTGGCCTACTTAGGTCACATTGTGTCTGACCACCGGGTGACTACGGACTCTTCCAATGTTCACAAAGTCCAAACCTGGCCCCCTCCCACATCAGTCCAAGAGGTTTGATGTTTCATTGGCCTTGCCTCCTACTACTGCAGGTTCGTTAAAGACTTGGCCTCCATTGCCGAACCGTGGCACAATCTGATGATGAAAAACGCAAACTTCTGCTAGCATGCTGAACACCAACCCACCTTTGACATGCTCAAGGAACGCCTCACCACCGCCCGTCCTTCGTTACCGCCTCGATCATGGCGAGGTGATCCTGGAGACTAATGCTAGTAACACAGGCATTGGCGAAGTTTTTTCACAGATGCAGGATGGGGCAGAACATGTGCTAGCGTACAGCAACTGCAAACTTGCCAAAACCAAGCAGAACTATTGTACCATGAGACGAGAGCTACTAGCCATTGTTGACTTTACGGCACATTTCAGCAGTATCTACTTGGGCGACCATTCAAGGTGCGTACTGACCACAGCAGTCTGCGCTGGCGAACACGAATGAAGGAACCTGAAGGTCAGTTAGCCTGGTGGCTTAAGAGGCTAGCAGACTACGACTTTGAAATCATCCATCGTCCAAGTCGCTTACACATTAATGCGGAAAGTCTCTTCCGCAAGCCCTGTCGCCAGTCCTGTCCAGGTAACCTGCAGGAAACCTCCTCTTGACCAAGGCACACTTTAAAATTAACAGAAACTATCTATGTAACAAAAACAAACAAGACCCCATTATTTCCTGGCTGGACTATGGAGTTGCGCCCATAGATATATACAGAAACCTAGGTGCCTCATGGAGTTGTTGCAACTCTTATCTTGATGAAATTTTGATACATTTGCAAACGTTTATAAATGCGTGCAAAATCTATTTTTTGATGACATCTTATATATGACATTTTTCAAAATTATATGCATCATAGATAAATATTTGGTGTTTATAACAAACCAAACCATTTGAAAATCGGTTAAAATTTGAGCAAGTTATGTATCTAAAAAGTACATGTACCAGTGCCAACACAATGTAATGGGTGAGCAAGCTGCCTGTTGCAAGATGCCCGTCATGTGCGGACATTTGACGCCGTAAGCGAGCAACGCAGACGAGGCATCCAGCTTTCTATATTTGTATCTACTGTTGCGGCAGGCCCAAGCTACAAACGCAGACATTGCACCAATCAAAACTTGGTTGGAGGCCAGCAGTGAGCACCCTCCGTGGACGACAGTTTCTGTATGCAGTCCAGCCACCAAAACCTACTGGAGTCAATGGAAAAGACTGTATCCCAGAGATGGAGTTCTGGTCTGTCGTTTTTACTGTTTGGATGACACACAGTTCTATCTCAGTTCTGCTCTCCCATGCAAAATGCACCCAGATGTTTTTCGCTAAATGCATGAGGATCTGCTGGGTGGACATTTCAGGATCGAATGGACTGTGGCCTCAAACCTGATACTACTGGTACCACATGAGAGATGTGAGAGAAGACTGTGCTTCCCGACCATGGTCAAGAAGTAAAGCAGGAGGAGACAACACTAATAATTTCCTGGGCCTTTATCGTGCTCAAGCTGAGGGTTTCATCTAGCCCTGCAGCAGCAGAGACAGACATGTTTTTATTTAAGAAATAAAATAAAATAATAAAATAAAATAAAAAAAACTGTTGACTTTATTCAGGAGAGTAAAAGGGCAAGACAGCATAAATTAGACTGTACATTAAAAGTGTGTCTATCTGATATTAAAATGAAAAACTAGAAAGAAAAATGATTTATTTTACTGGACATCAAACCTCTTGTGTGGCAACTTTTGAAATACCTACAATACAGCATAACCTCTAAAACATGACTGGACAGTAGAGGCAGAACTTGGAAAAAGGAGGCACTAAACAACATTATTTGACAGATAATTTGCAGATTCTTACCCTGACAAGTTTAAAGACAAAGCCATAAAAGACACTAGCATCCGGAAAACCAGCAGTAGATGCCAAGAAGATTATTTTGAACATAGGAGTGAGTCCTGCCTGTAGAGCAGTGCTGTTGCATAGTTTGAGCTATGTAAGGCGACACTGCCTCTCTCTATTTACATCTGTAATGATAAACTGTCCCAGTATTAAACCAGAAAAACAGTTGACATATAAGATTCATACTGCTACAATCAAGACAGTAAGTATACATTTCATAAACAAGTTGCAGTGTACAAAATCAGGATCACAGCAGGAATAAAGGTTTGGAGGAGTGTCGAAGGCAGAGTAAGAGCAAAGTGAGGCAGTTAGACAATGCTTAGAGTGCAGCTTTTGGGGGAGAAATGCAAGGCGTCTTGGCAAAGAGCACAATTTTTTCCATACCAGGAACACTGTCCACCGCCACATCCCATGCCACAGTGGTTCAAGAAAGTAAGACAGAGGACATTGTGCCACACTACACCCTCTGGTGGTAGCTAGACCTATGAGAGCCACTGTCTGATCTCCATCCCTGTCCTGTATAGTCTTGTGGCACTTTTGTGTGTACAACTGCAACAAAAGGATGATGGAATGTATAAAACAATGGATCTCTGAAACATCAGTAGTGCGTGTTACAAAAAACTCAATATTTCTAGTAACTGTCTACAAAAAACTTGTAAAAACTTGCTACAATACCAAGAAGGGTTTTCTTTTTCCAAATTAAGAAATTCATAGGAGTAACAACTGAATGGAGTAACAGAGTACAACAAGCAGTGGCTCCACATCTACTTTACTTTTCCTCTTCAATAAGCTCTTCTTGCATACCCACAAAGGCATGGTTGATGTTATCCTAACATCTTAATCATTTTCATTCATAAAATAGACCAATCACACTGTCAATTGTGACAATCAGCCTTCAGAATTAATTTCCCTAAGTAAAAAAAAAAAAAGGGAAAACCAAGATGTGTGACATTAATTTCTCCAGGCAGCACCTCCTGGTTCCTCCTGAGTACTTTGCTACTCTCTCTTCAGTTTCAATGACGATGCACAAACCGCTTTAACTTTTTGGTAGGAACAACCCCAATACTGTGATATCTAAATCATGATGGTTCTGACAGCAGAGACAGAAAAAAACAGGCCTTGAAGCTAAATCTTGGGTCTCATCCTCTTGATTATCCTTCTGGTTATGAGTGTTGACATGAATCAATGGAGGGTTGTCTCCATCATACAAAGGTGTGGAAGGTTAAACAGCTGATGTGAGATTATTAGGTGATTACATACATGTACATCGAATATTAAAGACAGGCTGTCTTCTTCCCCTCTGCTTTCATTCGGGGCTGCAGGGAAAGTTGAGATTGACAGTGGCAGTAGGTACCTTTCAACTAATCTGAAACAGCAAGCACTGAGCAGCCTTATTTGTTCTACATGACTGAACACCAGGTGATAATCTCACTGAGAAAGTCTGGTGGACAGATGAGACCCACATTAGAGATTTCACAGGACTTCAGAAGAAATGTGGCAATTTCACCTAGACCAATTTATCCATCCTTGGGTTCCCCAGCTTTTTACTGTGGTCTGTTTTACTGGAGACTGTGGTCTGCTGTTATCTTCAGAGTTTCCCTGGAGAAGAAGAAACCATCAAACCTTACAAACACCAGGTATAAATAAGAGGTTCATTAGTCAGACGGAGGACACACATCAGATCAGATTAACACCAGCTTCACCCAGACAGTTAAATATGGTCCAGGGTTGTCCTGGACCCAACAGCTGGAAGAACCATGTCTACCAACTTTTACAACAACAGACACAAAGAAATAAGCTATTCTGACACAAGGGCAGTAGTTCTGCTTGCTTCAAATCTTACCCAAGTGGTTCACAATGTGCTCTGAGAAACAGCACATGCTCAGCTCACACTCATACTGCATGGTCTCTCCATGTGCTCTGTGAGTCTGTGTTCACCCCATATTCCTGCTTTCATCTACTGTAACAGAGTCCATCAGCAGTGACAAAGCCACAACGTGTAAACGCCTGTGAAATATAAGTTATAAGGATAATGCATAGATACACACAGTATATTCATATATTAGACAGAAATTAACAAAATGATTAGAAAACTAAAATTAAGTAGACTTTGTAAAACAAATGCCTGAATGGTTGTTTGTGCGAGTGTACATGAATGTGCACGCGTGTGCATGAGAAGTGTGTGTGTTTGTGCATGTGCGTGTCCTGTTCAATATCCTGTTCCACAGCCAGAAGAGGAAATCCCTAAACCAGCTCAGTGACATCACCACCAAGTTCCAGTGGACAGCAGGTGTCAAACAGCTGGGCCGTGAGGAACAAGTTTTGAAAAGGCAACAGCGGGCAACTGCTGTTGATAAGGAATCTGGCTCGCGTCCCTCTACCTCATCAGCAACAGCTGTCAGAGCAGCATGTGCACATCTAAGAAGCACACAAGGAGGAAATAGCAGGGCAGTCCATTGCAGGGTGGGCTGGCTCAGCCTGGGTCAGAGGGCACATGTGCCACTACATGGTACAAGCGCGACTTGACATTTCTAGAGTGCGTTTCCACTACAGGATAGTACCGCCTTTAGAGTCCCTGGTCATCTTCAACGCGACATTGCTGACCGCTCGTAAATGACAACTCCGCCACGCCGCCACTACATTGTTGTCACTGCGCCATCGAGGTCCCACCCCAAGCAAAAAAGAAAGAAGAGAATAGAGACGCAAAAAGGCAGAGTCAAGTCAAGCTGGTGCCACATAGTGGAAATAGGGAATTACAGTGGTTGCAGGTGGCTGAGCCATAATTTAGAGTCATAGCCAGGAAGCTGAGTAGGGCGCAGGGCAGCGTGGGGGGAATGGTATAGTAGTGGCGGTTATAAACAGTTAGATCTCAGGGAGGAGCAGGTCAGCATCAAGGATGGGAGGAGGCATGGATGTAGGGACACCAGCCCATTCATGTATGGGCTGTGGTAAAAAAGGCAGGACTCCAGCCACCCACCCCTCTTCTTCCTCCTCCTCATGTCCGTCCCCTCACTGTAACATAAGCTGCTTAAGATTGTCATGCAGGATGGTGTCCTTGACGTCTCGGAACACCAACCGGATGTTCTCCGTGTTGATGGCTGTGGTGAAGTGGTGGTAGAGGGGCTTCTGCTGCTGCTCGCGACGCTTCTTGCGAAAGCACTCAACAAGGAAGCGCTGCACGTCAGCCAGGCTGCTAGCGTCACCCAAGAACTCTGGGAAGTAGTCTTTAATGGACACCTGCTTCACCTTCTCCTCGAGCAGATCCGTCTTGTTGAGAAACAGGATGATGGAGACGTTGCTGAACACCCGGTTGTTGACAATGGTCTCGAAGATGTTGAGAGACTCACACAGTCGATTGGTTTGTCGGTCCTCCATCAGCACCTGGGAGCGGGATTTCACGAAGTAGAGTTAAAATTTGAATGAAGACTAATGGGCTTATTTTGAAAATGTTTTTTTGTATTTCATATTCAATACAAATAGCATTCATATGAACTGCTTGGGAACATATCTTAATCAACAGAAAATGGTTTTGCTCCTGAAATTCGAGCAAAAGCAATTTTTTGAAACATTAACAGAACTGCCACTTGAGTGTGTGGTAAGGTTGAAGTGAAAACAATATGACTCATTCTTCTAGAGGTCAACACCTGTAACTTTCAACTTTTTCTCTACAGGTGTAACAACAAAAGGTTGCACAGTGCAGAAAGGAAGGTGTTCAGACATCAGACAGACATCAGACAGTATGAAGACAACATATCTCAAGATCTCGTCAATTTCATAATGTGTATGTGCTTATGCTGAATTTGATGCCAGCAGCTTTCCAACAAGTTGGAACAGGGGAAAATTAAGGTTGAGGCTCCCCTAAAACAAACACCAGTTTGAAACACTGGTCACACAATCTTTTGGATATACACCGTAAATATACTGTCTGTTAATAGCCTATTATGCAGTGAAAGAGAATCAATACACTGAGGTCTAAAAAAATGAAAGGGAAAAAGCTCCTGAAAAGGTTGCAATGCTAAGATTTAAAGAGCTCATTCTTCAGGCTGTCAATAATATGATGTTGACCAGACTGTGTGTGCTGTCTGCATGACCTTCCTCCCTTCTCCACCTGACTCACCTGATCATATTCAGAAGATGACACAAGAAAGAGGATGGAAGTGACAGAGTCAAAGCATTCAAACCAGCGCCGCCTCTCAGAGCGCTGACCTCCCACATCCACCATCTTGAAGGGTACATTCTTGATCTCAAAGTCGTATTCGTGGATTCCCTTGGTGGGTTTTCTGGCCAGGAGGATGTCCTGCTGGCTGGGGAGGTAGTCCTGCAAACACATACCCAGACTTTTTACTTATTTTTACCAATTTCACTCATGACTAGTTCTTGTATAGTCAATGTGTTAGCTATCTATACAATGTAGCTTCAATATTTCAAGAAAAACATGTTTTTTATATAAATATTCATATAATGATATGCTACTCATGCTCTTTCATATGTTTCTAATCTGGCAACCACATGTTGGCTTTTTTCCCTCACTGGCTGTCTTGCCTTTCAGGTATGATTGATCACATGAATCGGAGTCTGTAATTGGACCTTTCAAACCACAAACAGAGCTAAGAAAATTTATTCAAAAGTGGGCTCCTACTGAAATCAGAGGAGTAACCAGAGACAGCAACTCCACAAAACTGCTGCAACCTCATGGTTATCTGCCTTCATTCACTTGCATATCTAAATGAGGCAGATACATGCAAAGGTGGGTGGTGTGCTTTGCTTTACACCAAACAACCAAAGCAACACTAGTGCAGTACTCTGTGTCTATTTATTCACCACAAAGAAGATAAAATAAGTGGTATAACTTTAGCGTTGCTATGGCGCTGGCAGATGGCAGCCTCTCCAGTAGCTCTCCAGGTTTGGTTCTTAAAACAAATTTTTTTGAGCAACTTATAACAATTTACTCTTCTGTACACTTTTCCAACTTTACTCTTACTAAGAATAAATCATTGTTTATATATATAAACAAACTATCTACTTTTTTGGTTTCATTATTTAAATGTAAACATCTATTTTTGATTCCAATATGCACCCAAGAGCCAGTTCCTCACTTATTCCCGAGAGGAATTGATGGCTCTACCCACACAAGGAAGAACCGCGATACAACATCCCAGTGGAGCTGAGGAGGAGAACTGCTAGCTGTTCAACTGCAACCATAATACCTGCCGAGAGACTTCAGTCACGTGATCACCATCTGTGTTTACATCCCTCCGAGAGCAACCACTGCCTGTGAGAAAATCCACTCTGTCACAGCAAGGCTACAGACACACCCCCCCGATTCACTTATGATCATATCTGGGGACTTCAACCATGTAACTTTGGACTCCACTTTGTTTAAATCAGGTAGGAGACTGTCCTGCTAGAAACAACAAGACATTAGATCTACTGTATGTTCATGTAAAGGATGCATACAGAGCGGCTCCCGTCCTACCACTAGGGAAGTCTGATCACAACCTGGTGCATCTTCAACCACTGGTCAGCCCCCCAGTCCAAAAGAAGATCATGACAACCCGATCCAGTAGGAAGTGGTCCCGTGAGATGGAAAGTGCCCTCAGAGACTGTTATAACACAATGGTCTGGGATGTGCTTATGAACCTGCATGGTGAGGACATAGAGGGGATGACACACTGTCTGACAGACTACCTGAACTGTCTGCTGTTACCCTAATAACAAGCCGTGGGTAACGCGGGAAGTTAAAGCTGTCCTCAAAAGGAAGAAGGCTGCATTCAGGAGTAAAGACGGGGAGGCCATGAAGGCAGCACTGCAGGAGGTGAAACGCTCTGTGAGGGAAGCTAAAGACACCTACAGGAGAAAAGTGAAACATAAGCTGAAGGACAACAACATGAGGGAAGTCTGGGAAGGAGTAAGGACCATCACAGGTCACAATCCAATGACAAGAATCATAGAGGGGACAATAGAAAGAGTGAATAAACTGAACATCTTCAATCGGTTCAACCAACCACTGTCCCGCCAACCCCAGACCCCATCGCCACACTCAGCACAGCTACATATCCTGCTTCCCTCCTCACACCTCCCGGACACCACAACACCCCCTGTCTCAACATAACCCCCCTCCGTCCTCCTCCACACTTCACAACAGAGTAGGTCAGTGAACAGCTGAGGAAGCTGTGGCCCAGGAAAGCAGTACGCCCAGACAAAGTGTGTCCAAGACCTCGGAAGACCTGCGCTGCAGAATTGCAGAATCTTCAACCATAGCCTGCAGCTAGGGAAAGTGCCCACCCTCAGGAAGACATCATTCCAGTCCCGAAGAACCGGCCCAGTGTGCTGAATGAGTTCTGACTAGTGGCACTAACATCACATCTTATGAAGATGCTAGAGCGGCTCTTCAACCTCTTCAGACCACAGGTTCAACACACCTGCACAGTCTGCAGTTCTGCAGTTTGTCAGCAGCACTGGAGCCCCCCAGGGAACATTGCTTGCCCCTCTCCTTTTCACCCTGTACACCTTGGACTTCTGTTACAACTCGTAGCTGTGTCACATACAGAAGTACGCAGATGACACAGCCATTGTTGGGTGCATCAGGGATGACAATGAGGAGGAGTATCAGAGACTGGCAGGGGACTTTGCTGTATGGTGCCACACTACCCAACTACAGCTCAACACCTCCAAGATGAAAGAGCTGATCATCAACTTTGGGAGGTCCAGACCAAGACCGAAACCAGTCCTTGATAGAGGGAGCTGAGGTGGAGATTGTGGACTCCTACAAATACCTCAGGCTGTGGCTGGAAAACAAACTGGACTGGACTGACACACCAGCCACCTGTATAGGAAGGCACAGAGCAGGCTGTACTTCATAAGGAGACTGTGGCCCTTACACATCTGCAGCAAGCTGCTGTGGATGTTTGACCAGTCTGTGGTTGCCAGTGTCCTTTTTTACACTGTGGTATGTTGGGGGGGCAGCATATCCAAGAAGGACACTTATAGACTGGATAAACCACTCAAGTGGTCATATTGGTCTACTGTTCTATTCAAACACTACTGGAAATGTAAATTTCCCTGAGGGAGCCATCGCAAAGGGATAAATAAAAGAAAGTCTGGTCTAAGTCTATATAAGAACATAACTTATTTGCTGGTGAAGATTTTCAATGGAAAAAACAAAAGACAACCAATACACATTACCAAAACCCCAACAATAGCATTCATGTCAAAAACAACACCAATGGGGGTTGCAGAATACAGAGAAACACCATACAATTCAGGCAAACCAGTCTTCCTTGTGCCTGCAAGAAGTGCATGTGAACGTGACTCTGAATGGAAAATAGTGTTAAGTTCTGCATTAATGGTCCTTGAGGCTTCGCTGTGCCAAAGTCAGCAGACTGCAACAGCCTGTTGCTGCTCCTAGGAGCTACATGTTCCTGGGAGCTACAGGGATTTTACTCTGACATTGACTCTGATTTTGACATTGATAATGCCACTGCTACTCACATTTCTTACATGTAGGTCCGCAGTACTGCAGGAAACAGCAAGACATTTGTCCCTGCAGACTGGATGCTCTATCATAAGTTTGGCCTCTCATGTTAGTGATCAAGGCCACATCCTTGATAGTTAAGGCCCCAGTATGCAAATGTGCCACGGACTGTGCACGCCACGTGGTGCGCTCCGAGCCTCCAGCATGGTTCTGCATCAGCTCTGTAATGTTCCGTCTGACCAAATAGGGGTGGTACAAGTCTCTGCCCCCAAAGGAGATGAAGAAGAGCACCATCTTAAAATAGGCTAACAATCGTAAATGTATATAATAAATGATAGATACAGTTGCTAGAAAAAGTATGTGAACCCTTTGTGTTTTCATGGTTTTCTGCATAAATGGGGCACAACATGTATCCCAATCTTCATGTAAATCACCACAATAGACAAACACCTCTTGGTTTAACTAATGATGCAAAGAAATTAGATGTTTTCAGGTTCATATTGGGCGCATCAAGTAAAAACCCAAAGTGCAGGGTGGAAAAAGTATGTGAACCCCTAGGCTAATGACTTCTGTGAGAGCTAATTTGAGTCAGGTGCCAGCCAAATTGGAGTCCAATTACTGTCATGACACTGCTGGTGTTGATTGAAGCTCCCCTGCCCTTTAAAAACTCATACTGGATCTGAGATAGCTTTTCTCCAGAAGCATTGTCTGATGGAAACCATGCCCCGCACTAAAGAGCTCAGTGAAGACCTGCGAGCCACAATTGTTGAGCTACATAAAGCTGGGAAGGGATACAAAACTATCTCTAAAAGCCTCGATGTCCATGTCTCAACAGTTAGGCAGATCATCTACAAATGGAGGGAGTTTAACACAGTTGCCACTCTCCCCAGGCGTGGTCGTCCTGCAAAGATATCACCAAGAGCATAGCGCAGAATCATCAATGAGGTGAGAAGAAACCCTAGAGCATCAGCCAAGGACTTACAAACATCTCTGGCACGTACAAACATTTCTGTTCATACCTCCACAATATGTAAAATACTGAACAAGAATGGAGTTCATGGGAGGACAGCACGGAGGAAACCTTTGCTGACAAAAAAGAATATTGCTGCACGTCTGAAGTTTGCAAAAGACCACCTTGATGCTCCACAACACTTCTGGCAAAAAATTCTTTGGACAGATGAAACAAAAATCGAATTATTTGGAAGGAACACACAACGCTATATATGGAGGAAAAATGGCACAGCACACCAGCCTCAAAACACCATCCCAACTGTTAAACATGGTGGCGGGAGCATCATGGTTTGGACCTGCTTTGCAGCCTCAGGTCTTGGACAGATTACTGTCATCGATGGAAAAATGAATTCCAAACTGTACCAAGATATTTTGCAAGAAAATATAAGACCATCTGTCCGCCAGCTGCAGCTGAAACGAGGATGGGTCATGCAACAAGACAATGACCCCAAACATACAAGCAAATCAACAAAAGAATGGTTAACACAGAAGAAAATACGCGTTCTGGAGTGGCCAAGTCAGAGTCCGGACCTCAACCCTATCGAGATGCTGTGGCATGACCTTAAGAAAGCAATACACACCAGACAACCCAGAAATCTTGCTGAACTGAAACTATTCTGTCAAGAGGAATGGTCCAAAATTCCTCCTGGCCGTTGTGCAGGTCTGATCAGCAACTACAGCAAACGTTTGGTTGAGGTTATTGCTGCAAAAGGAGGGTCAACCAGTTACTGAATGTAGGGGTTCACATACTTTTGTACCCTGCAGTGTGAATGTTTACAGCTTGTGTTCAATAAACTTTTTAACTCAACTCAACTTTTATTTGTTTTAAGTGCCATATCATAACAGCTGTTATCTCAAAGCACTTTACAAGGAGAGCAACAATGTGTACATAGTGAACATAGTGAACCCCCTGTCCTTAGACCCTCGCAAAGGCTGAGGAACAACTCCCAAGAAAAACCCTGACAGGGAAAAAAGGGGAGAAACCTCAGGGTGACAGACAGAGGAGGGGATCCTCACCCAGGACGGACAGGCGGGCACAAACAAAACATTATTGATGGCTAACAGTTCAGGATATAAATCAATGAATTGAATTGAATCAGTCCATAGTAGCAGGCAGGAGGAACCGCAGTGAGATGAGCCGGGTAGAGGTGGTCCTGGATCCAGCTCAGCGTTGATGGAAGTCGGGAGGGAAAATAAAAATAATAAAAATAAAATGAAAAATGAAAAATAAAATGAATAGTAAAATGAAAAACACAAATAGAATAAAAAGAAAATTAAGAATTAAAAAATAAAATATTAATAAAAATTAAAATAAGAATAAATAAATAAATAAATAAATAATAGGGGAAAAATATATATATATATATATATAAATAAAACAAAAATCAAAACATATATTTTTGTGCTGTATTTCTTTGGGAGAATGCATGTTTGTATTTTTAGAACTTTAAATTAGGATCCGAACATATTTTATGACCATTTTATACAGAAAACCATGAAAACACAAAGGGTTCACATACTTTTTCTATCAACTGTATGTATCTAGGGTAATTGTATTTTAAATTGATTATTTGGGGTGGGGTGCTACTGGGTCAAAAGTTATGTCTACTGCAATGTCTCTGCCTCTCTCTCTCCCCATGTGTTCAAGTCGCAGGGATACACACAAGACAGCCTGTGCAAAGTACCAGTCAATAGTGTACATTTTGTCACTATTTGAAAACACAGAGTCATAGCATTTTGCTGCTTCACATGTACGGCAAGGAGTACAGGTGAAGCAGTCTCCATATGCATCCATGACAACCGATGACATACTGCTTCTTTGTTAACTTACCAACCTCTACATGGAGGAGGTAGAAAACCAAGCGTTGGTTTCTTTCAAAGGAACCACACCCAGCCACTGGTTTAGATATGTGGACGACACATGGTGCAAAATTAGAAGAAGTCAAGAAGTGGAGGCTTTTACCAAACACATCAACTCAGTCAACAACTACATCAAGTTCACCAGGGAGGACACGGCTGATGGAAAACTACCTTTCCTGGACTGCAAAGTTATCGCAGAGGAGGAGGGGAATCTAGTCACTGAGGTCTACAGGAAACCTACGCACACGGACCAATATCTCCTCTTTGACTCCCATCACCCCCTGGAACACAAACTCAGCGTCATCAGGACCCTGCAACACAGAGCAGAGAGCATCCCATCGAAAACAGAAGGAAAGGAAAAGGAGCACACACACATCAGACAAGGGCTGAGAACCTGTGGCTACCCCAACTGGACCTTTATCAAAAGGAGGAACAGACAGAATAGTGAAACCAGCACAAATACAGGGAACCGAAGGAAACACATGGTGGTTCCATATTTATCCGGATTATCGGAGAAACTAAGGAGAATCTTCCACAAACACAACATCCCAGTTTATTTCAAGCCAGGAAACTCCCTCAGACAGAGACTGGTTCACCCCAAGGACAGAACTCCAAAAGAAAAACACAGCAATGTGGTCTATGCAGTACAGTGCAGTGAGGAATGCCCGGACCTATACATTGGAGAAACCACACAACCGCTCCACAAACGCATGTACCAACACAGGAGATCAGCTACAACAGGACCACAGTCAGCGGTCTACATACACACAAAAGGAGAAAGGACACTCTTTCAAGGACACTGATGTGCACATCTTGGACAAGGAGGATAGACAGACAAGGATAGACAAGGATAGTTTGAGAGAGGAGTAAAGGAGGCCATCTACACTCATTTGGAAAGACCTACTCTGAATAAAGGAGGAGGCTTGCGTCATCGTTTGTCTGCCACATACCACTCTGCCTTGAGATCCCACCCCAGAAAGTTCAACTGTTCATCTACATCACAGCAGTTAACACCCTCTGGACCCTGTGATCATGAGGACCCATTCAACCCCAATCTTTCACACAATGACACTAGTTGATGAGTGGAGGAGCTATCCACACATTAACATGTTAATGGACCCATCTTGTCACGTGATAAGGGGGTGTGGCTCACTGCCACAGGTGTTAATGGCCCATCATGTGACCATTCACTGCCACAGGTATTAATGTGTTAATGCTCACTCATGTGACCCTTTGTCACATAACGAAGGGAATGGTCCACATCCACAGTCCCACCCACTTCCAGAGAGTTTTAAATCCTGGCTTTTTGCCCCAACCAACCAGAACTGAAGAAGCCCTTCGGATGAAGGACGAAACGTCTTCAAACCCCAAAAGAAGTCCAGTTGCTTGACTAACTGATCATCGGATACCATGACCTGGATGAATGAGAATCTCCACAGAAGTTAACTTACTGTTTTGTGAGATGCATAATATTCTGGTGAGTATGACATTTTCCAGAGGGATTTTTCTGTTACAAGTTCAACCAGTCTTTGGAAATTGCTCTCTGCATCCCAGATAACAAGCCCTTGTCTGGCCAGGAACTGTAGATAGAGCAGCTGCTCCATTAGCCCCTCTCTTCTTTGTGGATGAGATTAAATCTGAAACTTAACTTGACTTTCTAGTCCCCAATGCGAGTGTATAATGGTAGGGCAAATACTACAAATAATACAAACAGTTGTTAGTCAATGCTTTATCAGTTCCACTGCTAGTGAGAAAGAAAGGAAATGTGTCTGCGCTCACAGACACTTAGCACAGTCAGGTCCCGGCATAACAGGGTGAAGGGGGCAGGGCCGAAAAGTGTGGGGACCAATGCCCCCCCAGTTCTGGCGCTACTGGTACAGATGCATATGCATTAGCCCACCCGTTTTGGATCAATGACGACCCGGAGTCATTTATCCATAATGTATCCAAACATTGTCCACTACCTTGTTTTCTTGCCAAGACGTCAACATGGCAACTGCCAAATTGATGATGCTCTGATGATGCATGCATGTGAAAGCTCTCCTATGTTGCTTGATGTCCCTGGTGCCAGTGAATGACGCACACCCACTTTCCAAAGTTACAGCTTGCTTACTTGCAGCTGTCACCTGCCATAGAGATTTCTGTATTAACTTGTTTTCTAACTTGTACGTCACAACCTACAACTTTGTAGCATTCCAGCGTTCCATGGCCTCCAATTGGCCCCCCATGGTGCCAGGTCTGTGTTATTCATCAAAGACAAGGTACAGGTGTTTTTTTGTTTTTAAATCTAGCTCCTCTTTAACAGTAGTGTTCAAGAGTTTGGAATTAAACCATTTATGTCGGGAGGACTTGCTCCAAAAAGACAGGCAAAAGTAATGCAGAAATTACATTAATCCTATCTACATTGAGAGAGATACACAGAGAATGAGAATGAGTGTGTGCGCACACGTGTTTACATGCGAGTGCATTTGACCATGACTAGCTACGCTTAGCAAAAGCAATCGAACCAGAACATAGAATACTATCAACAATTCCACCCTATAGTATTTAAGAGTCCGAACATTCAAGAGGTGGTGACTCATCACTGACGCAAACCTTGCAGGTTTGTGTGTTCACCACAAAAAGAAATCATTCACCACATCCCCCAGTTTCCCAACATAGTCACTTTGTGTTGCCAGTGAGCTGATAGAGAAAAGGAAAACCACACAGACCACAGGAGGATTGAAAAGTAATGCAAGTATCATCTCCACTGGACACAGTTCAATGGAGCTGACCATTGAACTGTGTTTAATAAGAGCTTGTGGGAATCACAGGAGAGCTGATCCAATCTCCTTGGGGCAATTTTGTTGTTGTAGTATTCAGTTTGCCAATGGTACCACAAACGTTACTTTGTATGTATCTAAGCACCTCAGCCATTTCAGGTATAAAAAGTTGCACTTTTATGTTAATATAATTATATTATTGTATATAAATAACTATATTCATTTCTTCATCTTCATACCTACTTCTACCTAGGGGTGTACCTAGGGGAGATAGGCACCTACTGGTGTTGCCTTGGAGGAGGGTGAGTAGTGAGCAGGGAAACCTTTGCGTCATTGAGTGTACTCTGGAAGCCACCACTGTGCAAAGGAAGACACCAGTCTCTCAGACTGGTCTTCTTTTAAGAACGTAACAATGTGCTATTACACTCATCTGCCATTTGCCATCCTGCCTGCTGAGGAACTGATTGGCCGTCCCTCTGTGCGGTGGGTGGGACTTACAGACTGTCCAAGCTTTTCCAAATTCTCCAGGAAATACTTGACTGACTCCCCCTGAAAGAAGAGAAAGCGAGAAGGGAAAGAAGGAAGGAGAAGACAAAAAAAAATCAGGGCTGAATTAATTCCCCTTTATATTCATATTAATGTGGCTCTCACTCCCTTCTGTATTCTTGGAAAGTACATTACACCACAGTATCTACAGTGCAACAGCCGCCTGTCATTGTGACTATTCAGTCAGATTGAGTGATAAATGTCACAATCCTCTTCAGCAGCCACATCACCTCACCATGCCATTGTCATGTTATGTCATTTCATTCAAGCAGACAGTTAACACGTGACATTTTTCAGTTGTGACAGGTGCTTTTCAGAAGTCCTCAGCAGCCATGATGCCTTCTTTTTCCAAGTACCAAATAGCCACTCATTCAGGAGCGAACGATTGCTATTTTGTGGACATCATGTGGCCCAAAGTAAATGTGTGTCACACAAGAGCAGCATGAGTAACACTCTGGCAATTTCACCTAATAATTCAAATGAAAGTCTTCTGTGTTTCACCAAGGCCAAATGAGACCAACAGTTTGTGGGGAGATCTTGCAGTCAGTACCAGCGACATATTGCAATGAACAACCAGCCAATGTAATGACAGACACCATGTTTTATTTATCTATTTTCACTTTAGTAGTGTAGCCCAAGTTGACCAAGTTGTGATCCTTGCTACAGTATCAAATACATTTCAACTAAAGATAGACAGCTTAGTACTAATTTACATTTAAAAAAATACTACATTCACAGAATGTGCAATCTTTACCACTGCTCTGGTGGAAGTCAAAAACTGTTGCAAAATGCAGAAAAAACTGCAGCGTAAAGAGTGTGTAACTTTAAAATTCAAAATTTACAGAAAGATATAATTTGCTCATCTTGAGCATGTATTTTGGTAACGGTGGAACCACTTCTACAGACAACTGGCATTTCTCCATTTCATAGACCAAAAAACATATCAAATAATAACAATAATAACAACAACAATAATAATAATAATAGTAATAATTATTATTGATACTTTTCCATCCCATTAACCCATCCTTCATCCTTGGGGGAGGTTACCTTGGGGGAAATTGAGATGCTGCAGCTGTCAGGGAGCAATTGCAGTAAGATTGAGCAATGCTAAAGGGTGCTACAGACTAGGAAGGATTGGAACCAGTGACTTTTGAGATACAAATTCAGACCCTTAAGATGAGTTGAAATAAAAGCCATTGGAGACAGTCCTAGTCGCAGCTTGCCCTGTCAGGTAAACATTTGTTAACTGCTTCCATGATACTGTACCACTTGCAAAAACCTGGAACCATTTACTCCAGGGAAGTACAATAGCATCTGCTACTGCTGTACAAAGTGATGAAAATACTGTAATATGATGAATATTTACAAAGATATGGTTACCAATTAGTAAACCATATGTGATTTGATGTTCACAAACATTGAGGGGAAAGGCAGAGTGAGATTGGTGATATTGAATGGAAAGCTTCTTAACAACAGCTCAGATGTATACTATCTGCAGCAACCAAATAACATTTGACAGGCGAAGTGAATCTCAGCTGCTTCACAAAGCGTTGGCCAGCTCATTTCCCTACAGATACACATCACTTCCCTGTGAGTGATAACCTATTATCATCTATAGAGTGATAAGGGAGCAAAGGAGGGAGGAAGGGCATGGGAAGGCAAGAAGACAGAGCAAAGAGAGAAGCAGCCTTCATTAGTTTGTCTGTGTCCATCTGTGTGCACTCCACAGCTGCAGCTCTGTTCTATCAACTGAAAGGAACTGTGAGCCTTTATTCTTCCTTTCTTCATATCAATGCTAAATACTCTTCTGTACACTGAGAGCCCTGTCACACTGTCACATACCAACAGAGTCCAGAATAAGCTGCATGGATGTCAAACAATGCGCCCATGTAAGAGTTGGAGGGCAACAACATGGGTCAGGCCTAAACCCATTGGAGTAAATCAAACCACATCAGCCTGCAAACATTACTGATGTGCTAAATAATGCCATATAGATGTATCTCTGGCGTCAAGCCTTTCATCTTGCATCTGAAACACAGGAAATGCAACATGATCATTGGGTTCCATTTGCAGCGCAGACTAAATGATTGATTGCATTTGCATTGATATGATGATATGACTGAAGGTAATTTTCTTATCCCAACGGCTGCAAGTACTTATTATCAATACAATTCAAGCATCAGTCACTCATTTCACCAAGGACTCCAGATTGCTGAACATCAGTGTTGACTATATTATTGAATTGTAGTAACCAATTGTAACTTAAAAGAATTAATTGCAATAATCGAAAAAAAACAATACACATTTTGACATTTTTTTCCCTCATCAAAACCACGCAGTCCCAGTGCAGTGTAGTGTCCTCACTTACCAGCTGAAACTCCCGCCGGCGATCATAGGCATACTGGATTCCCTCGTCAGACCACAGGGCCTGGATGGATGGTAGGTAGTGAAGGAAAATTTTATGTTCCACCATGCCGTGGCCGTGGGCCATGGCTGAGCGTGTGTCAAATGCCATCATTATGTCTCCATGCTGCTGGTTGGAGGGTTTGCCCCAAGGTATGTGCAACTTTTCTCGTGCATCCACCAAAACACGAATACCTACAGCAGAAGAGAAAAACACAATTCTTGATCAGCTCACGGACTTCTTTCAAGTACCCATTACCCATTTCAAAATAAGAATAATTCAAATTAGTGTGAATACATTTTATGCCATGTATAATACACATTAATAAACAGACAACCAATTTAATAGCTCATTTCCCACCCTGGTTCTAAGTAACATCCTGTTTTTCCAGAGTAAATGATAAGGTTCTTCTATAGCACTTTTCCAGCCTTCATGACCACTCAAAGCACTTTCTAGACACCATCACAAGTCATATTCACACCCCTTCATACACTGGTGGCAGAGCTACCCTGCATGGTCCATCTGCTTTAACCATTCACACACACATTCCCACCTGATGACACAGCATTAGAGGTAATCTAGGTTTCAGTATCTTGCCCAAGGATACTGGGGTCGCCCACAGTAAGACCTGTTTCTCTCCATTACAGGCCTCAGTAGGAACAGTAATGACAGAAGTCATCAAACTACTAATGAATGAATTCAACTTTAGTGTTACAACGTGCACATAGATAAAGATATAGATCTAATCTATTATGAATACATTTAAATGATGCAAATACAAAGACAATATCTTATTGGCACATCACGTAGTGGCGAACTAAACACAAAAAAATGCACAAAGTTTTGATGTCCTGAGTTTACTGATGCCCATCCCAAATCTTTCTCCATGTATGCACTGGCCATTCTTTGTTATTTCAGACATTGTAAGAGCTTCTTTGCTCTTTGAAATCCTCTGTCAAGTGGCATGTAATAACGGCTCATAACCAGCTCTCTTGGTTGTCCTTATGCATATTGCTCTAAGAAGTGTAGGCAGTCTATGCTGCTGGCAGCATTTCCAGCATTTTCCTTGTACTCCATACTGAAATGATCTGATAAATGCACTGTACTGGATCTCCATCAAAGGCTGGAGGTATTGACAATGTTGACTGTTGCTGTGTTAGAAGTTCTGTCATTGTCAATGTCATTTTGCTGTTGCATGAAGTTGGGTTGTGCACCCATTGACCTGGGGGCTCAGTTCCATCAGTGGATGATGGACTGATGGTTTGGATCTCTGGCAAACCATCAGTGATCAATTGCCATTGCAGCTCCTCCCCCTCACGCCCAGTACGTCCGTCAGCACTGCTCCTGCTGTGACTCAGTAGCTCCAGTAGGCTTCTGCGAAAATGGCTTCTGCGAAAATGTCTGCCCAATTTTGGGGAGTGGCACAGATGGATTTGTGCAGGGAAAATTTTGTGGACCTTGCGCCCTACTGAACTCGCCACGCCAGTAGGTGGAGTCGAGTGCTCAAAACCCTGTTAACAAGATGGGAGAGCTGAGGGAAAAATACTGTTTGTCTTTGAGTGCATAATGTTGGAATGAGTTTTGAAGATGCCTGTTGCTTTCAACGTGTAAGTGTTGGGTCATTAGTTTGGGGTATAAAAGTACAGCAAGAGGTTTACGAACTCTAAAAAAAGAGTGCCTGGTTCCTGGCCATTAGGAGGAAGACTGATAAGATGCAGAATGATTGTAACAGCTGAGGAGCTCAGCTGTCTCTATCTAAACTTTAATGTTTATGGCTTTGTCTTGGTTAAATACTGAGGACTCTGACTGTTCTGGGAGCTCCTCTCACAACTCTGTTGTGTGAGATTCTGTGCACAACCTGGAATAACAGACTTCAAGAACCTTCATTTGATACTGGTGAAATCCTTTTTTTTAATAACATATTTGGGTCCTTCGAGCCGGATCCCATGAACCTTTCTTTTCCTCCTCTGAGTCCTGGGAGTGATTAGTCCATGCATGGCATTAGTAAAAAATCTTTTTCTGTCAATTCAGTAAAGGTTCTTCACAGTAGGAGGAGGGACTGATTGGTCAACGGGATCGAACAGAGGTGAGAAGTCTGTTTCTTTATTCCAGGTACACTAGATTTTGTTCCTATTCTACTTTGTAAAAAGAAGGTAGGAAATTAAGAAATCTAAGAAGTCCTAGAAAGTCCTAGCTGAAAATAGTCACAGGCAATAAGAAAAGTCCTAGCAGAAAATGGTCACAAGCAATAAGAAAAGTTCTAGCAGAAAATGGTCACAGGCAGTAAGAAAGTCCTAGCAGAAAATGGTCGCAGGCAATAAGAAAAGTCCTAGCTGAAAATGGCCGCAGGCAGCTTAATGTGTTCCCTGCAGAAAATGGTCGCAGGATTCTAAGTTTAAACTTTAAAGAAGAACTGGATAGGACGCCGCCCCTCTCTCTTTTCCCAGTGGCCAACCCTGGTATTGCAACAGAAATCCCATTGGGCCCAAAAAGCATTTTCCCCATAGACGGCAATAGTAAAAGACGGCTGTAAAACTGTTGACAGGACGTTCTCAGCTACAGACATAGATCATTACATCTTTCTATTGCATATTTTTAATTCATGGACTTTTCATTTATCAAAGAAAAAATTTAATGACAGAAATGTCCAGTTATTATTATACATCCATGGTTTAAACCCAACCGGTAGTTGGCAGATGACCGCCTTTTCTGAGCTTGGTTCTGCCCGAGACATCAACCGTTAAAGGATTTTTTTACCTCACCCCCGTCGCTTAATGCTTGCTCTTTGGAGGTTCTGTTGGGTTGAAGCTTCGGCAACCTTAGTAAAAACACTTAAGCACATAGTATAAAAGAGAAGTTGTGTAAGTCCTTGACATCATAAAAAAGTAGAGTAGTCTCCTCTTCTTGAAAAATTAGGCCTAGAAAAGAAAAAAAAACAAAACCAAAAACAATAAAACAATTAAAAACAAAAAAGGAGAGAGGTAAAAAGAAACCATGGGAATGAATCAGAGTAAAGCCGGAAATCTGACCGGAAAGCCGAAAATTTATGTTTAAAATTGATCCATCAAGTATGAAATATATGAAAAAGTGTGAAAAACTTGTTGAAGCTATTGTTAAAAGGTGTGAAGGAAATGATAAAGAAAAAAAAGAAGGTCTTGAATGTGCAAAAATATGGCATGATCACGAAAAAAAGAGGGCTGCAGAAAGACTGAAAAGAAATGAAGAGAAACAGCAAGTGTTAAGTATGGAAAAAGTAAATGAACATGATAATGATGGCACTAATGTTGTGGCAAGCTCTCCTGTACAGGTGCCCATCGCTCCGATCCATGACTCCGATCCTCGCCCCAATTTGCCAAACCATCCACCACCCTATGAACATGGGCAGACATCTGAAGCTGCTTCAGATGTCGGGGAGTACAGAATCTTCATCACACACTCAAACATAATGTAGAGGAACACAATCTACACCTCTATACCCAGATTTAAAAAGTCTGTCAAAAAAGACAGATCTCAGTTCAAAGGCAATAGCAAACAGAACAAGAAAGCAAAGGAAGAAAAGCAGAAAGAATTCTGAGGATAGTGATGTTTCTAGAGATGATTGGGTAGCACCATTAATTGAATTACCAAATGCTAGAGCAGATGATTCAATATGGGTTTACAGGCCCTGGACCCAATCTGATGTTTTAAAGGCAGTAGGAGGAATTCCTTCTCCTAAAACTGATGTGAATGATTACATAACAAAGATCAGAGGCCTTTACAACAGTTATTGACTAAATGGAGAGGAAATGACTCGTTGTTTGATGTATAGTCTGACTACTGAATGGGTAACAGTTAGGGGAGCCTGGGAATCTTATGATAATCATAGACAACCCCTACAGTGGTGAGATAATCCAGCTCATGGATTAGGACCACAACTGCAAACCTTAGAGGGCAGGCTGAGAGATGCATGTAGAAGAGAAGATGACTGTGGCAAAATAGACAGAATAATACAGGAAGATAAAGAGACAGTACCCCAGTATGAAGCAAGATTGAGAGAAGCATTTGACAGACACAGTGGTATTGCAAGACTTGTAGGGGCACAGCCCAACCTCCATTATGAGTCTCAACTGAGATCATGTCTGATGAGAGGATTCAGGCCTGAAATTTCAGGTTGTCTTAAAAAACATTTTGTTGGATGGGAAAATTCCACGCTGTTGAACTTAATATCACACGCAAAACATGAATTAAAAGAAAAAGGATGGAGTAAAAAAAGTGATGCATATTATGAGGATTGTTATGTGGTGTTTGAAGATGATGATGGAGATTTGTGTTTTGCTTCCTCTTAAGTATTTTTTAGAAGGGAGATCGGGTGCTTTTGCTGCGGAAAAATAGGACATATGGCTCTGGAGTGTGATATTCCATTCCAACTATCTGCATGTAGACATGGTTATTGGAGGGGGCGAGGAGGTTGTGGAGGTGATGGGTGGAGAGGATACGGAGATTTCTGATGTCGGGGAAGAAACGGACAAATGTCAGCATGACTGACCGCCCATAAATCAGGTCATGTAAATGTATATGATGAGAACAATTCTTTGTCGGGGATTCAAAGCGAATCTAATGTTGATAATTTGCATGAAAGTAATAGTGATGTGTTGAATTTAGATAGTGTTGATATAATGCTTAGCACAGAAAGGAAGAAACCGTTTGTCACTCTAAATTTGTGTGGTCAGGAAATAGAGTTTCTTTGTGATTCAGGGGCATGTAGGACAGTTATCAGAGCAGATGAGATTCAAAAAATGCAAAGATGTCAAAAGAAAAGATGATGGTTAAATCAGCAACTGGAAACACAGCTACTGACTAACTAAACAACAAAACTAACAAAAGTGTGCGATCCAGTTTCTGGTTATACAACAAAACTACAGATAGTAGTTTCATTATCATGCCCTGCAAATCTACTTGGTAAAGATGGCATGCAAGATTTGAAAATAGGAATAAAACTGACAAAAAAGAATGACAGCAATTAGACTGAAGGAATCTTTGTCCATTATGAGGTAATTGAATCTTAATTCTGCTACAGTATAGAACATATATAAAGGGTCCAACTTCAGTAACTTCCGAGTTAAAGAATGCAGCAGAGAAAAGAACAAAGTCAGGGAATTCATTGAAGATGGAGTGTGACATGCAAGTTAACACCTACTGCAAAACGACCCCAGGAACAGATAATGTATTTTTAAGAAACCCTAATTTCTCATTTACGTTTACGACTCTGTAATGGGACAAACTGGAATGTAGGTGCAGCAATAAAAGAAGACAAGACTTTGTCAGATGTTCAAAACAGTACACATTGGTCTTGCCAGATCTACATAGATGGAGTGGCAGGACATAGGATGTTGGAATTCTTAAAAAAAAAAAAAAAACAATAATAGAAGGTATTTATATTTGATCTGAAGGAAGACCATTCTCCCTAAAGCTTTTTATAGAGATGCTGCTTTATTGAGCCATGGGCAAAGCCATGTCTCAACAGGGGGGATAGTAAGAATGGTAGAACAAATATATACAACCTTTGGATTGATACTTTTTTTCTTCAAAAAGTTTTGCAGAGGCAAAGTATCAGTTAACATGTGAATTGCTGTCATTGTCCACAAACATAGCGCATAACGCTCCTGACTCGGAGTAACACATTATTAGCCAACATACAAAATTGGTTCGACGTTAGTAAACACAACCATACATACCTATGACAAAAAGGCCACTTTTGCCAGGACATGTCCTCTTTTAATGGCACTTAAATTCATTAAAATGTCCGTCTTTAATTGACTGGCACCTCGCATAGGCTGCTCTGTGTGTGGCCCTGCGACTTGCACACACGGGGAGAGGGAGAGAGGGGAAGAAAGACCGTAGTAGACATTGTTTTTGACCCAGTGTTACCCCACCCCAAATAATCAATTAAAAATATAGTCGCCATAAATCTAAATATATCATTAGTAATATGTTTACAATTGTCAGTCTATTTTAAGACAATGTTCTCCTTCGTCCTTCGGGGCAGAGACTTGTAGCGCCCCCTTGTGACTGGGCGGAACGTTACAGAGGTAGCGCAGAACCACGCTATCCTATTTTCGCATTCTGCTCTCTCCCCAACCACGCAGCTCGCCGCGCGCCCTGCTTCAACCATACTTCTGCGACCATTCTTCCGAGCTCTGTAATGTTCTTGGCCACCACAAGGGGGGCATACCAATCTATACAGGCCTGTCCTGCCCCCGGAGTACACGAAGGACGAACGAGATGTAAACAGCTCTGATCCTAGTGTTGTGTTGTCACCTGTCCCGGTTATTACTGTCCTGGGAAAAAAAACATTCAATTCTCTCGGGACACTGAATGTCCTGGAAGAATCGTCCCTGAATGTTTGTATTTCTGTGTATTTGTCTGTATCCTATGTACGCAGATATGCCGCTAAATACAGCACGAATATGCCGCTGCTCGGTGGGTGTGCACGGATGAACAACTGTCAATGTGTGTGTGTGTGTGTGTGTGTGTGTGTGTGAGACACAGGTAACAACTATCGGCGACACAAACGCTCCTCTCGCCCTAGCGTCTGTGCTATCTCACGCCGTGAGTTTGCACAGTGGAAACCGTCTTTGTACTCTGTCAGGGATGTATAGAGGCGGGTGAAGCGGCAGACTTCCTAAACAAGTCTTTCGTCTGAAGCCTCTTCCTGGTTGTCGACCCCCGGACTCCTCCTACTGGTGTGGCGAGTTCGACAGGGCACACAGGCGACCGACGCGACCAAAGCCGCAACGACGGCAGCACATTGGCCGCGCCGCTTGGCTGTGCAGCCGGTTTTTGCGAGCCGCGCAGAATATATAAGGTGAAGACAGGAAGCTTGTGCCGGCCTTAAGTGCATTAGTCCTCCCCCACCCTGAATAGAGTTGAGACCAGGGGGCAGAGTTGCAGCACCTCTCTGTATTTCCCTCTTCACAGTTACCCACAAAATATCCCATAGGAACTGTCTGTCGCCCGACTGTCCAAATTTAAAAGCAGAGAAGCAGCTTTTAACAAGCTTATAAAACTCAAGAGTTCCACAGTCACACTAGGGACCAGCACTCCTTGTGGCACTCCCACCCACCACACTCACAGCACCTCCAACACACACTAAAGCATGGGGGTTCTGGGGGCCGTCGGGGGCAACCGTCTCCCAGCCTCTTGATTTTAATAGCACATCAGACCAACTCACGGCACACAGCACTAGGCCTTGGAGGAGGGGATACGGGGTTTGCCTAGTAGCAGCCTCGGGGGCCTCTGGGCTTCACCCCATCTTCAATAATCCTGTCCCACCCTGGAACCATACCAAACTTCGCCAACCTCAACATATTCACATGCTCCATCTGTCATTGTGGGTGAGCACCCCCTGTCTAGTCACCTGCTCACCCGGTCCGACAGGGGAAGAAGGGCTGAGGGGTCGCTGTAGCACAGGAGATGGTGAGAAGACTGGGAGGAAAGCCTAAGGCTCCAATACTGGCCCTGCGGCTGGGTTCTGCCTTACCCTGGCCATTGGCCCCGGGTGACCCATGTACCCTCAGGCCCGCTCTCGGGTGCGGTGGTTGGCGGGCTCTCCAGGCCGGGGGGGGGGGGGGCAGGGGGGCACCGCGTCGGGTGCAGGGAGGGCAGGCGGGCGAGCAATGGTTGTGCTGGATTATGGGACCCCGGTCTCTATTTGCTGCTGGGGGTGGTGGACCTAACCTGTGGGGGTGGTGGACCTAACCTATGGGCCCGCTGCCCTCGGATCCTCCGGGTACTGGTGTTGAGCGCTGCTGGGGGGGCTCGTGCCCCGGCCGCCCGGCCAGCGTCCCTACAAAGCTGGTGCTCATGACGGGACCGGGACACCCAGACCAGGGCCTTGGGCTCCACCGTGCCCTCGCCTATGGTTACACTGCTGCCTCGGACTGTACCCGGGGTGGTCATGGTGCCCACCTATGTCAAGGCGTGACCCTGTCCCTCCCCACTGAAGCCTAGTGACAAACCTCTCACCGATGCAGTTCTGCATGAAGGCATGCGCACAGGTGTAACCGCGCACATTAGGGATCTTTCACCCACCTGCTACACACACTCACACACACACACACATAAACACAAACACAACACTGTGCCACAATGTTACGTTGGGTTGAGTATTGTCATTGATTTTGGTTCCATCCAGTGTGCTACTGAGCTGCCGTGCCTTATGGCTGTCACTTGTTGCTGTCTGTTGTTGTCTGTTGCTGCTGTCCCTCTCTCTCCCCATCTCCTCTCCGCAGCAGCCGAGACGTCGCCGCCAACCCAGTGCAGGGACAGGCGGCGGTAAGAATGGGAACGGCAGTCTCTGTTGCTCTCGCTCCCACTGCTGCTGTGATAAAGGGAACTCAGCTGTTGCCCGGCGTGACTGCAGCTGCCCCTGCTGATGCTGTTGTCATTTCTGTTGCGTTGCAGTCTTTTATCTGCAATTGTTTGTTTCTCTTGTGTCTTTTGTCTCTGTTCTCTCCCTCTCGTTTGCCCTCCTTCCTTCCTCCTCTTTCTTGCGCACCCCTTCTCCCTCTACAGTCTATACTGTCACTCATTAAAATAATAATTATATATATATATATATATATATATATATATTAAAAATAATAATAATAAAAAAAGCTCTGATAATGATTTGAATCAAGATGTTTGTGAAAGTGGACATACAATCCATGCAATCAGCTGTCCTCAACGATGAATCAGAGCGGAGGAAAAAAAAAAAAAAAAAAAGAGTTCCACAGTCATTCCTCAAGGTAGGAGTATTTAATTTGGATTATTTAATATCCACTCCACGTCTTGTCCGTGACAACAACATTGATGTGTTGTGTCTTTCAGAAACCTGGCTTTTTGAAGGTGACTATGTTAGCCTAAATGAGGCCTCTCCTCCCAGCCACATGGCCGTGGAGGTGGAGTGGCAACTATCTTTGACTGTAGTCTATTATCCCCAAACCTAATAATATTTATAAGTCATTTGAAAGCATTCTCATCAGCTTTTCTCATCAAAGCTGTTAGACACAGCTACCAGTCCTATTTGTCAAAGTGTATCGGGCTCCGGGCCCTTATTCACATTTTCTGTCTGAATTTCCTGAGCTTCTCTCAAGCTTAGTCCTCAAATCTGCCAAAATAATTACTGTTGGGGACTTCAATATTCATATAGATGTAGTCACTGATAGCTGCAATACAGCATTCACCTTAATAGTTCGAGTCCATTGGTTTCTGTCAGCATGTGTATGAACCCACGCACTGCTTCAATCACACCCTGGATCTTGTTCTAACTTATGGTGTTGAAATTAACACCTGACTGTTTCTCCATCTCACCCAGTGATAACTGACCACTCTTTAATCCCTTTTGACTTTCTTCTAGCCGGTCATGTAAAAAAGAAAAACAGTATATACACAAGACACTTGACTGACAGTGTCTTAGCAAACTTTAAGGAAGCTATCTCCCCCCCACATCACCCCTAGCAGGGCCAATATCTGGAATTTTGTTGGCGTCAAAGCACACCACACTTGCCGGGGCTGAGAGGCATGTTTTGTTGTATCATTTGTGTATGTGAGAGAAATTTTGTTAAAATAATAAGAAGAATAAGCATGCAGAAGAACAATAGTGCTACTTCCCGGAGCACTCATCATAGCACTGAGACTGCCCTGGTTAAACTCACTAATGACCTCTTAATGGCATCTGTCCAAGGTCTTGTTTCAGTGCTTGTCTTGTTAGATCTTAGTGCTGCCTTTGATACAGCTGACCACCAGATCTTACTATCTTTCAGACCAACGTCAGTTTGTGCGTGTCAGTGATGATCAATCTCCATGCACTGAAGTTAATCACAGGGTTCCACAAGGATCTGTGCTTGGTCCAAATGTCTTCGCCTTATATATTCTCTCTAGGCAATATCATTGGGAATCACTCGATACATTTCCACTGTTAAAGAGATGACACCTAAATAAATCTACCTATCAAGCCGGGTAAACACAATCGTCTACAGCAGGCATGGATGACCCATAATTTCCTCCTCCTCAACTCTGAAAAAGCAGAGTTACTGCTCATAGTTTCAAAATGCCTACGTGACTTTTATCTGACACTATAGCAAATAGATTTGCTACTCCTGCAACCGCCATAAAGAACCTAGGTGAAAGAGAGGTCATATCTCTCCAGTTCTGGCCTCCTTGCACTGGCTTCCTGTACCATTCAGGATTCAGTTCAAAATCCCTCTCCTTGTATATAAAGCTCTTCATGGTCTGGCACCCTCTTATATCTCACACCTGATAAAACCATACTGCCCCACTAGGACACTGCATTCTGTGGATGTCTGCCAACATCATGAACAGGTTAAAAATCCTCCTCTTTGACAAAGCAGACAGATCCTAGATAAGCTGCTATAAGTTGAGTCTGCCAGGGATCCCCATTACATTGAGCACTATCTTCTCCATTTTCTCGGGCTCACGTTCCCTCTATCTTCTCATCCTCCTCTTGGTCTTTCCTCATCTGTCCTCCAAATCCTCCTCCTCCTCCACTTCCTCCTCTCCTTTCTCCTTTCTCCTTACCACACTAGGCTAAGTGCTTTAGCTTCCGACAACGCCCCGTCTACGGCAAAGAAAAGACACTTACATTGCCATCCCAGTCTTCGCATGACATAAAGATAACAGGCCATCGCAACTTTTGTTTGCAAAGATTTACACCCATACTCGGTAGTGGAGCTTGAAGGCTTCAACCTATTGTGTTTGCTTGTTTTCTTCTTCTTCTTTTTCGTGTGAGGAGTGTGAGTGGAAGGAGAGAGAGTGAGAGAGCGATTTTGTATGTTTATTTTCTTTTCTGTACTTTATTCTTTCATGTGGTGGGCTTAGGTGTTTATTGTTGGTTTGGTGGTGTTTATTGTTTAATTCGTGAAACAGCTGGTCACCTCTCATGGTCTGGTGGATGTATGGAGGAGGATGCATGCAGACTGTAGACAGTATACATCGTCCCATCTTAAAAAGATAGGATGTCTTTAGCTAGGCTAAACTTTGATGCCGTGTTTATGAGACAGCCTAGAGAAAGGACTCAACACCATTGCCAGGGCCTCGACCACCTAGCCAGAAGAACTGCTACCTTTACATTACAGTTTATTCAGATTCAGTTTATTTTTTAACAGGGCCCACAGATTTAGTGTGGTGAGAGGTGGCCAGCTGCATCTTCAGATGTGTGAGTAACCTGGGACTGGACACAGCCCTGTTTTTAATGAACACTAAAATATTAAAATTTAACAGGTTTCCTCCTTTTTAACAAGGTGTTTTTAGATCATGGGCCATTTTAAAAGCAATCCAAGAAAAAGAAGATCCTGCAGCTGTGGAGGCAGAGGCTCTCAGGGAGAGAGAGGGGCCTCCTTGTGGAGTACGACAGAGGGACTGAACCCGATCGAGGAGACTCCTTCCCGGACCTTACCATCTGTCCCGAGCTCGGAGACCTCTGTGGACCTCTCCTTGAGAGCCCCAAGAACATCAGCCTCCAGGCGATGGACAAGAGGGACCTGTACAGGAACTGCGTCAAGGCCGTACACAAGGACCGACTGTGTGACAGAGCTCCCACTGCGTGGACAAGAAACTGGGAGAAGATGGCCAGCCACAGCGGAGAGCTCTGTACGAGCCTCACCTGAAGAAGAGGACAGCCGATCTCCAGTGGCGGATACTACACGGAGCATATGCCTCAAATGTTTTTCTCGATCATTGCCCAGCTGTGTCAGACCAGTACCCGTTCTTTGGTCTTAGAGAAACAGTGTTTCATGCTTTTAGCATGTGTAAGAGACTCTGAAGTCTATTCACTCTTTTAACCAATGTTTTGAGACTGTCCAGTGAATTTTCTAGCATTGGGGTTTTTATTTATGGAACAACATATAACAAGAAACATAAAGAAAAATTCCAACTGCTAAATTTTATCATCGGAGAGGCAAAGATGGCAATTTTTTTTTCTAGGAATAACAAGATGGAGGGCAGAGCAGGGCAGGATCCAGCCTCTGTCTGGCAATGCAACACATTAGGTGCAGACTGAGGCTGGAGTTCACTTTTTACAAGATGAATAATGATTTGGATAGTTTTAAAAACATTTGGGCTTTTTTAAAGTATTGTGCACTGTTGATGATGACAAGCTTGTTTATACAGATCGCCTTACTAGCTGAATAACTCACTGTTTTCATTTAAAGAATTGATTTTAATCTATATCTATATATATTTATATTTTAATCTATCTATTTATATTTATTTATTTACAACCATACATCACTAGAGCACTTCATATTTACAATGTGAATGTGTTTAAACATGTAAATAAAATGTGGTTGTAAAAATCAAAATCTTATTATTATTATTATTACACTTTCTTCCCGAAAGGAGGTCTATGTCAGCCCATTGAACCGAATGGTAAAAAGTGCCACATTGATTAAGCACAGCATCAACATTAATTTGTCTAGCGCCTCCAACAGGTCAAAGTTCTAGGTACGCTTCAAAAGGTACGTTTGTGCACGTAAGTTTTGAACCGTTATTCCCATTTCTAAAAGCAAGGTACCGTTGGAACCCTTCGATCATACCAACTACAACGCACCCTATGACGTCACAATGCGCCATGACAGATTTTCCACCATCTTGGACTTTGCTGAAGGCAAAACAAAATTTGAGCAACCTTTGTCCGATTCGCACAAAAATTGTCACACATTAAATTGAGACCACTCCGCACAAAGGTTACTCATAGCCGCTTTGATTATAGAATCCATTTGCCTGCTACGGCCAATTGAAATCAGTGGCAAAGCTGCCGCTTTGTATTTGATGTCATCTCAGGGATGCTTTGGCAAAACCACACCAAATTTGGTCACATGCTTTCAGACTCTGTCCAAAATACACCAAACAAATTTGGTGCCATTTGGCCCATAAGAAATGAATGGGAAAAATTAACAAATAAAAAAAAAAACCTCAAACAAACACTCGTTGTCAAGCCATACGTTGACGTATAAAAACGCAGGAAAACTTGTCCTCTCCACCTGTACCCAACAGCATGTTGATACCGTTTTTCATCCAAGTCCTCTCAAAAACATGTAGGTTTGGCATTTTAGATGCAGCTACAGTAGGGAGAGACCAACTGTCAGTGTGGGATCACTGAAAAGTCAGCTCTCATTTTTCTCTTTTCACACTGCTCCCAGCCACACCGCATGCAGTAGGCATTTTTACCGCATTTGTAGGAAAATGAATTTCATGCAATGCAGGCCACAAACCTGTGCGCCTTATAAAATTTAAATGGCAAGCTTCAGAGTCTGCCCATGGCAGCCTCTTTTCTCCATATGACTCATTCATTTTCCGACCACTGCGAACAGTGACGGTGTGCTTATATTCCACATAGGTGCAAGCGATGTCTCCGGAGAGCCAAATGTTTATGTGAACACACAGAAGAACAATAGTGCTCCTTCCCAGAGCACTACTAAGAAAACTAAGAAACACAATGGGTTCCTGCAGCTTCACTGCTTGGACTCCAATAAATAATTGTTTTAAAACATTTGTAGTTAAGAAGCTGTACATTTTTATTTCAACTTTAATTGTTTAATTATTTAATAATATTGTTACTGATTATATTATATTAATGGCAAATAGATTTAGTAATAAAATGTTTGCTGTACTAATAAGCAATGCTAATTACAGTAATCTCTATTGACAGTAAAACAAAAATTACAATAAAAGACTAATGCATAGTTACAGTAATACAAAACTTACAGTAAACTGCAGTAATCTGTAGTTACAGTAATACATATGTTACAGTACACTACAGTAATGTATTGTTACAGTAATATATAAATTGCAGTACAAGGCAGTAATCTGTAGTTACAGTAACACATAACTAGAAAATTTCAGCGTGCTGGAATAGTGAATAGTGCTCCGGGATGTGTGCCCGCCATTGAGTCTCTAGCTGCGGTATCGGGCCCCCACCAGATACTTGTGCCTGGACTGCCCAACACTGTATTTGCTGTTCCAGCTACTAAGAGAGTGTTCAGCTCTATGAAATGCATGTATGAGAGAGACTGAGTGTGTGTGTGTGTGCATGAAGTATTTGTGTGCCTGTGAGGTCATCTGTGAGCCTACTGCAGCAAGAGACTGTCAGCAGATGAGAGATAGGAGCAGGTACTTGACCACATCCTATTTGAGAAGGTGCTGCTGAAAAACGACACAACCTATCAACATGCACGTCGGTACACAAACAGACCACAAGTTTCTTGAATTTTTGAAATTCAAATGAAGTTTCTAAGTCAAACTATGGCGACGTAGCACATGTTTGTTTGAGGAGTTCTGATTTTCCCATTCATTCTTATGGGGGAAAAGCGAAATTGCCTAGGTGCTAAACATTTGGCTCTATGGAGACAACGCTTGCACCTATCAGGAACGCCCTGATGTGATTTGGTGTGTCTACTATGAAAACTGTGGCCACATTCGCGAGTAGAAGTGTAAAGTTTAACTGAGCGCAGTGGTGGGAAAATGAATGGGGGCTTATGGAGAGAAGAGGCTGCACTGGGCTAACTCTGAGGCTTGCCGTTTAAATTTTACAAGGTGCACAGGTTTATGGCCAGCATCACATGAGAGAGCACAAATTTTCCGACAAAACTGGAAAAAAGAATTTGTCTACTCCTTACGGTGTGGCTGGGAGCAGTGTGACAAGAGAAAAATGAGAGCTGATTTTTCAGCGATCCTGCACTCTGACGGTTGGTCTCTCCCCACTGTAGCTGCTCCGAAAACGGCAAACCCACATGTTTTTGAGACGGTCTGGATAAAAAAACGATACAAGGTATCAACACGCTGTCAGGTACGGGCAAAGACGACAAGTTTTCCTGCGTTTTGAAGTTTGAATGAAGTTTCTACGTCAATGTATGGCTTTACTACGAATGTTTGAGGGTGATTTTTTGAATTTGCTGTTTTTTCCCATTATTTCTTATGGGATTTTTTTGCTCTTCCTGAGCGCTTTTTGGTGTGGGTTTCTTCTTTCATCTTAATCACTTTTTTTGGCTGCTATACACCAACGCGTCCAGGAGAGTCTCCCGAACAAAACTTCTATTCAACTTGTCCAGATTCTGGATCGCTTGGCGACAGCGGCACATTAACTGTTTTTGCCGCATGTTTTGATATATCATTTGTGTGTGTGCAATCAGTGGTTTTCGAGATACACCGTGCCGAAATTTCACTATAAGAAGTAGAAGAAGAACGAACACGGTAGAGAACAATAGTGCTCCCTCCAGGAGCACTAATTACAGTAAATTACTCTACTCTATATTGCAGTACTGTGTTGTATGTGAAGAATACAGTAACGTTCTGGCAACCGTGCTGCCTGTACCGTACTGTAATATTACATGGCAGTTTTTATCAGTGCAGCAATCTTCTACGCCTGTTAGCTTACATGGATAAAGCACCCATATGGCTTTCTTCTTCACAGCTGAAACGATGAATCGTCTCTCCACAGAACAACAAAATAATGGCATGATGATGGCATGGATCTTCTTTCACGACTAGTCTGAATAACAAGTGACCAGAATGTGAACGTGATCACAGAGAAACCACTGGCACATCCTTTGGATGTTAGCCGAGTCCCCCCTGTCCTAACTGATTTAGCACCAAAACTGAATCGATACACTCCTTTTCGGGTTAACCACTGCATGCGTCAATCACTTCTGACTGACACTGAGCAATCCTTTCTAGCCTCTCACCATACTTCCCTGTTTGCACTCACTTCACCTTTGATGTTTACTGCCCCCCACAACCATCATGACATCATGGGAGACTCCAGAGCAGATCCGCACCACCATCTACCTAAGCATTTGACGTTTCAGATGTGCCCAGGAGAGATCGGTGTCTCACACTTGCTAATCCAGTGCTAACTAGTTTTATCTTATAGTTGCAACCTATCCATATGTTGTCAGCTGCACCTCAAAATACTGAGCTGCACACGTATTATCTCCATCGTATCAATAACAACTGCTTCTCACCCAGTGGTTCCATGTTGCATTTGGGTCCTGGCTCACGCCTGTTGTGGGCCTGTTCCAAACCTTCTGAGAAATCCTGCATATCGCGTACTAGCTAACACACAGACAGGCACAGCAACACAACCATACCTCTACCACAGCAGAGGATAATATGCTGAATCTATTGAGTTTGCACAGGTTGATCTGTACAAGTAGGCCATTTTATTTATCATTTTGATTAAAACTGTGTGGATCAGCCCTCAAGCAGGCCTGTCAGTCACAGATATCAGTAGCTGTGGATTATTGCATTCAGGTTACAAAGTGCTTGGCAGCAATAAGGTACAGCTATGAGAATTACTTAGTTTTATGTTTGTTGTCCTGTTGCTTCCTATCTAGCCAGCTATCCAATGACAAAATTATCATCTATTATGGTCAATAATTAATAGGTTTGAGAGTGATTTGAAGAAGACATGGGTTGAGAAAATGGATTTATGTTCAAGGTCAATATTTTCATTGATTTTCACAGTAACACCCATCTAAAAAGAGAACTTGTGCCAAGTAGCCACCAGAGTTTGAACGGGCTGGCATTTCAGACATTTTAAAAGGTTCTACAATGTGAAATACATTGAAGTAAAACAGAGCACCACCAGGTACTTAACACAAACACTCAAAGAGGCAGCCAGGGTTGTGTGCTGGTGGGTCTGGTGAGAAAATGGCGGGTGTTGCTTCAAACCAACAGTGAAGGACAAGCTGACAATTACAAACTCATGTCAGGTGAAATTACACTCAATGAAACTGCCCAATCTTAGTCTAACAAGTAATACAATCATATTCGAAATTAGCAGGACTTTCCCTTCAAAATGACCTGGATGGAGGCCAAAACAATCACGTGTCACACTCCCAGATGGATACCAATGGCAGACTCCACTGAAATGTTTATTTTAATCAGCCCTTACAGTAGAACGACACAGCCATAAGTCTGATTGTTTTATTCTCTAAATTACAGATGCCATTTTTTACACGTGTACATGTATTACACAGGGTACATGCTTAGATAAACCAGATTTCATTCATATTTCAACTGCAGTTAATTTGCCTCAAACACATACACATCTTACAGGCTTGTAAAATTAAATCTGGCTCTCTTGTAAAGCTGATTGCGGAATGGTTTGGTTTATGTATGTGTTAGCTGGATTTCACTTGGACAAGCCTGTTCGAAGTAAAACGTGGCGAATTTACAGTAAGCAGAAACGTTGTTTTCTGGTGTCACGTTTTCACCGTGCAGAACTGCGGTGATGCCAAAGCACCGAGGACGTCAGGAAGACTAAAAAGACCATGGAAGTCTTCCTGGGTGGACCAGGTGCAGGCTCCTCCGTACCCGGTGCAAGATCAGAGTACACACACACAAACAAAAGCACACACACACGCACGCACGCACGCACGCACGCACACACACCAACAACATGGGCGTTTCTCGTCGCCACTCCGGCTCCTCTACTCGGCTTTGTCGAACACCAAGCAGAGAACGAGCAGCTGAAGCTCAGATTACTCTATGCAGCTTCCCTCTGCACCCTCGTGTCCGCACAGACGGTGGATGACCGCTGCAGCCCTCACAACACGTCCACTGTAACAAAACCGATCCAGAGGGACTCTTACCTTTGATTACATTACTGAAGATAGTAGCTCTGAACTCCTCCTTGGCCTTTTGATCGAAGTCCTGCCCGTGAATAATGCGCATCTGCTTCAGGAAAGTGGACTTGCCGCTTTCGCCTGCTCCGAGTAATAAGATCTTAACTAGCCTTTTCACATAGGTCTTATCTCGATTAATACACTTATCTATCTCTTTAGATTTCCTCAGCTGCTCCACCTCACCGCTGGTGAGGAGACAGTTGGGGAAACACACAGATAAGAGGGAGCGGGACGGCAGGAAATCCGCCATCTTTGACCTAACTTCATCGATACAGACAGCGGTAGGCTGAGCTCATGCTGCCTTCACGGCCCTCCCACACCGCGGAAACTTCCCCTGCTGCTCACCACTGACCTTTAAAGTTCTCTCCAGCCATCCATTTGTTTAACTCTCCTGACACTCTCGCAAACCTGGTGTTATACTTTTTGGTTTTATAACCCCAAATGTACAGTATTTTCCTGATGGACTGTGCTTTTAAAAGAGTTACAGAGGACACTGGTACAAATTCCATTTGGGCAGCACAAATAATAAGTACAGTCGCTGACGAGGCGCACACATAGTCGCAGCATCCCATTGCAACACAGACAGAATACTATTATTCTATTATTAGTTATTTTGTTAAGGATCACTTCAAAGCTTGGACACAGAAAAGCATTATAAATGTATTCATATTTTCCTACTTTACTACTTTAGAATAATACAGAAAATATCAAACCTAACAAATAAGATCACTCACAGGACTATTGTTTTACAAAGCTAAGTTGTTTCTACGTAGCTGCAGTTTTTAAAACTTGACACAGCAATGGTAAAATTCCAACTAGGTGTGTGTTCATTTGGCAAACACAGCTTTTACAGCACGGTTCAGTTCTGTGCTCGGGTCGAAATCGCACGGGGCCCCTTTTGTCTTTCTTGTGTAGGGCCCCACTTTGGTTAGAAACTGCGCTGTGTGTGTATGTATGTATTTACGTATGTGAATCTCAGTATGTATGAATATATATTAAAAATTGAATTGCTCCGACAGTTGTTTGTACTTTTTCTACAAAGCATTCAATAGAATCAGTATTAAGAAAGCTTATAACATGTATAAGATCTAATCCTATTTTAATTTATTGTGTCAATAAAATCGTTCATAATGGCACTTGATCTCCTTGATAACCCGAGTCTTAGACACAGGACCCTGACTCTCTTCACATGTAATTTACTTAATATAAGAACCAGTGGGGGGGGGGGGGGGGGGGGGGTGAAAAACAAGGCCTCCTGATTGGTGGATAAATATATCCTTAGCAACCTGTTCACAATCTCCACACAGGGCCTGGAGCACTGAGGAGTGTGGTTAAATCCACTGCATACACCTTTGTGTCAGCACCTGAGAATATCACAACTGGAATATCCCACACCAGGATTTTGTTATACAATTTAATTTTATTTGCATTGTATTTGAACTTCATCTCTCTGCAAATATGACCATCAGGACAGCACGACCAAACCGGGTACAACATTCCCAGCCCCGAATACACTGCTTAAAAAAGGTGGGTGTATATTGTAATCATCTTCATAGATATTATCTGATTAATTTAGATTGTAAGCCATATATACACATTATTTTACCTGATAATGTTATGATTAAGTTAGACTGAATATTGCCCTTCATCAAATAGTGCAGTGTATCGTTGCAGCAGTTAATCTTCCCCTTCTTTATTTTTTCAAGAATAGAGTGGTTTTCCTTTGTCCACAGACAAAGGGCTGCATTGATTGAATATATCCGTATGTGTGCAAGATTAACAATGTTTTTTTTTGCCTTCAGAAGAGCAGGAGCTTGTTAGAGATCATCCTTAATTCCGATTTAAAGCAAATAGGCTTTTCTCTCTGTTGCCAGGCTTTACTGCAGTGGAATACGATCTTTTGCTCAGCCTAACTACCTGTAAGGTCACTTACTAACATATTGCCTGTGCATGCCAACACCTCTTGACTGTGATGATGCCACTGTATATCGTATCCATTCAGAAGTGTTGTAGGTAGTAATGTAAATTATATTTACTACTTGATACTGAATTTACAGACTTCTAATTTGTAATTCTATTGAGCCATCGTCTTCTGCAATAAGAGGGATGATGATTGTTTTTAAGTAAATTAAACTTGCATATCTCAGTGAACTAACTAGAAACGATACAGCTACTATTTAGAAACGCACCTCTATTTATTTTCCTCTTGCAGAATTTCTGAACAAATTAAAAATTAGCTACCTTATGAGGAAACACTTGTGGAGTATACCGAAGAGAGGGCAAGTTGACGCTTGTTTCCTAACCTTATTTCATAAAATGATAACAATGCCCCATGATGGACTGGATGCCTGTCTGTTGTGTATTCTCTGCCTGTGCCCCATGTGCACTCGGTATAGGTTCCAGCAGGGGGCAACACCACTTGTAGAGTGAGATGATGGATAGAGCTATTGTTAGGTTCATTATGTATATCTAAGTTGCAACCTGAAAAGAAATAGTAGGAACACCCTGTTAATATCATCACATGCTTTTTGAGATCTCACAAATGGGAATATTTTGAAGGTTCACAAAGTGAGATGGTCTCAGCTTTTCAGAAATAGTGGTTTATTTCTGATGACACTTATTTCTGTGTCTTTTAATAGAAAAGGAATGAATTTCAAAGTTTTAATATATTTATGTAAATTAATCTCAGTGCTTTCCGTTTGTATTCAGTTGGAGGCATTTGTGGTGGAGATGCAGGACCCAAAGATTGGCGTAAAAGGCTCAGAGCAGAAACTCAATGTCACCACTATCCCACATGTCATTGCTGGTGAGGCAACACATTTTCTCAGAAAGACTGTGAAAGTTGTTTAAGAGTTTAAGGCCACTGTCTCCCTTTAGTGATATTTAACATTCTGTTGTGCTGTGGTGTTGAAGTGAGTGAGTGTGATGAAGTGCAGTAGACTGAGCAGAGACAGTGACGGGGTACCTGGACATCTAAGCTGCTAGTACAGGCTATATAAGGCAGCCCCAAATTGGATGAGATCTGTAAGACATTAGGAACCAAAGTGGATTTTAAAAATCTGTTCTAAGAGCAGCGAGGCAAAGGTCAGCATGGATCCATAGGCCAAGGCCCTCCATGTGAACTAAGGTGCTCTGAATACAGTGTTTCCTACAAGCAGGTGTGCAGAAATGCAGAGTGATTCATGTATGTTGTGTCCTGGCACATGCATCCTTGTATTTTGTCCCTCAAGCAATAATCTAGAAAATTTGGGACTGTAATTTTATGATGATCACCTTATTTTCAAATGAAAAAAGGTGACCAAATAAGGTGGTCATAAAACACCTTATTTTCATAACCAATTTGAGGGTATGAATAGACAGAACTTTTACCAAATAATATATCTAGATCTGAAAGAATTTTTGACTTACTGACTTGGCAACCACTGGTATTTCAGTTAATGTTGATGTATTTAATTTATTACATTTATGTCACATTTATTTATTTTAGGATTGTGTCATCAATTCATTAGTACACTGGGCTGTTTGAGGCAAGTTTTTATCTGTAATACCACACAGGTAAGGACATTATCGCATGGACTGCTAACAAGATGAAGACCACTACAGAAGGTTGAGTACAAAGTCACAGATGCACTTTATAAAATTTGAAATGTGCACATCTCACCTTCATATGCTCACAACTGCATCACATATTTATGTCCTTGTCTTTGCTGTGCTCCAGAGGCTGAAGCCTTTGGCACCATGCTAGTGGCCTATGGATACATCTATCCTCTGCAGAACCACAAGAAGCTGGTCATTTGCAATGATACCAGCCTGTACCGCTTCCAGGTAACTCTTAAAAAAACAATCTTTATCGCCTCTCTCTGCATCACTGCTTGGAAACAGTTTATATCTGTCATATTGAATTTTGATGAATTAGACCATTTAATCTCCACCTTTTTGTGTGAATACATACGATTATCCATTTTAAAATGGTTGCTGAGGTTTAGAGAAGTAATTACCGTGGAACCAAACAAGGATGAAACACGGTAGGATAATTACTGCACATTTACATAGCCGCTTTTAATTATTTTTTGCACATTGCTTCATATCATTTTATTTATACTCTTCTACATGCTTATCATCTGATATTGATCTCAAGCTCATAGAGAGAAGTTGTGTGTGCCATCATTCTTTCTTTATGCTACCTCCCTGAAAGCATTGCCATGGAGGGGTTTATAGCAGACTTGGCAGAGGAATTGTATTATGTCCTGGGCCTGTGCATAAAATACCAACGGGTGTCACATAAGCGTAACTCAGCGTAAATCAGCGTAAATTCTCTCTTATTTAATGGTGAAATCATTTGTGTTTCTAAATAAGTTGTATGAATCAGCCTGGGGTCCAAACAGGAAAAAAATCTAATTCTTTTACACAGGAAGGGCTTTTTTAAAATTTGTCTTTACTCAAGATATGTACAATATCACACAACAGCAAAGTTGTGTGAGAGGAGCTTCCAGAGTAACAATCTCCACAAGATTTATACTTTCATGTTCATTCCACCCTCATCATGTCGGCCACATCACAATCTGCCTCACCACCTAACAAGATACACAATGTTTCAGAATTTGATGAGTGGACCACCTCCAGTGTTCCTTCCCACAGAATATAGTGCAGCTATCTGATGTAGTAATCCTGCTTGAAGCACATAATTTATTACATGCTACAAAGAACAACTGATAAGGACCAAAAGGGGCCTATGTGCCATGCCAGACTCCTTAAGGTCATGCAGACTATTGTACTCCTTTATCAAACTGAAACACACAATTTAAACTATTGTTTTAACAGGTAAGAAGTCTAACAGGTCTCCAGGACTACAACCAGACCAAACGTGATATTATTCTCAGGTTTCCTAATAAAGATTTGAAAGATTTGGTGAAAATGATTTATGCCGAATATTCCTTGGACTGTAACAAGATACTGTCAAAGAAATATTTTTTCAAAGAAAATAGACCAACACAATCAGTCACCTATAATGTATTTTCCCTCTATACATTTTTAGACCCCATACTTCTGGCCTACTCAGAAATGGGTTGCAGAGGACTCTGACTATGGTGAGTACAGTATGGCACCTGGTCTCAGAAGGTAATTAGATCAGTGTCTTGAAATGTATTTTGCGGTGAATGCAGATGCAAAACACACCAGAGGGAAACTGCCAAACCTAAGACGAGCTTGGATGCAAAAGCTTGAATCAATAGCAAAGTGTACAGTGCAACAAAGGAGATGCTAAAATTGACAATGAGAGTAATTTTTAGGATGAAACTTGCACAGTTGGACCACATGATGTCGATGGCACAGTGGTCAGTACTGTTTACCCAACATGTTCTCTTGACTAATTCATATGGAAAAATCTGAAAAGTAGTGTGTCAAATTTCATGCTTCTCATACAAATTTTTAGAAACAACAGTGTGAATGCTCCATACCCAGAAACACGATTGTTACCCCGCATAAATAAAACTTAATTGTTTAAAGCAGAGAATTCCAATGGAAATCGTATATTTCAACATAGTTTTCAGTTGATACGTCTTATGTATTAACTGTGCCTTATTCTTATTCCACTAGCAATTTTGAGGCAAGATATTGGCAGGCCATAGGACTTACTCCTGTTTGCCACTGGCAATATGGCAGGGAGGTTGATGTATTCTGGTCCGCTCTGGGAATCTATCTGCAGATAGAGACAGGAATTGCAACTACATTAATGTAGCGTCCAAGGTATAGGGCTTCTAGGGCTTCATGACATCATGGCTGCAATACACACATATTGTCTGAAGTTTGCCTTCAAGTCAGAAGATCTTGTATTAGGATCTGCTGCCTCCATGCTGATAGGACCTTCCTAGAGCAACTTTGCTTCTCCAAGGGTCTATGGAGATGGGGCTCAGAGGGTATGTGCAGATTGAGTTTCAGACCATTTAGTCTATTTTTGCCCCGCCTTTTGCCCCCCTTCAAAAAGTATTGCTCCTCTAGGCTCCCCCTTCAAAATACTACAATTTCAGATTCACAGCACCTTTAGAAAAAGATCTGCTCTGGAATGGCCTCAAGAATCTGATGGTCTAGTTAGCTTTTGCTTTTACAGCCCCTAAATTCCGAACCCAGCCCTTAAATGTTATTTTTTTAATATCCACTCAACACTTTGAGCAAAACGGCTGAAATTTTACTATGTTCATCAGGAGGCCAAGAGCATCCAGCATGCCCAGTTTCAGTTTCCTACCACCTCTGGAGGTGTCTGAGGTGGCCTCTACAGGAATGATGGGGCCATGAGGGGCTTTTCCTGGTATAACTCACAGACACTGACAACTGCCACAGGCCAAGGGTGACATGGCGGCATCTCTCCAGCAGATGGCACTTTCTCTCTCCCCGTCAGATGGAGCTAACCAGAACTGGAAGTCAGAACGCCCATAGAAACCGAAGTGTCCAAGCAACCACCCTAACGACAGTCGAAAGATCAGAAAAGTCTTAAAAACTTGCTTGCTTGTAGTTGTGAAGATTTTTCTGATCTTTCATGCTGGGGTGGTTCCTTTCTCAAAACAGAGGCACAGGAATTGTCACTAAACTAGCACTAAAAACTGCATGTGTTCATGTTTACTAATGTCAGCTCTAAATAAACATACAGTATATGTCATGGTTACACATGTCCATCCGGAGGGATGTTTCGTTAAGGCTGATGTTAGTGCATGGGGTTGATTTGTCTTTTTTTTCAACACTTTTTGATATGAATTGCTTATAAACGTTTACCCTAGGCTTTGGTGTTCATTTTTCAAAGTCATAATGCATTTAATGTAAATGATATTCAGATGGTATCTAATAACCAGCATCTAGCATACCAGGGACTAGGGCACTGTGAAAAAAATTCGTAGGAAATACTACAAAATTTTGAGGTCTATATTTCATGTTTGTTTGTATGAAAGCTGAGTGAGAACAGGATAGTCTACTTTACAATATGGAGGCAGTGACTTCAGTCCCAGATGCTGGCCATTTGTGGTACTGGCGTGTATGCATGGGTTTCCTCCCATAGTAAGGTAATTTGGATACTCCCTAGCAGTGAATAGTGCATGTACCCCTCAATGAACACTATTGACTTGCACAAAAGGGATTAGCAAGTCTCTTTTTAAATAAATGCTGTGTTCATTCATTATTGGATGAGAAATATAAATGAGGGAGGCTGCTTGACCATTACTGCCTCCCCATAAGGCACGTCAGTATTTACAACTAGAAGCTATAAATAAAACACCAGAGGGATTGTAGGAATGTGTATGACAGGTCTATGTCATTCTCCTGTTTCTGCATCCTGTGCACTGAAGCATTCACCTTCCACAATTGTTTGTAAAAGTTTTAGTCATGTGTACAATGATCTTGTTTGCTCTGACCATAGCTATATACCTGGCCAAAAGGAACATTCGCAAGAAAGGAAAACTTGAGCCCTATGAACAGGTATGTTGCTGTTCATAGATCAGAGTGCATGACGAATTGTGTTATTATGTTAATTTTATTTATTTTATTGTTTTTCGATAACAAGAGAATAGCCATCTTCCTAATACCATCCACAAACACTATCCAACCTTATTGAAGTGCATTCTGCACTTTCAAAGAACAATAGTCGCTCCTTATCTTGGGGCCAAGGGTAGGAATGAGTTATCATATGAGTTGATGTCTATGAGTTGAACATCACATACTACATTCACCACAGACCGACCAGAAACGACTCAGCATTCTGGTGGAGACTGGTGTTGTGTGACTGTGGGACCTATACTAAAGTAAAAACTGAAGCAAAAACTTGACACAGCTGTTATGTGGAGGCAAAAACTAAGCTTAACTCGCACCTTAACAATGAACCGTACTGCTCTCCTCTATAGATTACAACTTGGAATGTTTAATGGGATTCAAATTGGCATGCGCTGTAAACAACTGACTGACTTTTCGATGCGTTTCTTTAAATACTATCCAGGACAACTTACCCTTGGCACAAGCCATTCCAAGACAAAATGACAACAACCAATACAATCAAATAGCACTCTGTCCGAAGTCCACCACCATATTATGCAGGTCCAAAGTGGGTAAAATCATGGATAGAAGGATCATTTAAAGCTATGTTAAGCTAAATAAAGGATTTCATATATGGCCTACAGAATTCATTTAGTTTCAGTATGAACAAGAAGGGAATTGAGTAATGCTCCACATCACTTGTGACCATTATATGTAATCATTAAGGTACCGCTGATGTTGTTTCATTAAATATTGTATACAATGCAATTAACAACAATATATTGTTTATTTGATTGATGATTACAATGTGAGTCGTGTCACATTTTTTGCAAGAGAGTCACTGTATAACATACTGTTTCATAACGTTACTGACACTGATGTATTCATTCTAAACAGGCACATTACAACCATCTACATGAATGGCTGAACCATAAGTGGGACTTCATTGTGATGCAGGCCACTGAACAGTACAAGTAAGTGAAAGACTTATAGCCGGATTCTGAACCTCCATAACTGAACACTTCTCTGAAAAACCAAACATTTTATTAGACAGCTTTGCAACACATGCAGAAAAAGAGATGAAGGTAAAATGATCTCTCTCTCCCTGTCTTGTACTCTCTCTTTGAATGACAAAATTCAAGTCCTCTTCATTCCATTTATATTACTTCATCTCTACAATGAAGTCCATGAATGAATTCCCGTTCTGGTCTGTGTGTGGAACCACTGTGGAATGCAGGTAATTCAGGTCATTCCTGAAAATGTAATTGTTTAAGTTTTCAATACGTTTGTGTGTGGGTGTGTGTGTGTGTGTGTATGTGTGTGGGTGTGTCTGTTAGGGCTGGTAAGGAGAGGAAGAAGCCCGATCGTGTGGTATTTGACTGCCAGGAGAGGGCATACTGGATTGTGAACAGGCCACCGGTTAGTTACTCACTCAGTCATACATGCCCAAATTGCCACCCTCTGTTTTCCCACTGTTTTTTTATTTGCTATATATGCATAGTGCTGTTTTCAAATTATAACTTTTAAAAGACAACACATAAATACTCCAATTGCATTTCATCATCATTTGTAAATAAATCACACAGTAATAGATTTTAAGATTAAAGGTTTACCTACAGAATATCAGAGTTTTTTGTATGTTCCTCTTTCATTGGTTGAATCCTAATGGGGCTAAAATTGTCAAGTGATCAATTTTTGTCCTCCTCTGTATTGTGTTGCACAAGGTGTATGGCGAGTATTTACATAAATAGCAGATTCTAGACATTTTAAACTCACATTTATCATAAACCTGTCATGTGTCCAGCGTCGTACTCACAGTGCCATGGACCATGGTCCAGAACGGCTTATTGATCCCAATACAGATGAGGTAACAGGTGAGTACGTAATTACACATACTAGCCAAATCAGGGCTATCCTTCCAGTATTTGTTAAAAGCTGAGAAGCTTAATTTTGAGACAGATTAAGATATTTTTAGACTGAAACTATTACTAATAGCTGTTTTATCCTTGGAATTTTCATTTCTCTTTCTATTTCAAACAGATCTCCTTACACTGATGGGATAGGGGGTAACAAAACGAAATTGTACTAGATTGTTATTGTGCTCTTGTGTGTTTTAAGTGCCTTTGTATAGTTTTCAGTCCCAATATTGATAGTCTCTCCAGGACAGTTTTTGTACACAATTGTTCTTCCCCACATGCATTTCATGCCTCCATGGGGTGTTAATATTTTCTGTGCATTTGTTGAAACTATATTTTGGCAACAATAATCATAAAATGATTATTTTTGATTTACCCTGGGGCGATTGCTGTCTTTTCAGTGAGTAGAATCAAGTCGTTCACCTGTGCTTAGTCTCTGTTATACTCACCTCTGCTGTTCGCTTTTCAAAAATACATTATCCAAATCTGGAATCAAAACACTTTTTTTTCTTCTAGAAAATCAGCTTTGATATATACAGACGTATGGTAAGTTATATTGTTTAACACATTTGATTACTATGAATCATCATTGTCATCTGTGCAAATGTAAAAACATGAGGGTGCAAGACATTTTTTCATGCATTTATCTCTATAAATTTGGCTGAGTAGTCTAACGTACACAAGTTACAATGTCAGTATCAACAGATCACATATTAATTTGTTTCTCCTCTACCCAAGAATATATTCTATCAACAAGCCATCATGAGGTCAAAGGTGAAATCTAGTGTGTCTCTTGGCGCGTAAGTCCACACGTGTTACTCAACACTGTTAATTACCAGAACATTGCCTAGGTCAGATACTGTACCAAATACTGAAGGAACATATACCCCTGTGGATCCTGATGGTTTTGGTTCTGCAGACTCGTCAAGTACATCACAACCTACAAAAACCATGACCCATTCCTGGCCCCCTGCCTACCCAGCAACCCCTGGCAAACAGACAATGACATGTACTGGAATCTCAACATGAGAAGGTGAGCGCCACTGCATTGTTCTGAACCACATACATTATAAAAAAACAGAATGAAAGTTATAAATGTAACTTCTGTTCTATGAATCCCAAAATGACAGCCAAATATTCTTCTTTGTGAATGTCCAACTTCTTTGCGCATGCCAAGTACATTTTGCAGTGTCATCTGACAACAGAGTTAGGAATGTAACAACTGTTTTATGAAAAGCAGAACTGAGGAACTGCCTTAAGCACTGAATGACTTCTGTCAGCAAGATACAAGGAATAGGTACACAATAGGTGCAAGCCAGGCGACAGTTGTTAAATGGGGACTGAGACAAAATGAATCACTCGTGCACTCGCAAAAGTAAGCAACAGAAATTGTGTGTGTGTGTATATATATTGTATGTATGTATATATATTGTGTGTGTGTGTATATATATATGTGTATATATATATATACACATATATATATATATATATATATATATATATATATATATATATGTATATATGTATATACCAAACTCTCAAATATATGGACCAAACTCTCAAATTTATGGATCAAACCCTCGAATATATGGACCTAACTTTTGAATATATGGATCGAACTCTCGAATATATGGATCAAACTCGAATTTATGGATAAAATCATATATATACATATAGCTAGACTGTGACAGTCAAGAGTTGAAACAGAATAGATGAACAGCTCTTCTTCATAGCCAAATTTGTTTTCAGCAAAAAAATGTTGTTACTTTTAAAGTTCTAACAGGACTATCTGACCCCGATATTCCACAGAATGTGTGAGCGGCACCTTACAGCAGCGGCATGCTAACCGCCACAATTATCTTCTATTAAAATCAACCTACATAGAGTGGCTCAACAACATCCCCGGAACGCTCAGCTGTGGCTTGCCGCTCCCGAGCGCTCCATGTAGGCAGCTTTTTTATTTGAGCGGTTACTGCTCAATTTTAAACTGATCAGATCGCACCAAACCGGGAATTGTTGTTACGATATCAGAATAAACTTATGTAAAACTTCAAAATATAACACAGAAAGCTCACATAGATTAGCTTGATCAGACGTCCCGGTTAACCCCCCCCCCCCCCCCCCCCCAAAAAAAAAATGTCCCCAATTTTAATGGAAGAGGAAAAAAGTTGCAGAGATCGGGTCTGAAACAGTAGCAGCAAAAAAAAAAAAAAAAAAAAACTACAGGATAAAGCACTATTGAACAAGCAAAGTAAACTCTTGTTTGCTGTTTTTTCCTTAACACAGTGCGTTTATGACAGCATCTTGCAGTCTCTCATACTTTTCGAAGTATTCGAAGAATTCAGCTGCTGCGCCGCTGCCGTCACACACCTATGGAGCCCACTCACCTGGCGCATATGACTCTCTTCCACACTGAGGACCGATTAGAGCTTGCGCTGTAGAGTCACTCCCATCAGGCAACACGGGATTATGAACCAATCCGTGTTTGGGAGAAACATGGGGAGAAAGCGTCGCGAGACGGCACACATGTACTTTGAGAGTGCATGTGAATTGCTGTGACGTCATGCTGCACTGTGAAACTTTAAAGTGGCTTTTTTTGATACATGAAACATCCATGAATTAAAAATATTCAATACAAAGATCAATAATAAGCTATAGCTAAAATGCTTTTTGGGCCCAATGAGATTTCTGTTGCAGTACCAGGGTTGGCCACTGAGTGAAATTGGATTGCCGGCAGAGGGGTGGTGCCCTATTCAGGTCTTATAATTCATCCATGTAACATACTGGGAAGAATAGGCTATATGCCGCGTCTACCTCAGCATTTCAGTTCAATCAGCATGTTTACTTCCGGTTACCGATATCCAGGAATAAAATGCAAACCTTGAAAGTATAAATTTCATAATATTAGCATTTAAGCTTATACTGCCAATGATTATGGATTCAGAGGTATGACACACATATTATCAATAACACTTCACAGAGAAATAGGTAGATATCCCCTCACCACCACATACAACTACAACTTAAGTTATTGACGTATCACAACAATTCAATTGTTGTTGAATTCCATTCAAACTGTCACGGGTTTGCAGAATCGAACCCCAAAGCAGAGACTAACAACAGAGAGTTGAGAGCAAAGGGTCTTTAATTGCTCAGTGACAAAAAACAAAAAAAAACAAAGAAGCAGGTTGAGGTGGCAAGGAGCTTGCTGGCTGGTGGTAGTCTTCAGCAGAGAAACACTGGAGAATCAGGGGACACAGGAGGACAGCATGCATGGACACAGCACAGAATCTTCTGGCAGTGAGCAGACCTGAAGGCCAGGCTAATAAGGAGGAGGTAATGGGCTGATAGAGCACAGGTGTGCCTCTGCTGTCTGTAGAAGGAGCCAGCCACACCCCCTGCCACACACAAGCTCTGCAGAGGAACAAAACCAGGAGAGAAAACAGGGAGAACACAAAGAAAAGTGCAACAACAAAATAAACAAACCAAACCATAACACAAACAGTGACAGTGTAATTCCCTTCTTCAGCAGCCGCCATCCTGCTGTGTGACGGAAATCTTCCGCAGTGAAATACCGACTGCAAACCCGGGTTTTTTACAGTAAAGTTGTCCTGGCGAATAGTGATCATCCAATTTCTTCTTGTTTCAGGATCAGCAGGTACAGAGTGAAAGCTAAGCACTTAGTTATATTTAACCGATGCCTGACACAGCGGAACACAATTCTTCTCTGTAGAGCTACAAGTGACTTTCTGAAGGTTTAATTTCTTCTGCTGAGCCATCAGCATGATTTACTGTACAATTTAAATTGTCTACTGTTAATACCGGAAGTAATAGCGCTGGCTGAGAATCTAGCGGAAATACGTTATCGATGGGTCTGGCATATTCCCTATTTGGGACTTTTTACAGAACCACCCTAACCCTAACCCTTGACACTCATTTCTGCAAATTGACTACCAGCCCTGCTTGTTTAAGGCAGTCAAACAGCTATTTAATATGGTCAGACCATGAAGTACCTTAACAAAAAACATTGACCAAATATGTCACTTCAGATACATATAAGAGGTGGCTATTCTTGATCTGCATATCAATTTTCATGAGCATACAACTGCGTTAAAGCTGGTGGAATTACATGGAGGGGTATCAGAGAAGGCAGTGCTGTATGGCCATGTCCCTTGAAATTTTGAGAGCTTCTCTATAACTTCTCATCTCAAAGCCACTGAGATGATGATCATACAGTCTAAAGTCAATAAGGTTAAATCCCTAGGTGGAGTTTGTTGAAATGTGGTGCATGAACTTATTTTCTGTTCAGTTCTGACTATTGGTGGAAGAGACATTTTTTCAGCATCTGGACAATTTACACATGTCAACTTTCACCTTGCCAGCTGGAAATGATGCTATCACATCCGAGTTTAGCCATGAACACCTTTGGCAGCTGTGCAAAGAGTAGAAAGTCTCTGCACTAACTAACTCCACAGAGATACACTCTTAGGGTAAGATATACCCCTCTTGGGTCAATCAAGGGTCACAAGGGATGTAAATGATTTGCATACTCGAACCATGCATGTGTAAAGGGGAATATTCAGTGCTTGAAGCACCGTTTCTCGTGGTCAGCAGGGATGAAACAGAACCTGAATGAGATGTATGAGGGGAAAAAATTCTAATCTTTTTTCCTCAGTTTTCATTTTCATGTTTTTTTTTTACATTTTTACTGAGAATTTATTTGTGTTTTAGTGACTAGATACTGGAAACCAGAATGCTTGGAATTATAAAGCAGTCTGATCAGCTCTGAGAAGTACAAAACTGCCTACTAGCGCTGACGAGCAGTGGGGCCGCCATCTTGGAAAGGTCACTGGCTCCACTCAGTGTAATCTGTTTGACAGGCACAGTGACATGCCAGCGCAATTAATGAATCATAACTGGCTGAATACTTCACTGATTTTTTTTTGCTGCAAACATCATGCATATAGTTCTGACACAGGACACATGGTTTGGCATATATTAATATTCAACGTGGGATTAACAGTAATAGAATATTCTGATATATGATATGTGGGATGTATGATATTTTGCAAAACACAAAATGCAGAAGCAGATAGTGGCAGTGAAAGTACAAATCACCTTGTATAATGAGTTGATAGTTATTAGTTAATGAGTTGAAAAATTAAGAAACAATATTTGAATACATTATATATACATGTTGACAAATAAAGAATACGTGTAGATAAATAAAGAATATCTATCTATCGATGGATTTAATCCATCTGGATCGATCGATTGATCTATCTATCTATCTGTCTAGCTATCTATCTCTCTCTCTCTATATATGTGTGTATACATATGTATGTATGTGTATATATATATATATAGATAGATAGATAGATAGATAGATAGATATCATCGATCTATCCTCTGTTCCAATCTTCTCCTGGATGATGTGTGTAACTGTTGACAGCTTTGGAGGTTAGCTAATCACCCTCTCTGCAGCTCTTAGCACGTTCACTGTGCCTTGTGATGGAATTACTAGGCCACCGTTGTTTTTCATGGTTAGGTGGTAGCTCTTGTCAAACGATGATGTATAGCATCTCTGGCACATCACACATATCACAGGATTCCTGAACTGGGAGCAGTTCAGGAATCATCAGCATCAAGGTGTTGATGTTAATGACGAATCCGATGACAACTACCTGCAAAAGAGAAGGTTTTCTAACTCTGATCATGGCAAAACAGGGAGCTTTAAATCTTTTTCCACGAGGATTGTGTCTATTCATGGTCTCAAACCGCCTGTATTGACAGGTTTGAGACCATCTATAAAGAAATATTGGAATTACAGGGTTTCATATGGTATCAGATAGTTGAAATCAACACTCATCTATTCAAAATTTACAGAGAACAGAGTACTCATTCAACATGTAAGCATACAAGTATTACTATTTGCTTCTATTCGTTCTCTCCATAGCACTGCTTTGTACTACAGCAAATTTCACACAATTACAACCAATAATATAATAATGCAACCACTAATAAAGTTCAATCTTACCTGTGCAAAGTAATTCCACAGAAAATACTCCGCCGATTTGGACAGCAATACACTGCACAGTGTTCAGGCATCTTCCTGCTTTGGTTGTTTACATTACAATGACCTACTCAAGATGGCAGCTGCATTTCTCGCGCCCCGGCTGCCAATGCAGCATTTGCTCTTTACTATGTCTATGGTCGGAAAGAAAAGAAAAAGACAGCTGATAAGAAAAAAAGCTGTGTTTCCCTGATTTTGGAGATGAAAATAGGGTCTGTTTTCAAAGTCTTGGTGAGCAGAAACATCCAATGTAGTCCATGACCTTGGAAAGCGGAAGAGAAAAGAAGTTGTATATCCATAAGGTCACAAATCCTTTTTGTGTGCTACCTCACAAAAATTGTAAAAACACATTCTACTTTTTCATTGTGTCAGATGGATTCGTTTGAATTTTAATGACAAAAAGAGTCAGTGAGAGAGTTCTTGTATTTTTGTACAGGGTGGAAGTCCCCACTAAGATGCGAGTTGAGCGCTGGTCCTTCAGCTTTTTTGAACTGCTAAATGACCTACGAGGCCGAGATGATTTCAAGATCTTCCTCAAGAAAGAGTTCAGTGGTAGGTTGCTAAGTGTTTTCTAATTTGTCTCAATCTTACTTATCAGTCTCTTGTGCTGGAACTGAACAATCAGCATTGCTGAGATGTAGTGTTTATTTCCAGCTTTCCACGGAAGTTTGCCTCTTCTGTGAATCGCTTACCCTCTATTCTAGGGCATAGAACATTTGCACACCATTACAACATATATGTCTCCACATCTGCTACAGCACATGTTTTACCTGGGAAAATTCTAAAGTGAGTTATTCTCTAAATGAAATTTTTGATTATTTTCTGTTCTATTTTACATTCACATTTATCAATTCACATGGGTGAATGAACACAAGGCCTCAAGACATTCACATTGAATGTGTAATGTCTGAAATAAGAGCTCTCCCTAGATCATACGCACAGCAAGGAAAATACTGAAACAAATCTGACATGAATTTATCATAGGTTCATAGGTATCATAGATCTATCAAATCTTCATATTCATGTAATGATTTGAATTGCCGTTATCAGGAAGGACCTTTGTATATAAATACATTTATATAGAATTATAGAAATATAGAATACATTTTAGATAAAAGTATAAATATAAGTAAATGTATAATTGTAAATATTTTTTTAAGTATAGGGAAAAAGCCAAGGTCAGAAATATATATTTTGAATAAAAAAAGGACCAAGGACCTTTCTGTTTCTGCACTTAATAATAATAATAATAATAACAACAATAACAATAATAATAATAATAATAATAATAATAATAATAATAATAATAATAATAATAATAATAATAATAATAATAATAATAACAATAATAATAACAACAACAACAATAATAACAATAATAACAATAATAATAATTGTGTGTGTGTGTAATCCAGGGGAGAACTTGGCTTTTTGGGAGGCAGCTGAAGAAATGAAATTGGGCACTGCATCTTCCATGTCATCAAAAGCGGAGACCATCTTCAAGTAAGACCAAATAAACTGTAAATAAATGATGTGTGTGTGTGTGTGTGTAATTATTACCCATTGTCAGATTCATATTGCTTTTACTCCCCCACCTACAACCGACAATTAGTTGCATTGAACAGTCATGGCTGAAAGTCCATTGTGTATTCCCTGCCTGGGCTCATTGGGCTCATCTGCTCTAGCAGACCCCGACAACATTGTTAAAGGGCTAAACAGCTTTTGAAAATGGATGGTTGGAAGATAAGTGTTTTACTGCAGGTGATCCAGTGGATAATTAGTATGTTTTTGGAATAAACAAAGTTGGATGGATAAATCTGAATTTTGAGAACATGAGGATTGAGACACACACACACACAAACACACACGCAGGTTTGATTCAAATGTTGAGCAGCTGTTATTGGTGACTTGCAGTGTGGGGTGTTGAGGCTTAACATCATGCTAATTAATCAGAGCTGATTGAGAAGTGTGTGTCAGCCATGCAGTGTAATGTGTGTTCAGGACGTTCCTGGCCCCTGGTGCGCCACGCTGGATCAACATTGATGGCAGGACAATGGGTCTTACAGTGAAAGGTCTGGAACATCCTCACCGTTATGTACTGGAGGCAGCTCAGACGCACGTCTTCCTCCTTATGAAAAAGGTGCGTCTTCATCTTGCTCAAGGAACAAATTTCATATGTAGTTCTATGCCCTCAAGGCTCTAGCTCATCTCCTACACAGTGCAAGACTGGGATTTCATTCAAATGTATTTATATCGTACATTTCACCCAATATAGGCTCAATCATAATCAACAATCATCAAACATCACAGCTGTGGAGCATTAGGCTGTTTGTTCCAGGGAGTTGACCAAACTTTCACCACATTTACTTTCTGCTTCGTTTGTCAGCAGTGATCATAATAAGATCAGATAAACATTTAAAATGTAAAAAAATATTATTTTTTGTTAAAAATCTTCAGATAAACTGTTTTCCAAAAAAATATTCAGTTTTTTGGATTTTTTTTTCTCATCCTAGTGAGTTTTGGGAAGTCCAACTTGAAGACAATGCATGGAGTTGTTATCATTGACTATGAGAGATATTTAGCTTTAAAAAATGCAATGCTGACAGTTTTACCCTTCTCACTAGCTTAATTGTTTATAATATCTCAGGGGAATATCCAAATGGGTGTAATGAGAATATACATGGTAGAATTCATTGAGCCTGGATTATGAGTAGCACCATGTAAAGATTGAACTGGGAAGGTGCTGGAACTGAACTCACATGATGTAAAATGATCAGGATGAGGGCTGTCAAAACACTATGACAACAATATCCTGACTCGCAGGGTGGAAGAGAACAAGGAAACACACCTGACACACCAATTTATATTACAGTTCAAGAATGTTCACACTATCCATCAATCATTTTTTGATAGTAGAGGAAAAGACCTTGGATGTTGTCTAGATCTGTGTCATATCATTTGAGTAATGAACTGAGGTCCTCTGCTGTCTCATATGCTTTTATTGGTACAGGATACTTTCTTCCGTTACCTCAAGTCACCAGTTTACAAGGACATTCAGAAGAAGGCACTGAATCCTGAACCTCATAACTTTAGGTTGGTGTGATCCCTTCTGCTTCTTACTGACATCTTATTGACATTAAACAATCACACAGCAAGTTCACAGCTGCGATAACAAAATTGGGTTGGGTCACACAGTAAATGGGTTTTAACTAGTGGTTAACCGTTTGACTGAAAAGGTAAAATCTTAGAGAAAAGTTTACAGTTGTGATAAGTTCATCATGTTTCTCTTTCCGCCTTAGTCCGGCACAACTGGAACAAAATTCTCAAAGCCGAAGCCCAGGCATTCATCCCATCATCCTCTGGCAGCAGGAGGAGGAGGAGAAGGCCAAGGCTGCTGCTGCATCTGCCCCCGTCGATGTGAAGGCGATGATGAGTAAAATTGACAGGAAGAAATAGAGGAGGGTTAGGGTTAGTGTTAGGGCTACAATGGAGGCATCTGTGCAGGGCTCTAAAGTACATAACATGCATAGTACCAACATAAGAACCAGTCCTGTGTTAAGCTGTGTATACTTTTGTTAATTTCACATACGGGTTTAATTTGCTCATCAGTGTCATTGCGACCAACCTTGTTCTATCTTGACAAATATTAAAAATGAAAAATATTCATTTTTTTATGGACATATTATTACAGGCCTCACATGAACAAGATGTGAAGTCCAGCGTTTTTGGCCAGAGCCTGTGCCTGGAGAGTGTAGGCCAGTACATGCCAGGATTTATAATTCAGTCTGTGGATTTCATTGATAAATCTGTGAAAAGGAATTTCATAACATAATAAGGAGTAAATATCATTGCTTACATATACCATGTCATAAAGACTTCAGGGGAAATATGCAAAACTCACTTTTTCATTGCTTTAGTATGTATATTTGCATCCAGAGTGCCTCCCCTTCAATGTAAGTTTCAACAAGAGTCAATGTTTAACAAACTGCTTTAGTCAGAAAATCTGTCTCTAAACAGGCTGTTGTGATTTCAGTAAATGAAATTGACCTCTTTGCTATGCAACAAGGAGGTCAATTTGCATAGTTCTACCCTTGCTGTCTGTACCTCAGCTGCAGTACCAAGGATCTGGCATTTTCTCATGCTCTCATTTGTGTGCAACAGCCTTACCCCTACAATGTCTATTGCAAAAGTCAAGCACTGGTCTGTTGCCATGTTTGTCTCGGACTTTATCTCAAACATGTACGGTTTCACTGCAGTTTGTTGTTCAGCAACCAGTTCTCTCCCACACTTAACTGTTGCCATGGTTATATGGTAGCGTCATGTCTTTTGCCCAACACGAAAAGGTGGGTGGGGCACGCAGAGCTCATTAGCATCTACAGGGGAAGGCACTAAAACTGAGCAATTAGAGCAGGTCTGTCAAACTGGTGTGTAAAAAAGCTGGCTGTGCTCAGTCTTTTGGTTTTTCTGACCAAAGTATCTTACTAACATTACTTTTAGACGTCAAGGAAGAATGTAAAAGGAGAAATGAGCATAGGTCTCCTGTAAGGTTTCCGTAAATGTGGTACATCGTATGACTCATTGACAAATTAAATGTATTCCATTTAAGTACGACACTTCTTGGAAATCCAAATACCATAGAACTATTTATTTAATGTTATGCATTAGCAGATGTAGATATGTCTACAGCCCATTGGCTTGACTAGTGACTTCTGTCTACGTGACGTAGTGAAATTTAAGATATATTTTTTTCTTGACATCACACAATCAGTGGAGATATCGCAGTGGATGAGTGTGGATTTATTTAGCACTGTAAAAAATATATAATAAATGCTAAAAATAAAGCCTGCTTCAGATTGTTCTGTATGTTTTTGTAATATAATTTCAATCCGACAACTCAGTTGGAATGATGGGTCCTAATCGGCAGTTTCTCTCAAAAAAGGGTCAGAGCAGGCACCTACTCTGATATTGGATGTTTGATTCTATGGGAATTCCACTATTTAGATAAATGACAATGGGTTTACTGTACCATCTGTTTGAGAAAAATGCCATTTTCTGTGGCTCGGGGGGAATCTTAGTCTCTTCTTGGGGATGTACAGATAAATGAAAAGGCATAGTTAGACAGACTGATAAACTGACAGCAAAACACACTTGATAGCACCTATGAGGCCTTTAATCAGCATAACTTTTTTGATATTTTATATTTCTTATGTGTTGTCACCACTACTTTCTTCTGACTGGCATCTGGATTGCCTCTGAGAATGATACTTAAATTTCCTCTAGGGGATAAATACATTACCAAGCTTTGTTCATCTTTGCCAGTATGATATACTCACAGAGATACCACATAAATGTATGTAATGTGTATACACTGAAATTTATATTTACACATCTGTATTGTCTGTTTTTCACAAAATCAATATTTTGAACAAATAAGCATGCAAGCAAAACAAATAAAGTCACACCAGATACATTCCTGAAAAGGCCAGAATTATATTTACTAGTGGTGTTATTTTTACAAAATATCTGCACAGAAGTGTGAGTGTGCGGGGGAAGAAGAGGTTATTTGGACATGCCCGACAACCAGCTGAGTTTAAATAACGAGGGAGACACTGTGTCTTCTGTGTCGTGGTCAGCAAGCTGTCTGAACAGGCTGCCTGGCTGGAATCTGTCAGTGCCGTCTGTGTTGGAGGGAGGAGGCTGCTGGGGGAAGCAGAAAACCACAGCTTTACTGAAGCTTCTCTGTCATTTCAGTTTTTCATGAGACATGCAAACATACAGCACTACAGTCAACCAAGCCAGGTATGCCTGGGTCAGTGAGAGCCTTGCAAGAAGCAAGATTCAGGACAATTCAGTACTCCCATCTGTAGGTTACAGTGACCAAAGTGCTTAGTTGAAAATAAAGGTCTCAAAATCAAAAAGTACAAGCAAAAAACAAAAAAAGGATCATTTGCTCTGGAAAGAAAAGAGTCCTCTATGGCAACAAGAACACACAAAACTGTCAATTATACAAGTATTAGTTCCTGCATTGCCCTCAGTGTGCACAAAAGCAAGAAAGCATACATCAAAAATACCAAGTTGTTGCATGAAGACAGCAAACATCAAACATATCACCAGTGGTGGAGCGTCAGGGCCTGCAAGGCCTTCTCTGCAGGCTTAAAATATAGATATTTGTGATTTGGCTGCAGAAATACTTGCAAGGCTACTTTCAAGACAGACCTTATAAGAGAAGCTAGCTCTTGTGAGACGAGGTTGGCCACCCCCGAGCTAACTAACCCGTTCCAGGCAAGGAAAGGGTTTGGGTGCCACTTCCAGTCAAGTACAGTGAAGAAAATAAGTATTTGAACACCCCCCTATTTTGCTATTTCTCCTACTTAGAAATCATGGAGGGGTCTGAAATTTTCATCGTAGGTGCATGTCCACTGTGAGAGAGATAAACTAAAAAGAAAAACCCAGAAATCACAATGCATGATTTTTTAACGATTTATTTGTGTGATACAGCTGCAAATAAGTATTTGAACACCTGTGTATCATCTAGAATTCTGACCCTGAAAGACCTGTTAGTCCGTCCATTAGAAGTCCACCTGCACTCCATGTATCATCCTGAATCAGATGCACCTGTTTGAGGATGTTGGCTGCATAAAGACACCTGTCCACCCCAGACAATCAGTAAGACTTTAACTTGTAACATGGCAAAGACCAAAGAGCTGTCCAATGACACCAGACAGAAAATTGTACACCTGGCTGGAAAGGGCAACGGAGCAATTGCCAAGCAGCTTGGTGAAAAAAGGTCCACTGTTGGAGCAATCATTAGAAAATGGAAGAAGCTAAACATGACGGTCAATCTCAAACGGAGTGGAGCCCCATGCAAGATATCACCTCGTGGGGTCTCAATGATTGTAAGAAAGGTGAGGAATCAGCCCGGAACTACACGACAGGAGTTGGTCAATGACCTGAAAAGAGCTGGGACCACCGTTTCCAAGGTTACTGTAGGTAATACACTAAGACGTCATGATTTGAAATCATGCATGGCACGAAAGGTTCCCCTGCTTAAACCAGCACATGTCAAGGCCCGTCTTAAGTTTGCATATGACCATTTGGATGATACAGAGGAGTCATGGGAGAAAGTTATGTGGTCAGATGAGACCAAAATAGAACTTTTTGGTCATAATTCCACTAAGCGTGTTTGGAGAAAGAAGAATGCAGAGTACAATCCGAAGAACACCATCCCTGCTGTGAAGCATGGGGGTGGTAGCATCATGCTTTGGGGGTGTTTTTCTGCACATGGGACAGGACGACTGCACGGCATTAAAGAGAGGATGACTGGGGCCGTGTATTGTGAGATTTTGGGTAACAACCTCCTTCCCTCAGCCAGAGCATTGACGATGGGTCGTGGCTGGGTCTTCCAACACGACAACGACCCGAAGCACACAGCCAGGAAAACCAAGGAGTGGCTCCGTAAGAAGCATATCAAGGTTCTAGCATGGCCCAGCCAGTCTCCAGACTTGAACCCAATCGAAAATCTTTGGAGGGAGCTCAAACTCCGTGCTTCTCAGCGACAGCCCAGAAACCTGACTGATCTAGAGAAGATCTGTGTGGAGGAGTGGGCCAAGATCCCTCCTGCAGTGTGTGCAAACCTGGTGAAATACTACAGGAAACGTTTGACCTCTGTAATAGCAAACAAAGGCTACTGTACCAAATATTAACATTCATTTTCTCAGGTGTTCAAATACTTATTTGCAGCTATATCACACAAATAAATCATCAAAAAATCATGCATTGTGATTTCTGGATTTTTCTTTTTAGTTTATCTCTCTCACAGTGGACATGCACCTACGATGAAAATTTCAGACCCCTCCATGATTTCTAAGTGGGAGAAATAGCAAAATAGGGGGGTGTTCAAATACTTATTTTCTTCACTGTAACTATGAGCGGTCCCCTGGCTTACAGCTTTCAAGGTATGCTGCAAATTGTTTTGCTGGGAATGCCTTTTGTTCGGTATTTGAAGCAAGACTAGATGTGCGAACTTAAATTGTTTATCCAAGGCAGCAACAAGATACCAAAGCACATTTGAACACTTGCACGCTATAGTGCTTTTAAAAACTTTTGGGGACAACAGAGTGGATACACAGCTCAACGAAGAGGTGTGCAGGGAAAGTTTTGTGAGTTTGACAGTAGTGACAGTATAGTGATAAGTTTTTACTGCTGATGCAGGTTTATTGATTTTTAAATGCTCTGGAAAATAGCCCATGTTGTGCGCGATTGAGATGATGCATGACTGTGCGTCAAATGCCTAACTGTCTTTCTGTATATAATTTCTTCAGCCGTGGTGTCATGAATGATGGTATTATGAGGGCTATTTATTCAAGTTGAAATAAATAGGACATCACTAAAGGCCTTTGTGTGAAATGCACGGCCCACCACTGCATGCCACCAACCAATTAACAATATGCAATGGTCACAAGCTGATCTAACATTTATTTATTCATTTCATTTCATGTTATTTTATCAGAGTTCACATTGCACTATTCTTTATATTTCAATATTTTACAATAATTCAAGTACTTGAATTGTTTAAAAGTAAAAGTTTTCATAAAATGGTCAGTATTACAACTGTTGATATCTTAATTATAACTATTGGGTTATAGTTAAGACAAGTAAAGGACTGATAATAATACACTCATTCATGGCCACACTAGGATAGTATACAACAGAATATGCCTTTAATCATCCCACAATGGGGACATTTCACATTAGCACGTCTCGAAGTGGCACTTCAAAAGACAGAAGTACTGCTTAGTCGTAAGTCTTAACACCAGTGACTTAAGACAGTGATGCATGTTTCTCATTTCAGGTAGGATCAGCAAGTTTCTAAAAAGATCAGCCTCCTGGATGGACAGCTTGATCAGTGAGAAGTGGGCAGAACATCAGTCTTCACCTTAAATCCACCAACAGTCACTCCATTATACATTATGCATTGCAAATGCAGCACTACTGATAGCACATCAAACACACACACAAACACCGTCACATTGTGATCAACTTGCCTTTGTTTCTTTCACTCAAAATGCTGGGAAAGCAGAGGGTGCAACAGACAACATTATGCAGGGATGGAAAAAATAAGGACAGAGAAGTTACGACATGTAAATCAATGATTAAGCTGTATCTAGCTGTGACACTCACCAGCTCTTGAGCAGTCTCCGAGATCTGTGATGCCGACTTAGATTTACGTGCATTGGACATGCTAAGGGGCAGCAACCCAAACCTGCAAGGGACACAGCCCATAATGGTGGAATTCCACAAACACACTTTTTTCAATGAGGACTTCAAATAAGAAAAAAACAATACAAATTATAGTTGACATTTGAGATTTTACTATTGCATTCAGTTGAATTGAGGGACAAAGATGAATAAGTATTTCAAAGTTGCAAAGAAATAAAACAGAAACAAGAGGTCCCTTCCATCTGTCTGCACTCAGCAAAATATATTTTGTGAAGGAGGCTGAAACTAACAGCACACAGGACTAATTGTTTCTTAAACTGTAACTCAGAGTGATAGCTGAACTCATCCTCACTTTTATTTGTATCGAAACAATCACAAAAGTCACAACAACATGAAACAAACTCAGTTTGTGGATGGTTTGTGTTTTTTTGTGGTTTCCTAAGCTCTTCATAGAAATGTCACACAATACCAACATCTCAGAACATTCCCTCTTCCTCTGTCAGTACTCGGACATGGATTGGTCAGTATCACTTGTGTATGTCTACGCAACCCCTGTCGATGTCCCTAAAACAACTGAATTGTGCTGACATGATGTCTGACCTGATCTGGCTGCTGGCCAGTGGCAGGATGTTGTGTGGCTCCTGGGAGTTGACAATGCTTCCCCGTGAAACATACAGCTTCTCTGAACCTGTCAGTAGCCCCAACAACACCTGAAACATAAAGTCAGATCAGCCTGGGAGAAACTCCATTCCACACACAGCCACTCTAAAAGGCATAACACACAGGCCTCATCATAACATTGTTTCAGACTAAAGAAATTGGGAGCTCTGAGTTAGTGAGGGGGTGCTGACTGTACCGAGGTCCTCTGAGACAGACGGTTGAGGTTGGAGTTGAGGGGAGGTGTGAACACATCCAAGTCAAATGGGTCAATGAAACCCTCCAACCAGTCACACACTTCGTGGAATCTGGAAGACAAACTATTACCACTGGGATTGAAACATCATACATGGGATCATACATGGAATGTGTACATATTGTTGCTCACTGTAAAGTGCCTTGAGATAACGTCTGTTATGAATTGGCACTTAAAATAAGTTGAGTATATCTTAAGAGACACTCAGCTAAATGTGCCTTGCTTATCCAATCAAGTCAACAGAACTAAATGCAGAGGTAAAAGATATCGGAGAGATGCTGATTTGACAAGCTATTTCCTGAGGTGGTTTGGCAAAATATGACTACCAACATTTTCTAGTGTAAAGTCAAATGCACAGGCAGGTGTCTGACATAAAATGCTTTGGTCATGTTATTGTCATGTTATTATCATGAATAAAAACAGAAACAACATATTAGATCTATAAGAGGACAGATCACAAAGTCAGTCACATATCTGTATAAATCACAGAATATATTACGTTGTAAGGCACAACATAAAATGTGTTGTTTACTTTTATTTCTTTATACACTCACCGGCCACTTTATTAGGTACACCTGTCCAACTGCTCGTTAACACTTAATTTCTAATCAGCCAATCACAACTCAGTGCATTTAGGCATGTAGACATGGTCAAGACAATCTCCTGCAGTTCAAACGGGGCTACAATTTGCACAAGCTCATCGAAATTGGACAATAGAAGATTGGAAAAACGTTGCCTGGTCTGATGAGTCTCAATTTCTGCTGCGACATTTGGATGGTAGGGTCAGAATTTGGCTTCAACAACATGAAAGCATGGATCCATCCTGTCTTGTATCAACGGTTCAGGCTGGTGGTGGTGCTGTAATGGTGTGGAGAATATTTTCTTGGCACTCTTTGGGCCCCTTGGTACCAATTGAGCATCGTTGCAACGCCACAGCCTACCTGAGTATTGTTGTTGACCATGTCCATCCCTTTATGACCACAATGTACCTAACTTCTTATGGCTACTTTCAGCAGGATAATGCACCATGTCATAAAGCTGGAATCATCTCAGACTGGTTTCGTGACAATGAGTTCACTGTACTCAAATGGCCTCCACAGCCACCAGATCTCAATCCAATAGAGCATCTTTGAGATGTGGTGGAACGGGAGATTCGCATCATGGATGTGCAGCCGACAAATCTGCGGCAACTGTGTGATGCCATCATGTCAATATGGACCAAACTCTCTGAGGAATGCTTCCAGCACCTTGTTGAATCTATGCCACGAAGAATTGAGGCAGTTCTGAAGGCAAAAGGGGGTCCAACCTGTTACTAGCATGGTGTACCTATGAAAGTGGCCGGTGAGTGTATATCATCTGTGTCGGAGTGCGTGCCTCGATGTATAAAACACTTAAGTCCTCCTACAAAAATAAGTCAATCAAATGATAAATAAGGCTGGTTACTATGAACATACTAATCCACTGTTTATGAAATCCCATGTTATGAAATTTAACTTTTTACTAAACAATAATTCAAATACCTGTATAGAGCAAAATTAAAGTCACTCCCTACCTGTTAAACAAAAAGCTAAAAAGACAATAAAAGGGATTATATCTCGTTTCGGAGACAAACTATGGAATGAAACTAATGCTTTTGTGAGTGTCAGTGCTTAAAAAAGGAGAGGAGTTCTGATGTCTGTTACTGCTAGCAAGTTGGAAAAACCATATGAATGCCACCAGGAACATATCAAAGATCGTCAGTTTACTCAGGTGTGAAGGTGTTAATACAATTGGTTTGACTTAATAAATAGATTTCCATTATCAACTTAGCTAGGTTGGATGAAGTGAACACATATAGATGAATGGTCAATGGACTGGTTATTCTATTGCCCTTTTTACATCATTCAATAAAAGACAGCAAAAGCATCCTGCAGCAGTACCTTCAAACCACCTGAGCTGCTGAGAAACCCAGGGGCCCACATATTCAATCTAGCATGTGATGAAGCTGAGACACAGGCTGTTACCTGGGGTCTTGGTGTGATCGAGAGCTCTTGCTTTCTTCCAGTCTGCTGCTCAGCGTGGTGTTGAGGTAACGAAGGTCAAACAACAGCTGCAAAGCCCTGTTCTGGGTCATGGGGAATGCACCATTCTTGAGGAGGGGGAAACAAAGTGAAGGAGCTCAGGAAGATAATCCCAGAGATGCTGACCAACAGAAAACTTCCATTTCCCTCTTTTTTTCTGTCCTATAAGCATTGTACATCAAGGTCTGAAAAGGTTCTTGACTTAAGGCCCGGGTTTACAATATTCTTTTTGTATTGATTTGTATGTTTTTGTATTGTATTTTAGATTCATCTGTATAGTCATTTATTCAGTATTATTTTGTATTCATATACTCATGTTATAGTTAGTTTATACTCATTGGTAGTAAGCTACTATTTGAATATTCTCATATGATGAACCGTGGTATTCTTAAATTAGGCTAGGTACTCAGGATGTGTATGGATTAAAGCATCTGCTTATGCATTATATGTGAATTAGTGTGCTTATGCGATACAATATAATGTCTTGTGCAGCTGATGAGTACATGTCCAGAAGCATGCAGACAAGATAAGGTGCCTTTGTGAGGCATGGGCAGCAAGATACAGGTTGACCCCGGACCTGCAGAAACTATGCTGACAAGAGTTATTTATGGCTATGAAAGTATTTTCTCTACCTTGTGTGGCAAATAAGTAAGGTAGGGTGAAACCTTGAATCAGATGTGGCTCGAATTGTTGACATGTGAGGACTTTTTACACAGAAAACAGGATGAACTTTCCCCTGAACATCTAGCAGGTTCAAAAATGCCACACCCGGGCAGTCGAGTCAGGTGTAACGACCAAGCTGGGGAGGGGAATGCCTTGGGGAGATCAGCAGTGGACCCTGGCATACGTATTCAAACATAGGAGAAGAGGACGGTCAGACTTCTCAAACTGAGACTGTTACCGTTACTGGGAAAGGGAGACTGCCCCAGAACTCTGGATGATAATTCCCTTTTGCTGTACTCTTATATTTCAGAATAAATTTGGAAAACTGAGACCAAAAGAATTCTTCTCCTATTGCTTCATTAAAGAACATGCAGGACTGATTGAAAGTCCAACATTACCCATTTTGTAAACAGCGTGTCAGGCTAAATGAAATCAGCCGAAAATGAGCCGAAAGTCAATCACAGGACACGTAATGATGCCCGTTAGTCATTTACCCAGCACCAGCGGCTGATGATTGGTCAGAGTCAATTGCCCTGTGGGCTTATTGAAGTTAGCTCATACAGGGCAGGATACGTTAACTGAAGTATTTGCCTGGCACCAGCCAGCTCCTGATTGGTCGGAACCGATCGGCCTGTGGGCTTAATGAAGTTAGCCCATACAGTCAGCAAATAGCAAGGGCAGGAAATTATATCTGTCAATTATGTAGACCCAAAAAATCAATAGGAGCAGATTTGATCCGCCCGGGCAAATATTGGTGAATCCCCTACTAATTCGTGTCACTTCTGATGTCCTTCCATCGACCAAAAAACCTAACCTGTGGCTAGGCCTGTCATGCCCACTATGTTCACCAAACAATGCAGATGACCTGAAGGGTCTATCAGGGGCTATCAAAGCAACCTGTGAATCAAATGTGAATGTGAAGCAAATGTGAATCTCTGATTTCGGCGAGTGGCCAAAAATACACTTGCCTGATGAGTATATGTATTTAACTGAGATATAGAAAATTACGAGCTAATAAGGTACTGGATGCCTACGAATACATTGTCTGTGGTCAGGTAGCGAACATCAGATACCATGACACAGATTCTGAATTCTGTGGCCGGCTGGCCGGCAATGGAGTAGGCAGCACAGGCAACATGCTTTGCTTAATTTCAGGTTAAAAAACTTTTTTTAGGCACCAACTAAAAACCGCTACACATCGCTCTGAGCAAATTCTTTTTCAACACACATTATTTTTATTGGGATACCGTAGTGTAAATGCCCTACAACTTGAGGAAATTCGACTTTAAAAAAAAGGAGCCAATGCTACTAGGCCCAAAGCCTCAAGCCCGAGTGATTCACCATCCAGGTGTGACACACCTGAGCCTGAAGACCAAGCAGAAATCCTCATGGAACTGAAAATGGACATTGCTATGACGCTCAGGTCGGAGCTCAAGCTATTCTGGCTGACGATCTTCAAAACATCCGAAGCTACTGGCAGTAAGAATGGAGATAGCAAACAACACTGCGGCTATTTGCGCCGACATGGAGGTGAACAGTGGTACATATGGAGCAGGGGATCTCATCATGCTCAGACGACGTGACACTCAGACGACACTAAAGGGGGGAAACTCGAGACAGAAGTTGGTAACCTGCAGAAGATGCGTCTTGATATGGAGAGAAGAATGAGGCCCTCCAACATCCATATACTATATGTCCCAGAAACTCCAGGCTTACCAGGCACACCGACAGCTGTCTCCAAACTACTAAAAGAAGTGCTGATAATTGGCAAAGATGTCCTGATCGATTGGTCCCACAGGGGACTACTAGAGGGCTACAGCCAAAAAGCCAAGACGATAGACCCCCTGTCCACTATTACCAGGATTGTGCAGACATCCTCCACCACGCCAAGGAGTCGGGGCGTTTCGGTTCAAAGGGACGGTCATCTCCATCTTCCCTGAGTATCCCCCCAGCGTTGTGCAGAAAGGTCGGCCTTCAGCGAGGTGAGACGACCACTTCAAGGGCAAGATGGTGTTAAATACGGTCTACTCTACCCAGCACGGCTAAAGTTTCAAAACACCAGAGAAGCCATGGTTTACGCGAAAAGCAGCATTCCATTGTGATCTTCAGCAGACTAACTGACTTGAAATGAGTAAGAATATGTAAATTCTACGTTTGAATGAGGTTGGTGATGTCCATTCTGTCACGCAAACACATCACCTTGACGGTTACAGAGCCAAATGGCCCCATTTTGTTCCAGATGAAGAAGTAGTGAGCACATACGTATCAAAACAAAGCAGGTTTTTCACTCTTATTTTTGTTTACGATAGATATAACAATTTGATTACGACTGCATTGTGCCTCTATTAGTATAATTTCATTCTGTATATGCTCAGCAAGAAATCACCTTTTTTTTAAATATTGAACGGTGTTCTACAGCAGAGCATGTTCTTTGAGAACTGCTAGTGCATCCTCACACAATCACTTAAATGTGTAGATACTATTGCAAGGGGTTTGGGAATCACCTTCCTTCTCCTTCAGGTGAGGGTTGGGGAATTACTGTTTTTTTCCTTTTTTATCTTTTTATCTTTTGCTTCATTGCTCATGCTTATCTATCTTTTAAAGGTCCTTTTAAAACTTTTGAAAGCACAAATACAGGCGGACTTAATACACTGCTAAGCTTTCTCTTTTGTGAGTATGGCTAAGGCTAACACAGATTTCTCCAACAAATTAACCAATTGTGACGCAGCCTTTATAGGTCAGAATGTTTAAATGTTTAAATCATCCCACTAAATGAAAGAAAGTATTGACTCCTTTGAGGAAATTAATCGAGAGGAGCCAGCTGAGGTGGCTCGGGCATCTGTATCGGAGGGAGGTGTTCCAGGCATGTCCCACCAGGAGGAGACCCAGAGGAGGACCCAGGACATGCTGGAGTGACTATGTCACCCGGCTGGCCTGGGAACACCTCGGGATCCTCCTGGAAGAGCTGGAGGAAGTGTCCAGGGAGAGGGAGGACTGGACGTCCCTGCTCAGACTGCTGCCCCCGTGACCCGGCCCCGGATAAGCGGGAAAAAGATGAATGGATGGATGGGCCTTCTTTCACTAATAAGAAAGTGTGACTACCAAGCCTTTGTTATCTCAGACCACACCATGCTCTATTCGAGTCAATTTTTTGGAAAATAAATATTGTCACAATTAATAACCAAACTGCAGCTGAGTTAGACAAACATTTTCTATACAGGAACTTATGAATATCAACTCATGCAAGCTGGAAAGTCTTCCTCTTCCTCTATGTGAGAAGCAACCATCTCCCTTATTCCTAAAAAAGACAAAAACCCTCTAAATTGTGGCTAATAATGCCTCATCTCACTACTAAATGTAGACAGCAAATTCTTTCCAAAATGCAGGGCCTGCCGCTTAGAAACAGTCTTGCTCTCAATTATAGCGGACGAACAAACTGGCTTTATTAAAGGTTGTCACTCCTTTTTTAACATAAGACGCCTATTTAATATTCTTAATGGTCCTACTCCACCTGACATTCCAGAAATATTATTATCGCTTGATGCTGAGAAGGCGTTTGATTGGGTGGAGTGGCATTATCTCTTTTACACTTTGAAACAATTTGGTTTTGGTGAAAGATTTATGTCTTGGATGAAAAATCTGTTCTCTTCGTCACTTGCAGCTCTGCAAACAAAAAATAACCTCTCCTTTTACTTCCCTCTCTATCGTGGCACCCGGCAGGGTTGTCCTCTGTCGCCACTCCTGTTTGATATTGCGACTGAGCCACTGGCGTCAGCATAAAGTGGCAAAACCACAATTAAGGGAATACAGAGATATGACTCAAATAATGTGTCCTTATATGCTGATGACATGCTTTTATTTCTGTCTCATCCTTTAACTAGTCTACCAAATACTCTTGACTTCCTTGAAGAATTCAGCAAAATATTAGGATACAAAATTAATCTACAAAAGTCTGAAATTATGCCAGTGAGCAAATTGATTTTGGTTTATTCCCGTTTAAAGTCAGTCCACAAAAAATTAAATATTTAGGAACTGGATAATGCATGTCTTTAAAGATGTATTCAAAGCAAATTCTTAACCACTATTTACTAATCTCAAGCGAGATATGGAACGCTGGAGTTTACTCCCCCTGTTACAAGGAGGCAGAATTAACATAATTAAGATGAATGTGTTGCCTAAATTCCTGTACGTATTTCAATGCATTCCCCTGCATCTATCTAAATCGTTTTTTATGTCAGTGGACAACTTAGTATCGAGATTCGTATGGAACAAGAAAACTCCCGTATATGGAAAAGGAGTTTCTGTATTCGTGAGTATGGAGGATTATCGCTTCCTAATTTCCAGCATATTACTGGACTGTCAATATTAGATCTGGGCTGTCAATATTAGATCTATGCTGTTTTGGAAAGGGTCTCCATCTGGTGATATTACACCTGCGTGGTTACAGCCACCCAATACTCTCCTAAATTCAATTCTGAAACTTCAGGCTCCAAAGGAAATATTGGGAAGATGTATTCTTTACTAAATACATACAATTTGTAGCCTTTGACAGCATCAGAGACTCAATGGGAGGATGATTTTGGGTTTGAACTTTCTGAGGAGATATGGAAGAGAGCTTTAGATGGAATACGTTCCTCTTCCATCTGCCTATGACATGCAGTTATCCAATTCAAGGTCATGCATCACCTTCACTGGTTTAAAGTGAGACTAGCAAAGTTTACACCTAGTATCGACCCCATTTGTGGTCGATGCAAGCAAGCACCAGCCACCCTTTTGCATATGTTCTGGTTTTGTTCAAAACTGGACAATTTCTGGAAGCCAATATTTAAGAATTTTTCAGATGCTCGACACGTATCTATTGAATATTCTGCATATTCTAATTACTAATATATTGTGGAGGACACTTGAATGTTTCTCATCCCCAAAGGGTTAAACAGTTTCGAGGTTCAGTCTTTCTGCCGCAGAGAGGACGGACAAGCTGCTGAGGGAGAGGAGGAATGTGCTTCTTCCACCAGCATTTTATTGGCAAAGCTTGGCACTGCGTTCCCCCTCGTGCATTTACTGCACAGGGAAAGGCCAAAGCCAGTGCTCAGTAGCAGCTGTGGGCGTTGGTGAGCTAGAGGACACTACCCATGACTGCTACCCCGTTCCGCACATTCAGAATTTTTCGGTTCACCTAGCGGGCTCGACGGTTTTGGTGCGCAGTTACCACCAGGTTCCAGTGCACGCAGAGGACATACCCAAGACTGCGGTCATTACGCCATTCGGGCTTTTTGAATTTTTGCGCATGCTGAAGGGGGCGCCACAAACGTTTCAGAGGCTGATGGATTCAGCGGATTATGCAACCTCTCATTTGTGTTTGTCTACCTTGATGCACCCATCGCACCTCAGGCAGGTTTTTCAGTGCCTAAATGAGAATGGCCCGATCGTCAATCTGGCGAAGTGCCAGTTTGGACTGCCGGTGATTGATTTCCTGGGCCACCGCATTTCAACAGAGGGCGCAGTTCCTTTGCCTTCTAAGGTGCAGGAAGTAGCGGATTTGCCCCGCCCAGTCTCTGTGAAGGCACTACAGGAGTTTCTGGGCATGGTGAACTTTTACAACTGTTTCATCCCATACGCGGCCCTACTCCTGCAGCCACTTTACGAGGCCCTGAGGTTGAAGAAGGCCAAAGACCAGGTGTACTGGAAACCTGAACGGGTCCAGGCGTTTGACGGGGCCAAGTCCGCCCTGGCTGACGCAACACTCCTGGTGCATCCAGACCCCGCTGTGGCGATCGCCCCAACCACCGAAGCATCAGACATAGCAGTTGAGGCAGTTGTGGAGCAGCATGTGGCTGGTGCGTGGCAGCCACTCGCACAGCAATTTCGACCGGGAAATGCTGGCATTACCTGGCGGTGCGCCATTTCCGTTTCTTTCTCGAAGGACGCTCTTTCATGGCCTATGTGGAGCATAAGCCGTTGACATTTGTGATGGCAAAGGTGACCAAGCTGTGGTCCGCATTCCAGCAGTGCCATTTAGCAGCCGTATCCGAGTTCACGACAGACATTCAGCATGTGGCTGGAAAGGCCGACACGGTTGCTGACTGTCTGTCGTGGGTGTTGGTGTGTCCGGGGCACCTTGGGGTGGATTTTTCTGTCATGGCCGCTGACCAGCCTGGCGATCCTGACATCCTTGCCATTAGGTCCGGTGGTGCGGGCCTTAAGTTCGTGGCTGCAGTGGTACAGGAGGGTGGTCCGGCTCTTCTCTGCTATGTCTCTACTGGTCGACCCTGTCCTGCGCCGTCAAGGTTTTGACTTTGTTCACTCCCTCTCACATCCAGGGGTCTGTGCATCTGTTAAATTGGTCAGATCCAAGTTTGTCTGGCCTGGCCTCCACAAGTCAGTCAAGAAGTGGGCAGCAGCGTGCGTGGCATGCCAGCGTGCTAAGGTTCACCATCACACCAAAGCCCCCCTTGAACCGTTTGCGATTCCAACCACGCGTTTCAACCACGTACATGTGGACTTGGTGGGTCCTTTGCCTCCCTCACAGAGGTTTATGCACCTACTGACTGTTGTGGATCGTACCACCAGGTGGCCAGAGGCGGTTCCCTTAGCCTCCACAACTTCCGCAGATGTTGCGCATGCATTGTTTTTGGCTTGGGTGTCCCAATTTGGTACTCTGTCCGACATCACCTCCGACAGGAGGTTTCGGAGCTCTGGTCAGTTCGTTTCAGAGCTCTGGTCACCCACTTCGTGTCCCAGGTGAGTTTTTGCCTGTGAGTCCGGCCCCACAATTGCACCCTGCACAGCGTCTGTTTTCGTCCGAGTCTATGGTCGCTCCGACGCCTGCCCACCACTGTTTCCTGCCGTCCTTCATGCCTGTAGAACTTGCAACAGGTCGTTTTGTCTTTCTGCGGGATGACGCGCACCGGTCGCCCTTTCAGGGCCCTCACCGGCCCATTTGGGGTCCTCGAAAGGGACCTGCCTTTTTTCTTCCCAGATGCACTACTCGACAGGTTCCCGGCTTGATTGCGAATCAGGGGTGGCACAACCGCTATGGCAGGCTGGTCAAGCCTCCTATCAGATATTGACTTTTCACCTGCGGTCCCCTCCGGGTGTTCAGTGGAGGGGTTGTCTGGAGGTCACTTGAATGTTTCTCAACCCCAAAAGGTTAAACAGTTAAGGGGCGTGGTCAAGTGCGCAGCGTTTTGGCGCACTTCTATTCTTCTGCCACTCTGTTCCTGTAACTGAAATATTAAAGAGCTAAACTGACTTTTGCCTATGGATGTGTCCTTCATCCTGCCACAATATAATATTAATATTATTCTAATATTACTGCCATGTTTGGAATAATCCCTCAAGATCTCCCCTGAACTGCCAGAAGGCACAGAACATGATTGCTTTTGCATCTATTATAGCTGGGCGATTAAAACTTTTTAAGAGGAAGGAGAAACTTCCCCCAACCTTTAAATGTGGATCAATGATCTTTTACACCATTTGGTATTAGAGAAGTTTCGCTATTCTACAAGAGGATGTATTCAAAAATTTGATGCTACATGGAAACCTTTTCTTAGTTATATAGAGAATTAAGATGCCACTAATATTGGTTTTCTCTAGGTGTATAATCTGCATTGTACTAATCCTGTATTGTGTATTATCTTCTCCCTCTCTCTTTTTTATTTTTTTATTCTATTTTATTTTTTCTAAAACATATTAATCACGCCGTTTTGTTTTGTCTGAATTAATTATTATTTCTATTATTCTATCTGTATCACTTTTACGATGTAAATGGTCGCATACCAGTACATTATTACTGTTACAGGGATGGGCGGGTGGGGGGTTGGGGATGAGGGTGTTTTTTATATCTGTGTAATTTTTGATAATACATGTTCTTGTAGCTGTACATTATCTTTCAATGCACAAATATAAATAAAAAGTGCAAAAAAAAAAAAGTTGCTGCGGGATGAATTCTGATTGTTCCACTGCTGGGAGACAGCACAGCATGAGGGGGGTGTGGCAGTCAGCGGCTGCAGCTGCTGTGGAAATCAGAGACTCGGGGCCAGGGGCACAGAGAGACTCTGGATCGTGGCGACTAGACATTTTAATGGAGGAATTGCTATTTCAACTTTTCTCTCAATGTTTTTGTCTCTCTCATTCAAAATGAATGGGGAACAATGACAATTCCGTTGCCACTCTTGCACGCACAGCTTTTTGATGATGTCGGTTGGAAAAGGGTCTATACTTCCTAGGCAGTGCCACACACTGATCACATGCCTGCCACGGCGCATTGATGAACCAATTCATACAAAAGGAGGCCAATGTTTTGAGTGCATATATATGAACATATTTTTCAGAAGCCAGACGTGTGGTTTAAACATCCTTTTTCTTATAAGTCTTATGTGATATTCAAATTTTCTGAGACACTGAATTTTAGGTTTTCATTATCTGTAGCAGGGTTGACCAAAATGGGGCCAGCTTAACAAGTGCCTGCAACACATCTGATCAGTGATTGGTTGCATCAACTGCTGGCAAAAATTGCAGAGATGGTTAATATGGTGTCAGATTACAAAAAAAAGAAAAGGACTTTTCTCTCTCTTCCTTGTGCTGACAGCTGATCCAGAAGCGTGCCTCACGGCTGCGCATGTGCGCATCCTTTGTGCAAAATGAGACCCCTGTTGGACCACGGGCCCTATGCACTGTGCGTGTTCTGCGTGTAGGTGGGGGTGTAAGCCTTAATCATCAATATTACAAGAAATAAAAGCCTGAAATATATATATACTATATGTGTAATGAATCTATATAAAAGAAGTTTAACTTTCTAAAATTACTGAAAATTTTTTTTTACTGGTCTTCCCTGAATGTCTTTAATACATTAAAGGACACTTGCTTTAAAATGTTTTATATGGCTTCGTTTATACGTATATTACAGCACTTCTATTCTGCAAGTCCACCCAATTACATGAAGTAGGAACAAAAAGAAACTTGTGTGCACCGTGTCCATTGCAGGTTATCTCTCAGAAAGCAATAATTGTAAGTGTAAGTGTGTTAGTCAGGTTTAACTTTATTTATATAACACCTTTAACCAAGGAGCTTTACAATTACAGACAATACAACTGCAACTGTCAGAATAAAACAATTGGTAAATTTGGAGAGTTAAAGCCAAGAAGAAAAGGTGGATTTTTAGCAGGGGTTTAACATTTTCAAGAGTTGGAGCTGTTCTTATACAGAATAGCAAATTATGCCAAAGCTTTGGGGAAGCAACTGCAGAAGCTTGATCACCTCTTGTTTTCGGCGAAGTGATAGGTATTTTGAGGAAGGACTGGTGAGCTAACCGTGTTGTTTGAATGTCAATAATAAAATCTTGAAGCTTATCCTGATGAACAGGATTTTAGTGCCTTTCAACGAGCTGTCTCAGTGCTATGAAGCCGTTTGAAACCTGATTGAAATTTTTCATTGATACCATATGGGCCTACACACCCCAGTCTGTTGAAATTTTCTCAAGAACTTTGGGCAGAAACAGCAATTTAGAAATAGGCCTTAAGTTGGATAGTACAGTGGGTCGATGTAAATATACTGTGTGTGTGTGTGTGTGTGTGTGTGTGTGTGTGTGTGTGTGTGTGTGTGTGTGTGTGTGTGTGTGTGTGTGTGTGTGTGTGTTACCATGCTGCGGGCCTGCTGTGTGATGTTGCGGTAGTGGTGCAAGGCCTGAGTCAGGCAGGTCTGCAGCAGCTCCTGCAGAGTGGCTCGGGGCAGAGCATGGCCCCCTACCCTATTCACCTCCACACAGAGCTGGAACAACAGCGACTGCACAAACCACGAGGGCTGAAGAAGACAGAGGGCAGATGGTACACACAATGCCTTACAGGTAATCAGAGTTCTGTGTGCTGATAGGCTGACCTGGGCTGGAAGATGGATTTTGGATGTGACACTGCTCCCGGACTCTGCCTCCTCCTGGATCTCCAGGTCCTCCCAGTGTGTTGCTGTGGTTAAGATGGAGCCTGCTGACTCCGCAAGCAGCATCTCACCAAACTTATCCAGTAGCCCCTGTCACAATCCCATGCAACTGTTACCCATGTCCGACCTATTCAGCAAACCATTTCAACAAGGCTAGATAAAAAGACCAAGTTTACAGACCTTCTGTTTACACTATTCTAATGATCAATATTACAGTTAGCAAAGTACGCAGCAGCCATCCAGTAACATTTACATTAATTTAGCATGTCTGGTTAATCTCTGTTCTGCTTTAACACCTCAGTGGACACATTTGGCTCTTAAATTAATTAAAGCTCCACAATGTCAGCTAGTTGAAACTTGGCGATTCTGGGCTACTGATTTCTGATTGGAAGTGTGATCATCCATTAATCGTAAGATTGGTGGTTCTATCAGCCCAGTGCAGTCTAGGGCAGTCTAGGGCCAAAGGGCAAAATACTGAACCCCCCATTCCCTCTGATGCTGCGTCACCAGGTAGAAATGTATGTGAACGGTTAAACATACTGCTTAACGCAGACAGTGTTGGCTAGCTTCTGCCAACAAGTGTGTGAATAGGTGTAGATGGGTGAATGTGACTTGTGATGCAGTCTGTAAAGAACCGAGTGATCATGAAGACTAGAAAAGCGCTCCATAAGAACGAGTCCATTTATCATGATCTCAATTATCTGTAAATTCATTGCAGAATGGCTGCAATCTGTGTTTTACTGATATGAAATCCTTCAGAATATTAAGGGAATATAAAGAATTGATGAAAAAGCTGCAAGCTCAAAATGTGAGAGACAGAATTTTGAACCAAATAATGTGATATGGGCAAAAACAAAACCTACTGGCGGCTGACAGTATTTACTGCCCTGACTGAATGAGGTGTGAGGAGAGCGTTGCTGTTTTGGATAAATGGGAGAGAATATATTGTATATCAAGGGTACTGAAGCTGTTCCACAAACACCCATGTGGCTGCAGGTTTTTATTCCAACCAAGCAGCAGCACACCTGATTTAGCTTATTCAATCGACTGATGTGAGTCTTCAGACAGTCAATGGCCAATCCTTGTGCTCTGGATAGGTTGGAACCTGCAGCCACATGGCTCTTTGTGGAACAGGTTCCCGACCCCTGTTGTATATATTAGGTTGGAGAAGCTGGGTAGATATATTCCCATCTGACAAACTTCACAATCCATGAAAATCAAAAGTAAGGCAGACCTTGGAGAGGGTGGAGCTCCATATGCGGTAGGCCTGCATGCTACATTCCAGCAGCTCCTCCTTCAGCCCCATCCACTTGGCCTGGGCAGGGTTGACCTCTGCAGCCACCCCGGGCTTCCCGAGCCTCTTGCCCTGCCTTGGGATTCTCTTTGCAGTGGATTCCACTCCGCCGTTCTTTCCCAGGATGCAGTGCTTCAAACTGGGGCAGAGGATGCTTATGGACTGACACAGCCTAGCCGCAAACAGCACTGAGCTGAGGTCAGCGGGCCCAGTGTCTGGCCGGTAAGTATCCAGCTGGGACTGGATGGAGGATAGGATGTGTCGCATGCAGCTCAGGCATCCTTCACGTAGGGCTTCCTCTACTGCCAGAGAGTCAGTGAAGCGGTCAAAAGAGGATGCTGATGAACCCCCAGAAGAGCCAGAGGGGGAGAGTGTTGCTGAGGTGGAGTCAGAGGGAGGCCCTGTGAAAAACCATGTGGAACATTTACATATTTATCTTTCTATATTTCTGTACACCAAAACTATGTCTAGCAGAGTGTCTGCAACAAGCACCAAAAATTAAGCCAACATAGACAACAAGTACAAGAAAATGCAGAAAATGTAACTTGAGGCTGAGCCAATTTTTACACCTCACAAACTTCTTTACAAGCTGTCACAGTGAACCAATGTATCTGTTAATGGCAACTGTACATGGGGATGACTTTTATGTGATGATGAATAGTGTTAAGATGAATTGAATGACTAATAGATAGATGTATAGATAGATATAATTTATTTATCCAAAACTGGAAAATTGTGGTGTAGCAGAGGCATTACACAGAAACAACAGCACATATAGTAAAATAACAACCAAGACATGTTGCAATAGCATACAAAACAATCAATAAGGAAAATGTAATCCACAAATTTGCAGCATAAAAAAATTGCAGAATAAAAAAAAAAGAAAAATGTAGAATAAAAATTTGCAGAATAAAGTGCAGTGGGCAGTGTGTGCAAACATATGTGAGCAGTGACTCTTATTATGACTCAGCTTTTGCTGAGTTGAAGCAGCCTGTGCGAGAGATTACTCCACTGTCTGTCCACTGTGTGATGGAGAGGGTGCTGATCATTGTCCATAGTAGTTCATTCAGCATTTTTCTCTCCACAACGGTATTAAAAGACACCAGCCAAGTACAGAGCCAGCCTTCCTGATGATCTTTTAGTTTAGTTTAGTTGATGATGCTGCTTCTCCAACACACAGCAGCAAAGAGGATGGCTCTGGGAACAACAGACCGGTAAAAGATCTCCATCATCTTACTGCACACGATCTTAGTGTCCTCATGAAATAGTCTGCTTGTCCCCTTATATACAGTCTCTGTGCTGGATTTCCAGTCCAGTCTGTCAATAACCGTCAATCACCACCCCCACATAGCCGCCATCTTTCTGGTCTTGCCAACATTCAGCATCAGGTGGTTCTGTTCAGACCACCCTACAGAGTTGTCCACCAGTGTCCTGTACTCACCCTCCTCTCCCTCTCTTAAGGCCGGCACAAGCTCCCGTGGCCTTTTCGCGTGGCCCGTTTTTGCGAGCCGTGCGGCCAAGTGGCGTGGCCAAAGTGCTGCCGCGCTGCCCGTTTTGCGTCGCTCAAAAGTTGAGACCTCGCGGCTTTGGTCGCGTCGGTCGCGCATGCGCCCTGTTGAACTCGTCACACCGGTAGGCGGAGTCCGGGGGTTAAAGCCCCGTCAACCACCAGGAAGAGCCTTCAGACGAAAGACTTGTTAAGGAAGTCTGCCGCTTCACCCACCTCTATAATACAGCCCCGACAGAGTACAAAGACTGGTTCCACTGTGCAAACTCACGGCGTGAGATAGCACAGACGCTAGGGTGGGAGGAGTGTTTGTGTCGTCAATAGAGTTGTCACCTGTGTCTCACACATACACACACATTGACAGTGGTTCATCCACGCGCACCCACCGAGCGGTGGCATCTGCGCGCTGTATTTAGCGGCTATCTGTGTACATAGGATACACACAAATACACAAAAATACAAACATTCAGGAACGATTCTTCCGAGACATTCAGTGTCCCAAGAGAATTGAATGTCTTTTTTCCTGAGACAGTCTGTGAAAACCAGGACAGGTGACAACACAATACAAGGATCAGAGTTGTTTACATCTCGTTCTCCTTCGTGTACTCCGGGGGGCAGGACAGGCCTGTGTATTAGTGCTGGGCGGTTCAGGACTCATCCGGGTTAATCACCCGGATCCTTTAAATGACTCATGAGTCATGAATCCGAGGTCTCCATTGAACCGGATCCACCGGGTCCAAACCGACAGTAATGAGTGGATCCACTGGTTAAACACACCCGGGTCTGTAACAGATCCCGGTGCATTAACACGGATCCGGCGAGACCTGAGTCCTGAACCACTAACCGACACTAACCCGGTTCTGTGCGGATCCGTGCTTATCCGGCGAATCCTGAGTCCTGATCCGCTAACCGACACTAACCCGGATCCGTGCGGATCCGGCGAATCCTGAGTCCTGATCCGCTAACCGACAATAATGAGTGGATCCACCGGTTAAACACACCCGGATCTGTAAGGAGAGGGGATCCAGAGTCACACCAGGCGTAGCGCATGCACGCACATGAGTTCAATAAATTCGTTTTATATGTGCCTATCCACGAAAGATTTTATTTTATCCACGGAAGACATCATGTGATGTTAATGTTTTTGTCTGTGCTCGAAATGCAGGGAAAGTAGCCTACTGCATGATTTGGAAGCAATTTTCAGACAATGTAGTGTTAGGGCAATGCACAGATAATTACATTTGGTGGTGATCCGGGAACATTAACAATTAGTAATTTGCGATTTTGCTGTTATGCCTATGTTTAAGTTTTGTATTATTTTTGGTGTGTTTAAATAAACATTTCTCTTGTTTTTAACCTTAGTTTTATTTAAAAGTGATTCATTCCGATCACAAGACACTTTACTTTCTATTTAGTAATACTGACTCAAGTGACTCAAGTGACTCGCAGATCCGGATCAGTTCAGTGAGTGACTCAGAGGGATCCGAATCCTTAAAAGGATCCGAGTTTAACAGCTCTACTGTGTATAGATTGGTACGCCCCCTGGTGGTGGCCAAGAACATTACAGAGCTTGGAAGAATGGTCGCAGAAGTATGGTCGCAACAGGGCGCGCAGCACGAGCCGCGAGCCGTGTGGTCGCGGAAGCTTGTGCTGGCCTTTATACACCCAACAATAGCTGGGTCATCAGAGAACTTCTGCAAGTAGCATGATTCAGAGTTGCACTGAAAGTCTGTGGTGTGTAAGGTGAAGAGGAAAGGAGAGAGTACAGTTTCCTGAGGAGCTCCCGTCCTGCATCATCATGTGGCAAGGCAGCTGCTCAGCGGCAGAGAAGAAGGCTCTGCGGAGGGTGGTGACAGTTGCACAGAGGACAGTGGGATGCAGTCTATCCACCACCATAGACATATGACCGCCAGGTGTAGGAAACGGGCCTCCTGCATCATGAAAGACACCACTCACCCCCCACACACTCTATTTGCCCCAGGCAGGAGGCTATGGAGCATTAAGAGCAGGACACCAGACTGACGAACATCTTCTTCCCGGAAGCTGTGAGACTGTTCAACTCTGGAGTACCCCTGTAGCCCCTGCCCTATAGATACTGTTGTTGTGTAATTCCATTTCACTGCATCCTTTAACACTTATTATAGTATCATATCTTAGATTTCATATATTTCAGTTTATAAATTTATATTTGTTACTTAGCTAATATTTGCATATTTCTATGTAATACTTAAACTGGCTTGGGCCACGGAGACCAATTTCATTTCACCTGATGTTAACGTGCTGAAACGACAATAAAGCTCCTTGAATGCTTGAATGTTGCAGTTACCCTGTGAAGCTCAACCGGTTTGGATCGCACAGACCAGGAGTTATCATCACAGCATCAGAATAAACTTCTGTCAAATTGTTGTTTGCTGTCATTTTCTTTGTACAATGTGTTTATCATGGTATCTTCCGGTCTCTCATACTTTTGGTAGTATTGCACAATCTCGTGATATTCCACGAATTCAGCTGCCGTGCCGCTGCCATATCACACCAGGTGGAATATGGGACCCTTTACAGAAGCGCATTGCAGCCATGTCACAGCGGGTTGCAGCTGTAAAGCATCCAGTGGAATACCGTGAGAAACAGAAGACGGGGACTGTTCAATGTCAGATTATGTCATCTGGAAAATAAGTTAAGTCCATGCATCAGCAAATGTCTGACAGGCCACTAACTAGGCCAGGCCATACCTGTATCTGTAGAGGGAAGGTAGTGTTGAAGGTCATCCAGCCTGGCCTTCAGCTTGGCATCCAAAGAGGAGCAGAAGTTCTGGACACAGGGAGTGATGGCCTGGGTTTTCATGGCCAGGTTACTCCTGTGGTGCTGCTCCCCCCGCTGGCTTACACTGATCCAGCCAGCATCACTGGGCACATCACCTGCAGACTCCGCCCACAGAAAGGAGGCTACATCCACCTCATACTGTGCACCACGGCTGGAGGACGGGCTGGCACCAGGGGACACTTGATTCTGCAGGTCCTGCATCGCTGAGGTGAGGAGCTGGACAGAGCTCGCAGAGATGGCTTCAGTTTCTTCTTTGGTGATGGCCTGATAAATGACAGACATTAGAATGGTTGTAACAAATGCCCTACACACATACTTATAAGTGCAGATATGATTTTAGCGCATGAGCACGACAGCCTGTTGATGCACTGAGAATGGACATACAGCATTAGAAGGGGCACTAATTCATTTAAATTTCAATTCTATTCTTACATTAAAAGAAATAATAATAATTTAATTTGAGGTGAATTATGAACTGTGGGTGGCCACCAGGACTTCAACTCAAATATTGCTCTGAAGTAAAAGTAGAAATAAAAATTAATTTATATTCCGTGAAATACATACTTTTCAACATGACTGATGTATTAATGTGCAACATAAACCTGCCTGTAAATATATTTTATTAACAAAAAATGTTGGTGCAATATTCAACATGAGCTACACACTGTCACACTTGAGATGGGTAATATTGTGTAATGACGCCCATCCTTTCATATATCCATCCTCTAAGCCCACTAATACCTTCACAGTGTCACAGGGGTATGTTGTAACCTATCCCAAAAACCATAGTGCTAAGGAAGAGATGTACCCTACTCTAAAATATTCGATGGTGTATATAAATATTATATAAATGATGAGTAGGTCTCCATGAAAATTTAAATTCTAATTTCTGGAACTTGCACATTTTCAAATACAGGACAGAGAAAGTGTTTGAAAACTGTGGAGACCCTGACCTGTAGGCGCTGAAGGAACAGTTGCTGAAGAAAATCCTCCCACACAGCCAGGGGGCGCTCCAGCAGCCGCATACACACAGTGGTCCAGTGCTGACTGATGAACTCAGAGGACAGAACGTCCCACACAGCATCACGAATGGCTCCCAATGCTTTTAGGGTCTTCACATAGACCAGGAGGCTGCCCACGCTTTGACAGATGTCCTCCTTACATCTGAGAACACATCCCAGAGGGAGTTGCTTATTAAGGGTATGGACGTAATCGAAATTAAAACTTAATTTGCAATATAATATAATGGAAGGGGAAAAAATGAAATTTAAATGTAAAAACAACAGATCACAAAAGAAAATCATTATTTCTCAAGCTGCATGCAGGTGTTGAAAATCATGCATGATTTAAAGGAGGTCCAAACATGCATGCATTTCAATGCACTTCAGTATAAAATCATTGATCTACTCTCTGTGGTGGCATATTTGCAACAGTTACATCGAACAGAGTAAATCTGGAGAAAAAGTACAAATATGAAAAAGATGTGTATACAGGGGTGTTTGTGGAAGCTTTGTTGGTATGTGTATAAGGCACACACCATGAGATTAATGGGATAGATAGTGGGAATATTATTACCCACATATCACCTATTTAAAGCTTATTAAATAATCTTACATAAGTTATACTCAACAAAACATGAAATATGCGGAGGGCCCCCCACCTCCCACCCCCCGTGACATGGTCACACCAAATGCAATAGAAGTGAATTGAGTGGCAACTCTTCATTCAAAATCAATTAAATGGCACAATGACCTGCAAATTTAAAGCAGGCTAGAGTGTCTGAAGCAACATGAATGAAGTTGGAGATTCAGGTGGCATCATTCCATGCCATCCAATCAGTTTCATCCCAATGTCACAGTTTGTGCATAAGCAGGGAGGAAAAACTAGTTGTCACTGTGCATGGGCACTCAGTTCTTGATGACACAGCTGCAGTTTTTTACCAAGACCAGATCAAAGAAAAAGAGAATGGGCCAAAGTCAGCAAAGCGGTTATGGCGTTTGATTTGTGCCAAAAGTAACAAACAAAACATTTGAAATCTCAAAAAAAACTTTTGAAACTGCTCAATGCGACGTCTATGTATGTGTGTAGATGCTTATAACAACAACTCAATGGGCCACAACAAAACAAATCAACAACATGTCACTCATAGACAATATCTATATGCAACAACTATTGGCATTCCATAAGATTTTCTTGTTGTGGATAGCATCCTTTAGCTTGTCAGCTAAACACGCAAGATCTGGGACACTGATGCAATTGAGCTGTGTCAAAAACTGATTAGCCAACTGAGATGCCCCACTGAAAAGGCACACCCAAGCCATTTGTGCCAAAACTGCGAACAAAAAAAAACAGGGAGCGGAAACGAGTGAGCTATTGCAAGATGCAAAACTATGAGTTGAGAGAGAGAGAAGCAGAGGGAACCCTAAAACCCTAAAGACCAATATTTTGCACTATTTGATAAGTTCTGTTTTTGAAATCAGTTTTATGCTTTCTCAAATCCCTATTTTTGTTTGCGATTTCTAAACTTTTGTTTATTACTTTTGGCACAAACATAAGTCCACAGGAGATGGAACTCACTGGTGAGTTGTAAGAACCTCTGTGGCTTGTTTTACTATGTTACTGACTGAAGTGACACCACTGTAGAAGAGCTCCAGACGGAGATCCTGGAGGAGAAACTCCCCCTGCTCAGTGCTTCTCTGGAGAACATCATGAACCCAGAAACATTGGTGGGAGGTTTTCCGGTGCTTCGGGGCTTGTACAATAGGTACAGCACAGCAACGGTGGTTATTTCAGCCATGATGTGACATGAGAGCGGGAGGAGAAATGAGTGCAGTTTTTTTTTCATGCATCTAGCACTAATTAAGCGATTTTCCAAAAGCACAACAATACAAGCATTTCAAGCTTTTTTTTCACATCTATCACGTTTGGTGTGCACCTCCTTAAGTCTGAGCTTACGTGTCAATCCACTGCTGCAGAGTATCCCGCAGCTGCTCTCTCTGGATAGGTTGAGCCAGTGTGCGAAGGGCGGGTTGGAATTCAGAGATGGAGTGAGGCAGGTACTTCAGCCAGCTGCAAACATTCGATTCCTCCTTCTGCACCTTCCTGCCTTTACCTGAAGGAAGAGATGATGTTAGTAAACTCAATCACTCTTTTGCTTGAAGGAAGCAGCATTTCTGAGCAGCTTCAATGTTAGAATTGTGCACCTTTCCAATGATTGAGCTTTAGAAATGCTCGTTCTACTGATCAACACCTTTAATCCAGCTGAAATCAATAGTTCTACTTCTTCTATGAGTCAAACAGGGAAAACAGTTGTCACAAAGCTATTAAAATCAGCACAACAATCATTCTATTCATGATATATAATATATATATATAATATCAGTAAATCTGATTCAAAATAAGGGGAGAAATGCATTCTTGCAATCTCTAAATAAAGTCTCTAAATTTGATGATTTATGTTTTTCTTCAGGCTTAACAATGCAAAAAGGAACAGCAACATTTTAATTTGTTATCTGCTTTTCTCTTAAATGGATGACCACCAAAGGTCTGTCTTGGTTTGCTTCTTGCTCCAGAACTGGAAGGCAGCGTTTTGTATATGTCAACAGCTGGCAGATGCAGGCTCTAAACTGACTAACATTCATGCTGGTGCATCCCCATTCTGTCAATGTAAAGTGTGCTACCCTCTTTGTAGCTTGGCCACAACTAGAATTACCTGGATCATCAAACAAAATCCGCGAACTAAGCCAATTATCTTCAATTTACGCCTGAAAATCCACATCTCACATATAGATACGTATTGTGATGGTGTACTATTGATAAATGACAATTGATAAGATGACAATTATCGTGTGCACATCATCTGGATGTCCATCAATTCATCAATAGCTTCCGCAGGCATGCATGGGAAAGGAGCTGAAACAGCTGAGTGATTCGAGGGGTAAATGACTATGTGTGACAGTGTGCAATTTAAAGGGGACAGTGTTATAATATCGTATGTTCATGGTAGTGAAACAAGAAGTGGTGGGGGCCAGGGCTGGGGAACCTTGTCTGCCGATGAGGAATCCTCCACTGACAAAACCAATCAGAGGAAAGCAGCCACAAAGTATTTCTGAAAGTGCCCACCTAGTGGCTGAAATTTATATTTTTTTCTTGGGATCTGTACAAGACAACGAAGGAGTTTTTGGAGCTTTGTTGGACTGGTAAGTAAAAAGCAGTAAAAAAAATGCAAAAATCAACATGCATGTGTCCCCTTTATACCCTGTTAGAAATCATTAATGCTGCCCTCGCTCTGAGACACATGCAAATTGACCTGAAGTAGTGACGTTCTCAAGGGTGGAGAAGAGCATGCCACAGTTCAAGGTCCCTTCCCCTGGGCTGCTCTCTGGAGGCAGGTAGAAGACAGCGTAGGCCTGGAACAGTGTGGTAACCAGCAGCTCTACGACGCTGCACAACTGGGCCTTGATCCCTGTGCCTGCACAAGACGCACAAATGATGTCAGCTGTGCTTTTTTGGAGCATGTCACAAAATATGAGCACACATTTCCTGCACTTGTCGGTCTATCTATCCCATTGATCGACCTGTCTTTATACATAAAAAAGACTGGGCAAACCACTCAAAGTACTCGATTAGAATCTCTCTGTGCTCAATGAGATACATTTATTTGCTTTTTGTCAAAGATGTATCATTTAGTAGTCAGGTCGCAATTATCAGACTTGCTTTAGTGTTTTTCATCCTGAACCTCATGTTCATGCATACATGAGTTTGCACTTTCTCTTTATACAGAGTTTTTAATCTTCTTCTTATCTTCCATCATAAACTTCCTCTGGGTTATAAATATATTACAATAAATAAATATAATATATATGTATAATCAAAAAAAGTAGCATAAAATTAAGCATTGCAAAAAGATAAACAAAATGGCAAGAGATATCAACAGCAAAACAAATGAATGGGTTAATAAATGAATGATTGAATGAATGAATGAATGGATGGATGATGGGCAGATGGATGGATGGATGGATGGATGGATGGATGAATGTGCTCAGTGCTGTAATGAAGTTCTGCATGGGGTGGGAGACATTGTCCATCAGAGGCGATAACTCTCCTCCCCTATCATCCTCTCCTCTCCCACCACATGAGCAGAGTCCGGGGGAACCCCAGGCCAGAGCAGGCTTACCAGCAGTTTGCCCTGACTCTGTCAGCCGTTGAAAAAAACTAGCAAGAGAGATTATATCTCTCCAGTTGTGGCCTCTTTGCACTCTTTCTCCTTATTTATATAGCTTTTCATGTTTTGGCACCCTGTATTTCAGACCTGATAAAACCCTGCTAGGACACTCTCTTCTCTGAATGTAGGCCTACTTGTGGTTAGAGAATGTAGATAAGTCTAGATTTGGAGACAGAGCCTTCTGCTACCAAGGCCCTCTCCTGTGGAACCACCTACCACTCTCAGTCCGAGAGGCAGACACCCTCTCTTCCTTCAAGAGTAGTTTAAAAATCTTTAAATCTTAGATAGGTTGCAATAGGTTGAGACTGCTAGGTGTCCCCCGGTACATTGAGCTCTATGTTTGCCTTTCTCTTTGTGGGTGCGGTCTTGGAAACCTTGGGGGATGGCTGGTCTGGCCCATGTTAGCCAGGGAGTTAGCGCTTGATTGAGCTCAGCTCGACTGCCCGCCTGGTGCTGGCTGTCCCTGGACTGGTCTGGCCCCACCCACTGGGGTGGATGGTACCAGCCCCCATGTATCAGTGCTTTGTAGAGCCACCTTTTCTTTCATCTGGTGTATGACTATACTAGATTGGAACATCTATAAACTGAGATTTTTTCCCATTCTTTGCAAAATCACTTAAGATCAGCCAGATTGAATTGGAGTGTCTGAACAGCAATTTTAAGTCTTGCCACAAATGCTCAATGGGATTCAGGTCTGGACTTTGATTAAGTCATTCTAACACCTGAATATTCTTTCATCTAGACCATTCCATTGTAGCCCTGGCTTTGTGCCACGGGTCCTGCTGGGAGATGAATCTCTTTCCTAGTCTCAAGTCTTTTGCTGCCTATAACAGGTTTTCTTCCAGGATTGCAATATATTTAGCTCCATTCATCTTCCAATCAACTCTGACCAGTTTCCCTGTCCCTGCTGATGAAGCCACCACGTTTAACAGTAGGGATGGCGTGTTCAGGACAATAAGCGTTGTTTGTTTTCTGCCACACATAGGGTACTATACTTTGCATTTAGGCCAAAAAGTTACATTTTGGTCTCATCTGACCATCTGCAGGGTCCCCTTCATGGGACAGTTAAACTGCAAACGGGACTTCTTATGCCTCTCTTTCAACAATGGCTTTCTTCTTGACACTCTACCATAAAGGCCAGACTTTTGGAGTGCAAGACTAATAACTGTCCTTTGGACAGATTCTACCACCTCAGCAGTGGATTTCTGCAGCTCCTCCAGAGTGACCATGGGCCTCTTGGTTGCTTCTCTGACCAGTGCTCTTCTAACTCGCTCTGTCAGTTTCAATGGTGCTCCTTGAGATGTTCAAAGATTTGGAATTCAACCTAACCCTGCTTCCCCAGACCTGTCTGGAGAGTTCTTTAGTCTTCATGATGCTGATGTTCACAAGTTCACACCAACCACTTACATGTATATTTATAGTATTTGGTGTATTTAGTAAATTACACACAGGCAGACTCTATTTATTAATTAGGGTATTTATACTCGCTTAACATTTTGAAACCTCATATAATTTTCATTACACTTAACAATTATGTGCTACTTTGTGTTGGTCTATCACATAACATCTCAACAAAATACATTCAAGTTTGTGATTGTAAGGTCAAAAATTTGAAGTTCAAGGGGTATGAATGCTTTTCCAAGGCACTGTATCTCAAAATGGACACAAGCACTGTAGGATGAACAAAGCCTCATCTTCACATGCCATCCGTTTCTGTTACAACTTGAATAAACTTGCACTAGTTATAGATAAGATAAGATCGACCACAAGAAATTGAATTTTCTGAACAGTGAGGATTACATATTACACAATCAAAAAGACAAACCACTGTTTTTGTTGCTATGCCTTAATATATAGGAGACACTTTGAATAAAATACCATGCTGTGGTTGGTTGAGAAGTTGATGTATGGCGGCGTTGCGAGCCAGCAGGAAGTCAGCCAGGGCCTGGCGCGGGGAGCTGTCCTCCAGCAGCATAGTGGATACAAGGGCTTCAGCAATGGCCTGATCTGACACGGCACGGCCCCGCAGCATCGCCTGGCTCTCCAGGAGAATGGTGGACCTGAGTCGACAAGCCTCTGCAGTTAGAGCTACTTTACAGGGGACATCAGGATTGATGGAATATTAACCTTTCTTCCTTGAGATTAACAAAGAAGCTATGTAAACACTGGTTTAATCAGAAATGCCCCAGATGCTGTTTTACAGTCCTTTCTATCATCCTACTTTTAGGTATAGCAATATTGCAGTCTGTTTCTTTATTTGATCCTTATCTGGCATTCACATGAATTTATGCTGTTACCAAAAAACATAATATGCCTTCATACACCTTAAGAATCAGAGAAGAATTCAGATAATGAGGAAGAATCAGGAGCGTGGACACTCATTTCATCAAACTGCTAAATCACAGTCTTGTGCCTTCATTCATTGACATAACTGAATGGAGGTGGGTACATCTGATCTATCCTGGAGATGGTTGCAATGTGTGTGCCAAATTTGAGGCCTCAGTGTGCTTCACATTTGCATTCTGCTCAGATTTGCCAGCTATTTATTTTAGAAATGTATGTATGCATGAAAATGTAATGATGCTTTGGGACCTGCTGTACATCTTGGACATAGACTATTGTTATTCAACAAAATTAAGGTAAAAGTGGATTTTTAGGGTCTAAGCAACAAAGTTGCGAGAATCCTATTAAATCTGTTTCTCTGTATTATTGTTATTATTATTATTATTCTTTTTAGCAAGCAGGGAACGCATTTTTGGGGGCCTAAACATTCTTGAAAACGCACCATTTTTGGCATGCACTTTGGGACCGGCCAACAATTTTAAAGTCTTTCAAAATGCACAAGGCAAAATTGTACAATACTGTCACCTAGAAAATTCCTAGGAGCGAGCCCTACTTCTAAGTTTTACCTACATGCATGAAACTTGTTGGCGTTATAGAACATGCTGAGGCGCACAAAAAAATCATCTTGAAGCCACGCCCTCAACCCAATAGGAAGTCAGCCATTTTGACATGTTTGTTTTTTCTTTTTGAAGGAGCTGTACGGATCATCCAGAGACCGTGGTGACCAACGCCCATCAAAAGAATTCTGTAGGTCAAAGGGCGTGACTGCCAGGATGTGTCAATTTTTTTCTCCACACTCCTTCACTTTGAACAGTTCTCATACCCACATACTTGATCATGGCATCTTGAAACTTCTTGGACATGATGAGGGCTCCACCCTGAATAGTCTCATATATTAAGTTACCGCCCCTGTGGTAACAGGAAGTGCCCAGGTTTTACGCTTACAGGTAGTAATCCTGTGAGATTTGGTGCAGATCATCTATGAACCAAGCTGAGAAAAAAGCTGTGTACAGAATTTTATTTTAGGTCAAAGGGCATGGCCACTACCCCTTGACAAAGTTTGGTTACTCATCATCAAAATCTTCCGGGCAGGTGCTTCATCATATCAGCTCCAAAATTGCTGGAAATATCTGCATTAAAAACCGAAACAGCCAGGTAATGGCCTTGTCAGTGGCTGTTGCTAAATGTCTCTATAGCGCCACCTGGAAATATTTGAAAATCCCTCTGCGTACGGGTGTTTATGGAGTACAAAGATAAACATTTTTGTGCACACGGCTTTTGTGCACAAAAAAGTCTGTTGCAGCAATGGTCAGAACTGGACAGAAAGTTGACCATTTTGATTTCAATGGTTAAATTTCACGTGCCACCCAAGTCTGCCTAGAGATTTTATCCCATCAACTTTATATTGTATAAGCATCACCTAAATGGCATTGTGATCAAAAGTTCTGAAAAGCTTTTCTCTATGTCGTGCCGTATGGCGGCCACAGTAGAGAGACGGTTCATTGCCAGAATCACAGGGATGCTGCTGAGCCCAAAAGAGATTCCTCTTCCGAATGTGCTAAAACAGAGAAGAGTTTAAGGATGGCCTACGACCTGCATTAACTCTATAGTTGCCAGAATCTCAGCGGAAGCCTTTGCGAGGACGCACTCACAGGTGCTTGCAGTTTTAATTCATCCCCTTTTAACGAAGGCCTCATTCAGTACCTGAAGTGTCCAGTAGTGGCCACCTGCCGCACCATGATAGGGAAGCGAGCCAGGATGGGGCGGTAGTGACCTCCTGTGGCAGCATCCAGCTGCAGCAGGTTGTGCAGGTGGCAACACAGCAGGTGTAGCTGAGTGGCCTGAAGGTACTGCGATGCCTCCATGGAGCTCCAAATCTGCTCTGGGATCTCCAGGAGCAGTTTGATCTGAGAGGCTACGGTGTAAAACTTTGTCTGCCACTGCTGCTGGCTCTACAAACACCACATGACAAAGACAGTGAATGATCAACATAACAGATCAACACTCAATAGAGCCTTGCATGTCAGCAGTAATTTGTATAGTCCAGGACAAATATTCAGACAGTGTGAGAGTCCTTTGAGCATCAGCTTATTCTTTCTGTTCCGTCAGGTTTCAAGCAGAAGTATAGAGGAAACAAAGGTTGTTATTGAGCCCCCAAAGTTTTCTTTGTTTTAAAACAATTATAAATGTTTTTTCTAGAATTCATGCACTTAAAAATACATCACAATTCTTAATATATTGTGCTTGCTTCAACAGCGCCCCCCCCCCAATTTTCATTCAATGGTCAATTCCACCATCAGCACCTGTGCAGAAGGGATTCAGGAAGACATTTTATTAAAAACTACCAAAGGGTAGTCATGTGTTCTTGCTGGTCGCAGTATTAGTAGCTCACGAAATGTGAGAATTTTCTCAAATTGACACTTTTTAGTTGATGGTAAACATTAATATTCAAAATATTTGTTAGGTGATTTAATATTATTCACTGGACAGAGGGGACATATAAAAACACATATGTAACTATGTTAAGCTATCAGATAATTGTAACAGATTTCAAAAGGAGGACCAAGCAGCCCAAATTTCAAACTTACATTCTGTCAAAATTTTACTTAAAGTACACTACTTGAGTAAATGCATTTAGACACATTATGTTGCTCTCTTTTTTAAACATTTTAAACCGGTAAGTTGTACATTAGTGGTAACAAGCCCTTTCTCCATTTCCTCTGATACATTGTACACATGTACACAAGTTTTGTACAATACAGGAGTATTCTATTAGTTATTACATATCAGTGACTCATTAATAACACATACACACAATGACTTGCATCATTTTCATTTAAATTAATTGAAATGATTGTTACAGTAAACACTGTTAATGTTTTGGTAAAAGCTGGTATTATCTGAAACATAACTTTGTATGGGAGACTATTGTGAATAGACACAGTATCAAGTCGTTTGATTGAAATTACTACATTTCAATCAGTTTCAGTCAAAACTAATTAAAATAAATGTAAGATTAAAGATTGAGGGTGAATCTATACCACACTGCTAATAATAAGGTGTTATTACACAGCAAACTAACAATGTGCCCCATCTCTGTGTCATCATCAGTAGATGAGGCTCTCTGACTGCAGACAGACGTGACCAAGCAGAGGGCGGCTAGGGTAACCTCACCTTCTTGCGGCTGCTGCCCCCACTGCTCCGGGACTGTCTCAGCCTGTGACAGTACTGGTTCATGTCCTGGATGGACTGGACCACGCTCTCCGAGCACTGCTTCATCTCCCTTATGGTGTCTGCTGCGTCGATCAGGTCCCGATAGCGCTCCCCAACCATCTGCCGCAGCTCCTCCTTCTTCTGTTCGATCTCTCCGCGGACACTGCGCTCAATGCGCCGGATTTGATCCGTGCTGTAGTGCTCGAAGAGTCCGGCCGGGTCCCTGATCTCCGACACACGGAGGGGCAGTTCATGGTCTTCGGCCATCACTCCTACACTAGAAGTGCTCAACCCGGAAGATAGCGAAGGGAACACTTCCTAGTTCCACGTAAACCTCTATGCCTGTCGCTACCCGATCTGCGTTGCCTACCCGATCGGCGTTAGACTCTATTGCGCAGCCAGGGGCAGACGAACCGTCATCTTCGATGGGGAAGTCAACGCCACTTAGACAAACTGCCTCTCCGATTACTCGAACTGCGTTGAGAATTAGCGTCACAGACAGGCAGACAGATCTATCAATCTATCTGTCATACCATAATGATTTTATAAATGCCGTAGTTGAAAATAATATATTTTATTCAACGTGAAATCACACGAGATTGACAGTCAAAAACATGACCGTTTTTGGCTTCTTGATTGTGGATGTGGTAGAAAAATTGAGAATTTTCTATTATTTTGAAAAACACAGCCGTCTGTCAAACAAGAACCTCCTACTCACTTGGAAATCTGCTTGGATGAGGATCATCACAATAGCCAGGATGATGCTGGCAACAGTTTGGATTTGGATCACTAGCAGCATGGACAGGAGCGACAGCTGAAACTACAACCAAAGACATTAGCCTAATGTACAGTAACCAATAAGTCATCCTGCTTAAGGTTTCTTTAATTGAAGATCATCTGGGTCAGTCCAGTCCATACACCTTACAGCACCGTGAAAACTTTATCAAATACAAACACAAATACATTTCAAAATTCATTATTTAAATGAATATATTCACTTAAATAAGTTATTCACTTAAATAAGTGAATATATGTCATGCACAATGAGTTCTACACATACATAAATACAAATTACAGATCTTATCAAATATACAAACATACCGTGCTGCGCTCACCAAGGAATGCAAAATAAAAAAAACCCTCCTCTGTTAAAGCAGGATGTCCACATATACCATTTATTATACAAATCCAACAAAGACCTAAAAGCTCACTTCATGCTCACTTCTCAGGCCCAACCAAACAGCATCTAAAATCATTCACACCTGGGCTACCTTTAATAGTTCTCCTCCAGGTAACTTCACAGTGTCACCTACAGGCCAAAATTCATCACTGCAGGCGCGCACCAGAAAATCCCACCCCAAATAACATACAGACCAACAGACAAATAACACACAGACCAACCAACAATCAACAGTCAAGAAGGTAGAATTCATAGTCTAGTGTAGTCCTTTACACTCTCACCAATCGTGTTATATTGCCACCAACCATACATGATTCCTCAAATTTTAAGGACCATTCATTACCCCGAATAAGAAAATGTACGAATAAACAAAAGATATGTTCATTAAAATCCTGTATGTTCCATCTAGCCACATATTTATAGTTGTAGTGTGTATGTGTACCTATATGTATCTATTCACTCTCAAGCAGCAGGACTAATTTTTGTACTGGTCTCTCTATGATTGAGGGTTTAGATGAAGAATTCAGTTTAGATACTCTCTGTTCTCCAACTTGCACTCTGACTCTTCGCACCAAACCATCACTGTCCAGAGTTGTTTCCACCAATCGTCCCAACTGCCACTGATTCCTTGGAAGGATTTCTTCCTTAATAATGACCACATCATTCACTTTCAGATTATGTCCGGGAACATGCCATTTCTGCCGTGTAGAGATGTCCGAAAGATCTCTCTTCCATCGGCTCCAGAACTACTCAATCAGATACTGAATCCTAAGCCATCTCTTTGTGCCATATACATCCTCTTTCACAATTTTTCCAGGAGGTGGGAAGGCTGCTTTTGATTTCATCAGAATTAGATGATTGGGTGTTAAGGGCTCAAGAGAGTAAGGGTAATTTATTCTATCAATGTTTAATGGGCGGCTGTTGACAATAGCCATGGCCTCATAAAAGAGCGTTCGAAGAGAGACGTCATCAAGCCTACCTACACTTAGGGCCAATGTAGCATTTAGGACATTTATTATAGTGTGTATTTGCTGCTCCCAAATACCACCAGCATGGCTTGCTGCAGGGGCATTGAACAACTCACACTGCTTCTCAGCCAGAAAATTTTCCAAATCCTGATAGTCACACTGTTTAAGTGATTCTCGTAGTTCATTCTTGGCTCCTATGAAATTCCTGCCCTGATCACAGTAAAGCTGGCGCACAGCTCCTCTCAGGCTGATGAAGAACCTGAGTGCATTGATAAATGAATCACTGGATAGATCCTCTATCATTTCTATATACACAGCTCGAGAGTAAAGGCAGGTAAATATCAAGCCGTATCTTTTATACTCCCTGCGACTTCTTTTAACTAGATATGGTCCAAAACAGTCCATTCCACAGTTTGTAAAAGGAGCAGATTCCCCAACGCGCTCCTTCGGGAGCTCAGCCATATGCTGCTCTTCAACGGGACGTCTCAATCTTCGGCATTGCACACATTTGTGTATGAGTTTAGAAACCAACTTGCTACAATCCAGGATCCAGAATCCATTCGCTCTGAGCTCCATTTGAGTTTGACTTCTACCTTGATGGCATACTTGAGAATGATAGTGAGACAAAATGAGCTGAGTAATATGGCCATTATTGGGCAAGATGACTGGGTGCCGAAACGCTTCACTAACAGCTGCATGCTTCAATCTTCCACCAATGCCCTCACTCAGGATTGGATCTAAATGGAATATACGACTGGAGCTTGAAACACTTTGTCCCATCTGAAGTGTTTTTATCTCTTCACTGAATGACTGCTGTTGGACAAGACTTATTAAAACTTAAGTTGCACTCTCACGTTCTTTGACTGTCACAACCTCAGTGAGACACTTTTGTTCAGAGCCAAGTCTTTTAATTCTTGCCACTACTTTAAGTAGTGTTGTCCAGGATGAGATTCTACACAGGCGCTCAAGCATATCTGTACATTTGTTAATGCTTGACGCAAACACTTGGACTGCTTTAACTTCTGGGTCACTGACCAAGAGGTCCTTTGATGTAAGAGGTTTAAGTTGAAGACTTTCCTTCCAAAAGAACTCTGGGCCTGACAGCCAGTTGGTTGATTGGATCTCTGATACACTAAGCCCCCTAGAGGTGTGATCAGCTGGTTTTCTGCTGTGTCAACGTAATGCCACTGGCTTGGGTCAGTATTCTCCCGTATTAGCTGGACACGATTTGCTACGAACACATGAAACCTCCGTGCTTCATTGTAGATGTATGCTAAAGTGACTTGAGTATCCGTCCAGAAGAACTCTTTATCAATCTGCATGTTCAACTCTGATTTCAGAAACACACTCAATGCAGCAATCACAGCAGCTGAAAGTTCCAAACAGGGACTTGTGACCTTTGAGGGTGCAACCCTAGCCTTGGCCATGATGAAGCTGCAGTGCACTTTGTTGTGGTCATTCTTATATTGAAGATAGGAGCATGCACCATATCCAACACTACTAGTGTCTGAAAAATGGTGCAATTCAACACTCACATTCTTGCCAAACTGTGCAGGATAGTAACATCTGGAGATTAAGACCTCTCCCTTCAAGATCAATTTTCCATCTCTCCCACCGAGGACACAAGTCATCAGGAAGTGGATCATCCCATTCAATATCCCTATGACACAGCTCTTGGAGGATGTTCTTTCCACTCAGAATAAATGGGGCTACAAAACCCAGTGGATCATACAAGGAAGCTATAACTGAAAGAATGCCACGGCGGGTGTCAGGCTTTTCTTTCAAATTTACATTGCCTAGTGACAAACCTCTCACCGACGCAGTTCTGCATGAAAGCATGCGCACAGGTTTAACTACGCACATTAGGGATCTTTCACCCACCCGCTACACACACTCACACACACACACACACACACACATAAACACAAACACAACACTGTGCCGCAATGTTACGTTGGGTTGAGTATTGTCATTGTCATTAATTTTGGTTCCATCCAGTGTGCTGCTGAGCTGCCGTGCCTTATGGCTGTCACTTGTTGCTGTCTGTTGTTGTCTGTTGCTGCTGTCCCTCTCTCTCCCCATCTCCTCTCCGCTGCAGCTGAGACGTCGCCGCCAACCCAGCGCAGGGACAGGCGGCGGTAAGAATGGGAACGGCAGTCTCTGTTGCTCTTGCTCCCACTGCTGCTGTGATAAAGGGAACTCAGCTGTTGCCCGGCGTGACTGCAGATGCCCCTGCTGATGCTGTTGTCATTTCTGTTGCATTGCCGTCTTTTATCTGCAATTGTTTGTTTCTCTTGTGTCTTTTGTCTCCTTTTGTCTCTGTTCTCTCCCTCTTGTTTGCCCTCCTTCCTTCCCCCTCTTTCCTGCACACCCCTTCTCCCTCTACAGTCTATACTGTCACTCATTAAAATAATAATAATTATATATATATATAAAAAATAAAAATTTCATTGAAACTGAAGTGGTCACTCTCAATTAACCATTGAATTCCCAGTGTGTGCCCCACTGAGGTGTTCAACTCCTGTTGCCCTCTCTGATGGATCCACACAACTAAGAACTTCTCTCTCATTCGAGTTGAATTTGTGGAGCCTTAAGCCTCCTCTTTTACACAACTGTTGTGCTTCAATGATCAACACTGAGGCTTCTTTAATTGAAGGAACACTCACTAGCCCATCATTGACATAAAAGCTGTTTGCAATAAAAGTGGCTGCTGAGGGATAGAGTGACTCATATTTCTGTGCCAAATACTTCAAACCAAAATTAGCGCATCCTGGTGAAGATGCAGTGCCAAAAAAGTGGACAGCCATCTGATATTCTTTGGGCTCACTGTCAAGATCCCCATGCTCCCACCATAGAAATCTCAATTAACTGTGATTCTCAGATGTGACAAAGAATTGATGAAACATTCTTTCAATATCGCAGATAATGGCTACTGCTTCCTACCTAAAACGGCAGAGAATTGATAAGGTCAGGGCCTGTCAAAAAAATGTCGTTTAAAGAGATGAATTCTTTAAAGAATTTAGCTGAGCAATCAAAAACAACTCTTAGCATACCAGGCTTCTTAGGATGGTATACACTGTGGTGAGGTCTATACCAATTGACCTCTCCAACCATTGGATCTGGAACTGGCTCTGCATCACCATTATTGATCACATCTTCCATAACGGCCTTATAATGATCATAGAACTGCTGATTAGCTTTTGACTTTCTCTTCAAATGCTGAAGGTGAATTATGGCCAGTTTCTTATTATTTGGCAGTGGGGGAGGACTTTGGCCTTTAAACGGAAGTGGCATCTCTAAATGGCCATCTGCTCTCTGATGAATGGGTTCACTGAGAAGCTGAATAAAACTCACATCATCTTGGGAGACAGGTTTGCCCTCAGAATTTTTCTCATTGAAGTCTGACTCTAGGACCCTCAGAATGTCTGCAGCGGATGGAACTGCAATTTCCTTCATGTCAGCAACCCATCTATCCAGATGCGGATTTGATGCTCCTATGATACTCCATCCCAGCTCAGTCTTCTGTGCAAATGGCTCATTTTCATGACTTATAACAACCTCAGGAGGTGCCAAAGCTGAAGGACAGTCGTATCCGATTAGCAGTCCCACATCGCAGTCTTGAAGAGGTGGCAATTCGTTTGCAAGATGTTTAAGATGAGACCACTGCAAAGCTGTAGATGTAGTTGGTATACAGGACTTGTCGACCGGAATAAAGTCACATGTATATGCTTGCTGTAACAAAATCTGATTTTCTTTATAGAAACTTCTAACTTGTGAGCCACCCACACTTTGACTGGCTGTGACTGTATCTACAGTAGTCTAACTGCAGTCTACTAAGCTTCAACTGCAATGGTTGAGTGACTACATTCAGCTCTCTGACAAGATCTTCCAAGACAAAGGATGAATCGCTCTGTGTATCCAGAAGAGCATGTAAGAACTTCCTTTCCAGGTTCTTTCACTGAGGACAAGTAAACAGGGACAATGCTTGAAGTAGCAGATGCCTCTCTAATCAATGCATGGGAGTTGACCTTATGGATCCCTTGAGTCATTTTGCCTTCTGTAGAAGAGGAACCCGATATCATGACTTCCTCCGATTTTCTCCCTCTCTCCTCATGCAGACAGGTTGGGTGGCGGCGACCACACACTCCACAGATTTACCTTGTCCGACAGTCTTTAGTGATGTGGCCTTTACGCAGACATCGAAAGCAAAGATGATTCTGATGTATAAATGTCCTTTTATCTCCCAATCGATTTAGCAGCTAAGATGGAGCATTTAGCAATGCCATGAGACTCATCCTTCCAGATGAGGCACGGTAACCTTGGCCTAGATAAGCACACACTTTCTGGAATTTTTAATGTGTAATCTTTTGATTGAGTGCTTGTACTAAAAGCCTTCGCCTTCTTAGGCAGCTTCTCATCTGCTGTTCTGGAATTTAACAAAAAGGGAGAGGCTATGGGATTACAAGCTATGCGAGCTTCCTTTAACATAAACTCTGTGAAGCGATTGAAGGCTGGATATTCTCCTGATGCATCAAGTTCTTCTACAACAATCCGACTCCATTTCAATCCAATCATCCAATCTGCAAAATCTCATGCGGGGTAGGCCATCAACCCATGCACCTTGTGAAATTTAAACGGCGAGCCTCATCGTCGGCCCAGCGCAGCCTCTTCTCTCCATAAGCCCCCATTCATTTTCCCACCACTGCGATCAAAGTTAAGCGTGACACTTCTACTCGTGACCGTAGCCACAGTTTTCATTGTACACATGCCAAATAGCGACAGGGCGTTCTGGAAACTCTCCCCTACGGCGTGACAGTGTGCGCATATTCCAGATAGGTGCAAGCGCTGTCTCCGTAGAGCCAAATGTTTAGCACTTGGCAAATTTGGCTTTTTCCCATAAGAATGAATGGAATAAATGGAACCGTCAAACAAACATTCGCTACGTCGCCATACTGTGCGTGTATTGTGTTCACCAAGCCGATTTTGGCCGTTTCACAGGACTACGAGCGTGAAACTGTAGGAAAATGCATTT